>JARKHS020001746.1:160000-464777 GCA_030143305.2 Amblyomma americanum
AGGAATCGCTCGAGGCAATTTCATTCCATCATTAGATCATTACCGCCCAATGCGCTTAACTCAGAAACGTTTCCTCAGAGATTCAAGATTTCTCTTTAAAACTTCCCGAAAACAAAAGGGGGAAAGACGGGTGGGAGAACTCAAGGATGTGCCCATCTTTTAGAAACATCTCTTAGAAACAGAGTCTCAAAGAGCATTGTCCTCTGCGCGATTAGCATCTGCCATTTAAACCTTTTCCGTTTGCATTCACGTGGAAAAGTGCTGCAACGCAACAATCACAAAGCCAGCATTTTTTCGTTCCCCCCCCCCCCCATACCTGCTTCTTCAGAGCCGATGACACGCTGATGTCGCCCATACCAGTTTTCTAAACACAAACACACGCACAAAAAAATGCTCTTTATGCTTTGCAACTTCATAATTATTCGAAAAGTGTGCCACATACCATTCGGTGAGAGACGCGGCGTGTATGGACAAAGGTGTTTCACGTTATACCCATTTTACCGCGCGACGGCGTGAAATCATTCGGGCTGCAAGCAACTGTGTGCGCAGATATGTCGGTGTTGGGGGGCGTCGTCGGCGTGTTCTCCCCTGAATTACGTCGATTGCGTTTCGAACGAAATCCAACTTAATCGTCCACTCACGGTAAGTGTAACCGACTATGGTTTTTTTAATTTGGTCTCCTGAACCACTCTAAGACGAGCTGTGTGTGCAGACAAGATTATCTGCGCAGCGATAAACTTCCTATCTTGGTTGGTAAGCTGCTTCACATGCAGTGGTATGCCGCTGTTTTTCCTAACACGCGGAAAGTCAGTCGGTGCGAAACCCGTGATGTTAAGCAGCTCCTCGCGAGCTGTCTACTGTCTTTTTCGTGTTGCAAGGTAGATAGACGCACGGTCAGAAATATCAGTTAGCCCGTGAATGACGGCCGAAGTGGAACTATGCGTTACCGCTGTGTGAGCTCGATTTACTTATCACCTCCGGAAACGTACACTCGCGTTCTGAGGTGGATTCATTTATTTTGTTAATTTTTGTCTCATCGCCTATCCGGAACACGGAGTGGTGTTTATTGAGAGGTGTGCATTGCTCTTTACGTGCAGACGCTCGCTCGGCGCGATAAGCCGCCGCGGTGGCCGAGTGGTTACGGCGCTCGGCTGCTGGCCCGAAAGACGCGGGTTCGATCCCGACCGCGGCGGTCGAATTTCGATGGAGGCGACATTCTAGAGGCCCGTGTACTGTGCGATGTCAGTGCACGTTAAAGAACCCCAGGTGGTCGAAATTTCCGGAGCCCTTCACTACGGCGTCTCTCATAGCCTGAGTCGCTTTGGGACGTTAAACCCCCCTAAACCAAACCAAACTCGCTCGGCGCGCGTCGTGGACAGGGACCTTTCACCAAAGATGTTCTGGTGTCTGGAGCACGGGACGTTCGTCAAAGTTGCAGGCAAGCGGCGCTGGAGGAATGCTAGTAGTGTGATGGTTCAATAAAATTCGTTGCCGACGCGAACTGTCAGCGTGTACAAACACCACGAAGAACCTACGAGCTGCATCCCGTCTCCCCTTACGTTGCACACGCATGGATTCGTCCATCCCCGTTATCCGAGCCGCTGGCCTGCGCTTTCAGTTTGAAAGCTGAGTAAAGGTCGCCTCGACAAGAGATGGCTTACATTTCGTCCCGAGAGGCTAGTTCATGAACCCCGCTCACGCGTGCACAAATTTCTCTAACAGCATTTGTGCGAGAGGCAGAGTATGCGTTTCTGGTCTCAGACTGATACATTACGAAAACGCCAATGTAACTTTGCACTTATTTGCACCCACGAATCCAATTCAGCTCGCGCTGTGTTATGGCTGCGCCTGTGGTTGGAGACGTTGTTTCATTGAAATAGTTCCTACTTTGCGCGTGTTCGTTGTTTTCGTTGATAATTCTAGCAGCCTTAGTACCTGCATGCAGGAACCACCTCTTTGCTGCGCTGTCCGCGGCTGCACTTGAAGGAAAAACTATGTGAATTTGAGACGGCATTGAGAGTAATGCGTATGTTTTCTCAAGCTCAGGCCTGCTTCTGAAACCGCGCAGCTGCAGCCACTGTGTGCTGCTCGGGTTTCTTTTTTGATAATGCGTTCGGCATGGAAGCGCTGCAACCTGCTTCTTTCTAAGAGCGCGCGCTGATTCATGACAATGCTATCCCAGATTTCCGCTTCAAGTTATGGGCGCAAAACTGTGTTGAACTGGCTCGCGCCTGCCAGGTAGGTTTTACATGGCTTGTGCCCGTTTGAGTATTGAGTATCGGCGTACGTACCAGGCTTCACGCATGGTATTTTGAAGCGCTCGTTTAATAGCAGGTACAAGAATAAATGCTCTAATATTCTTCTGTTGGGATCCCTGTGTAAGGAGCATTGAATGCGCATTTTATGGGGATGACATTAACAACAGCTCGTAGTGAGTCAGTGCTGATATGTGGCGCAATTCTTCGAAGCCTTCTGTACAAAGGAACGCCATCCAGAGTCGGTATTGACAGCAGGTATTTAGTGTAGATGGAGATTGCACAAGGGATTATGGGTCTGTTACAATGTTTATTGAAAACAATTTAGAATTTGTCATGCTTATTTACTTAAATGATAAAGCCGGCGCGATGGCCCAGTGGTTATCGTGATTGTCGGTGACCTGAAAGGCGCAGGTTCGACCCCGGCCTCTGAGGTCGCATTTTGATGGAGGCGAAATGCTAAAGGCCTGTATACTATTTGATGCCAGTGCGCGGTAAAAGAAGCCCAGGTGGTCAAAATTATCCGCGGCCCTTCACTACAGCGTCCCTCATAGCCTGTGCCACCTTGGGTCTTTGCATACCCATAAAACGAAAACAAAGCGATCAAGATTACCTTTCAAGAATTGGATAGTGAAGGTGTGTGTTGCTTTGTAAAACACGTGTGTAGACAAGGAGTAGAATTTTTTTTTTCAGCTGCCCCTATGTTATTTTTTCATTTGCGCTGCACAGGTCAACATGCCTGGATGATTGACTGCAGAAAACAGGCCGCAAGAATTCTTCAGAACAAACTAGCCGGACCGTAACAATTATTTAATGTGGCGAATTCTTATGGTTCATGTGCTGCGTATTCCCAGCCTGGATAGCTTGCAAATAAACTAAATTTCTGAGTATATTGATCGCCATGTATTTTTCGAAGACAGTTGTGGTGACCTCTTTCAACGGTTGTAGACTGTTGTAGACGGTTGTAGACTGATGGTTTAGTAAACAGATGTCTATAGACTCTATAGACAAAGGTCTATAGCGCTGCCAGGCCATACATCTATGTAATGCCTATAGGCAGTCTACAGACCTGTCTCTGGACCAGTAGATTCTCTAAGACTGTCTATTGACAGAAATCTACAGGAAGTCTACGGCCATAAGTCTATCGATCATCTATAGACTCCCTTCCCCTTTCCCCAGTGCGAAGTAGACAGGCCAGGGTCATGTTACCACCGGCCGACCTCTCCTCCTTTCCTCTCATTAAAATTCCTTTCTCTCTATAGACTGTCCATAGACCTACGTCTATTAGACTTTCAGTATACATTTATCTATAGAGTATCTATAGACAAGTCTACTAAAGTGTAAGGCCATAAATCTATAGACTAATCTATAGGATTTGACTATCTAATGTCTATAGACTTCATAGATCAAAATGTATAGACACTCTATGGAATGTCTAGAGAAATTTCTGTAAGGGATAGCTTAAATAATTAGAATATTTCACAGTTGCCTCTCAATTACAATTGATCTCCAATAATATTGGACTTGATGGAGCGCTAATGCAGTTACATGACACTTGTGTGTGTGTGAAGAAATTGAAAAGCCTGGGTGAGCTCAGGCGATCATCCGCAAATGACGGAAAAGCATGTGACACAATGTGCCGGAAGGCGGCCAAACATCGGGAGGGTTCGGTAGCTGCCCTTAATCAGCCGTCCGCGGAGCCGATCGGCTCTTCTCCGAACTGGGTTGCTCCGTGTCGGATTAAAGATGAAGAAATGAAAACTCATGCTTTCCGCCTATTTTGAGCGCGAACTCTCTTTCATGTTGAGAAACTCAGATGTCAATTATTTTCTACGCGCTGCAGAAAGTACACGGAAAATGTGTTCATTAGCGTACTTTGTCTTCGTTCATGCGCCACTTAGGAAATTACGGAGTAACTACAATTGACCCAGCAGTGAATTTCTTAGGGTTCTCTTAACGGGGCTCTAATAAAGTTGCGGCATGCCTGGGATATTGAAGCACGCCGCTTCACGAATAGTGTCCAGCAAGGATTTTTTAAATGTGGTTTGTAGAACCTGAGTTATCTGTAGTTAAAATTTGAATTTCAGCGTCTTCGCGCCTTTCCATCTCGTCACTTTTTGCACGCTGGAAGGTAGGTGCTCCTTCGCCGACCCCCCTCTGGGAGCGGAGCTTCCCAACCTACCGGAGATAAGCGGCTTATTGGCCGCGGCCACGGTAGCTGCCTGACGTCTGAAAGAATCTAACCAATGGCCACCTCTCACCTTGTCTACGCAGATGCGGGGGACGGAGGAGGGTGCGAGCATGAAAAAGTCGCCGGGAAGAGCTCGCCAACTTTGACGCGTGATTGTGGGTCGTCTGCTGCATGTAGAAGAGTATTATTTGGCTCTGGTTTTCATGGCAGCACAGTGCAGTGATTAAGCGAGTTAATGTGCTCTCCTCGGAAGGCGTTTCAGAGCCCCTTTAACCGTCTTGATTAATCATCTTAAAGCTTCCATACTTCAAAAACTAATAAAACGTATTTTTATTACCTTGCACCTAGTGCTTGTTGTTCCCACTATAGCCTGGATTGTTCACTGCTATCATGTTACACTTCGGGTACTAATCGTTCTCCGGTCATTTGTCCAGTAGCCACTAGCCACCAGCATTGCCCCGAATGATTGCAACATATGCGGAGCTTACTGCAGAATAGTTGTTTATTTAATGAACAGCACCCGCAAAGCTATATACATCCGTTTTTGATTCGCAATTTCTAAGAAGTTGCCAGCTATTCTGCCGTTTATCTTCCCTTTTCGGATTTAACAAAACATTTAATGTCCCCAGTTAGCTTCCAGTACAAAAACAAAGAAACGAAGCAATTTGATTTCGAAGCTTGTTGCTCTCCATATGTGTTCACTCTATTAGACAACATCTGATTGATGTCCAGGGCGGTGTCTCAGGGCGGTGGTACAAAACAACGGCCAGAATTGTAACCCTGGCTCAGCTAGACTGCATCTCATTAGGCGAGGCTACTCAGACTAGCAGAGAAATCACCGAAGCCAGTTACTGGCAACTAAGCGCGAAGTTTGGAGAGTTTTTTTCTTCTATTTAACTGAGCATTGGAACAACCCTGCAAACCGAGGACGTTGTTCAGACCAGTGCCGAAACGTCCATCATAAATAAGCACTGTACTCTCGAGCCCGCTAATACAACCGACCTCTGCAGGACTCCAGTACGCAAGTATACCACTAGCCGAGGCACATATGCCGGCTTTTCTACCATTGTGTGGGAATTCTGCGAGATTATTTTGAACCAGTGCAATAATTTGTACGACATCTTTGTAAAAAAAGTTCGCGAGGAATCGCGCGCACTGCTGTCGTAAGCAACGCAACCACACCATCGCATGACCTGAACCTGAACCTGAAGTTCTGGCGTAACCATACGCTGGCGACTTGTGCACGCTCTACAGCATCAAAGAAGCGATTAACTTCACCTAACAGCCTGACACAATGACATCTGTTGTTGAAGGTTATATTTCGCAGGGCCAAGCAAAAACGTTTAAAGGCCACGTAATGAGTCTCCTACACAGTAGTCGAGGCTTCGCGCAATCGGTGACTGTCCTAATTCGTGACAACAGCCAATACCGGTGGCTTTTCTTTAGGATTGTAGTACCTGACATTTAGGAATTATTTGGCGTCGTCTCTGAAACCGTGACTGTTGCTTCCCTACTGAGACGAGTGAATACATCTCAAGCATGGCCTTCGGCTTTAATTTTTAAACTCCTTTCGCACATTTTAAACCATAACTTCGATTGCGTGAGTGGTAGCGTTTTTAACTCTCCAAACAAACTATGTGTTTGAAATACGCCGTTTTAATTCTAGGAAGAAAAAAAGTAGAAAAAGAAAGCACCGGGCAGCAAGAGACAAGAACCGCTCGCTTTACACCAGGTACAAGAGCATTAGTCCTAGCAGCAGTGTCGACACAGGAGAAGAAATCGACGACGAACGCACTTGATAGCCGCTCTGCTGGTCGCCGCGGTCGGGATGCCGGCCACAACTTCATTGTTTTGTCCGCGATGGTTGGAATTCGGACCGAGTGAAGAGAATGGGAAGCAATTGCGTTTTAATGTCGGAAAGTCGAAAGGTCGGCTGGAGAGGCATACCTCTTCTTGAGCGGATGTAGAACAGCGGGTAAGTAGGTGAATGACGATGATGATGCGGCTATGACATTAGATGCGAGCGTCGCGTTCTTTGTGTTGATGTAATTCGTTGTTACAGTGCGTCGGAAGCATACACACAAAAATGCAAATATGCGGTCTAATATCACATAGGAAACGACCGTCTCGCCTATTACGCACGCGCCACCGAAGCCGCAATCACATGCCCTATTTGCTGGTATGTGCAAAGGACCCTGAGCCTTAATATATTACACATATTTATTGCGCCTCTAGGGCCCGACGCGTCATACACACGCATGTGCGCAAGCACTTAGCACAGTACAGTGAAAATACAGTGAAAACACTTTTTTCTAAAATGTGGCGAATGGTGAGCCTTTGTGTATCGTTACTATAGCGGAGCGCTGCACACGCCTATATACTTTCTAAGGCCAGGTCTGGCCTGGTCCCGACCACGGCCCGGACCTTTAGAAGGTCGCTCTGCAGAGACACTGCCTTCCTGGTCAAGTGATGAAAAGCGTTCGGTCCCGTAAGCACGTAGCTCCGGACTCCCACTACTCTGACAAGAGTACGGAAACTTGAGGTAGTTCCCATACAGGGGACACTACGATGTTGTAAAATTGGGTCTTTTTCCGGTCAGTTTGAAGGTATTTAGGATACTTATATTGTGAACATCATAAATGTAAAAAGTGCGTAGTAGTTGACCTACCGGCCTTATGCGACAAACCGCAAACAGGCGCCACAAAGAAAAGTATGCAAGTGCACCTCCTCAGAATCTACAATGGAATGGAATTCTAGCCAGCTAAATTCATTGAGTTCTGTATGAAGCGGTGTACAACTGCTCTGCAATGAGTACAATGGTACAGAAGGTTACTGTGAAATTTAATGTGTGCCTAGAAATAAACGTATAACTAAGCGGTAAGCTTCATGAGCGCTCATTAAAAAAAAAAAAACGGGGTGCGACCCGAGCCCAGCACGCGGGCCCCACCCCGCGCAGCTCAGGCCGCACCCCGTGCAGTGGGGCCCTCATCAGGACCGCTTATTTGCGCCGTCAGGACAACCACCACCGCGCTGCGACCCATACAACAAATTCTGCTCAGGCTTATTTGCGCAACAAAAACTGCCGCCTTGCGTCACCTTGGGCATCCGCACTACCATCTACCGGTCGAGCGGAAAATCCGCTGAGGCAGACGTTGCTGACAACCGCTCAGAGAGGGCGCTTCAAGAATCTTGCGCTAGTGGCGCCGTGGTTTGAAGCGCTGAGCTAGTATGAATGCAATTTGTTGGAGTTCACAAAGAGAGGCAGTGCCTAAATAACGAGAATAATGTTTCTGAGCAATAAACAGTACTGCGCTGTAGGCTACAAGAAGAAACAGGAGACGGTTGCGCTGAATGCGGGAGGTAAAATGCGTCGTGTTGTTATCTGTTCAGTATTAGTTACCTATCACGCTCTCTCGCTACGGTGAAGCTACATAATCACGAAGTCTTAGACACACAGTTAATATACCGACTCTAGTGCTTAAGCGGGGGCTACGTTCTCATACTCACCCTCTCCACATTCTTGCTAACCGTACTTGCAAACCAAATAGAGGGAGTACTGATCTGCCAAAACAGCCTTTTCGGTTAACGTTATACTAATCGGTATCATGATGGCTGCTATTACTATAAGAATGAAACTTGCAGACAACATTTTTGCGATGTTTTTAATCTCAGGGGATTAGGAGAACAAAAATATAATCTTTAAACAATTTTTAACGCTCGCTGGAGCAGTAAGCCGTTATTTTTGTCTCTTTTTGCGCAAACATTTTCGGGAGTACATTGAAGGAACCGCGAAGGGTTACCGCTCTGCCACCACCAGAAACCCTTCAAGCCTACAGGTGCTTCCCTACAGTGATATTGTTGTGTTGTTCCTAATAAAATGGTCAGTAGACTGTCTGTAGACTTCGTATGGACTCTTTTGCCTTCCTATAGATATGTCCTTTTGTCAATTCGTAATCTATAGACTGTCTACAGAAAAAGTGCTGAAAGTGTATGACCATAAATCTGTAGATTGTCCTTAGACTCTCTATAGATTTTGTATTGCCTATAGACTAGTCTAAAAGATTTGTCTATAGATAGTCTATAGAGTCTATAGACTTTCTATCGACAAATGTCTACGGTCTGTCTAAAGAAATTTTCAAGTACTTGCCCCGATCTTCTTTTTCCTCCTCCTCCTCCTCCTCCTCCTCCTCCTCCTCCTATTCTTCTTCTTCTTAGTAAGCATGACACATACCCACGCAGGGGGATTGACCAAGGTTCTGTAGATAATCCCAATGAGGTATTCCCGTTGAAGATGATGATGATGATATCCTCAGGCTTCACATACCCACGGCGGGAGATTGGCCAGGGTGCCGTTGAAGATAGCGCGTCAGTTAAATCTGAAAGAAGATAAAAAAAATCCGAGCATAGGAGCGCGCGCTATGCGTGAGGAGAAGGAAGAATCAGAAGAATGGACGCCGAGTCACCGCTGCCACCGGCGCACTGGGCCTCCTCCTGGTCGTCCACAGATATCCGCCAACCGGGTGGCACGACCATCTCGCAGCTGCTCAGGGACCTGCAGCAGGACCGGACCCAGAACGACCGGCGCGCCCTCATCTGCTGCCTGCTGGTCCTGCTCTCCCTCGGCTCGCTGGCCACGCTCATGCTCTCGCGAATCATGTCCAGCGAGACGCCGCCGGGACTCTTCCCGTTCTACTGGTCAGCGGACAGACCTCGCCGTCACCAGCTGCTGCTCGCCGGACCGACGGCGGCCCCCGCCAGCACCGGCAACGTCACCGCGACCAGCTACTCCCTGGACAACGCCACGGGCTCGGCCCTGGACAACACCGAACCACCGGTGTGAGCGTCTCGCTGGTTGTCCCTGCGATGCGTGAACTTCGCCGGCCGTTTTCGTCAGGGCCGAGCCTTATATGGCTCCCGAAATAATTCACCGCTTTACTTGGCGTTGCTGTGCTTGAGACACCCGCCGCCCTTGGGAACACGTGGGCGCGCTTTTTAGCATGTCTTTGCGTGGCCTTTTTACAATCTGTGTTATTGAAGTTATGATACTGTGTAAAGTAAAGATGTGGTCATGACGTACACAAGCCTTCTTCTTTTTTTCTTGCTTACGCATCTTTCGCGCAGCACGAAACGTTTGAGCACCGTTTAATAGCTGCTGCACTAACTTCAAAAAATAACACGCAGTGTGTACGTTTACGCTAAGCATCACCTCAATGTTGAAATTAAGCCTGTAAGGATGAAGTCGAGTCTTAATATGTTTTAGTCATCAGTGTCAAGCAACAGATGAAATATTTCAAGCGGTGTATACGAACTCGTTTCCATGCGCTGTTCTTACCAAAAAGGTATTCAAATAACACATTCGAGACTATGTCTTTCTGGTTGAGCTTGCCAGACTGCATTCATAGCACCAAAATTTTATTGGAAGACATCGCTCCTTAAGAATTCACCTCCAGCACTTGTGCGGGTATCCTCCATGGCAGGCATATAAGCATGATCCCACGCAGTGTCAGTTAAAAGCAGGTCAGTGTGTGTCTGTCACATGTTAATTATGCTGTGTTGTTCTGCTCTATTGACGCCCTCGTCGTAGATATTGCCAGTGTTGAAGCTGTGCTGTAACAATTGGCCAGTCTCATCCTGAAATGTCATTTCATGTGTTAACGGAAGTGAAAACTTTCGCTGAAAAGTTATGCTTCACAAAATTGGCGTTTAGCCTATATAAGCAACTCGCCAAGGTGCCGTGCAGACCTGACTGTGCCGGTATCTAGATATCCTAACTGTATCCTTGACAGTGTGTACGTGAGTGAGTGCGAATCCCTCCGGTCTGCATCTTCTGGAGTAGTAGTAGCCTACGAGGAGCATTACCAGACAAACATCTTAGTTGTTTTCCATATTTTAGTACCACGTGCTGGGCCACTTGCCGTTTCCAAATACAGGAGGAGATATTGTGTAGGCGCCGCTATTTATTTGGAACTTGGCAAAACGAAAAGATTCTTCCCTCTCCCTTCCGCCACTGGCGTCGGTGATAGGACACGTTGCTTATAGTCATGCTTTTAGTATAGTGAACAAGAATATAGTACAGTGACATGACCGAGAGGGCGCGCCTGAATTTCCGGCCGCGGTCCTGTTACGCTCTCGAAGGCCGTAAGAGGCGCTGCTGCTCTTTTTCATACCGATGCGCGGCTGCAAGGGCCGCTGAGCATCGCGGGGCACGGATAGGCAGTCGTCTTTACTGAATGCTTTAGTCTGTTGGAATTGCATTCTGACAGTGTGCTTGACGTTCTTGGCCTCATTAAGAGAAATCAGGATTTGAGCTTGGATGTTAAGATCACCGTGAGCAAGTTGCAGCTGAGGCTACAGCATTTTATGCCACAACAAACCAACATTTTTTTTTCACAAAAAGACTACACAAGGCTAGCAATAATAGGCGTATAGGTGCAAAACATCTTAAATTGAGCACGTGTTAAACACTGCTCAGTGCACTTTGAATGAACCAGACCCCAGCTCTGCTTTCAAAGCAGCTGTTTGCCGTGTGGAGAGCCCTGCAATTATACTGAACTGCGCGTGCAAAAATTGCGGGACAATTCTTTGGAAGTACATGGATTTACCCTCGATGGTTGGTTTGATGCTTTTACTCTAAGCTCAGGCTTCACACGCGCGACAGAAATTATCTGGAGGATGAAGGTGGGCGGAAGTGGGTCGAGAGTCGCGGTGGGTGGCCAGGCAGCCCCCTACAGCTACGAGCGACCCACCCTGGTGGCTGGTGGGTGGTGATTCTGGAGGGAAGCTGGCTTTTCCACTGCGTCTTTGAATTCGATTTGGCCGTTTCTTTTTCATTCTGTCGCTGTGTTGGGTTCTAGTGGGTGTAGGCTTCGTGGAGAGGTGGTGGTACGTGGGCTGGTGGTGGGTGACACTTCTGGAGGGTAGAGTATATAGGGTTACGCTTACGCATTACGTTTACTCTTTCACTTTTTCACTTTCTCTTAGGTTACGCTTACGCTCCTATATATACAGAGTTGCTCCTTTACTTCTACGCATCCTCATTATCTGCTCTCTCGAGGATGTAGAGGCAGCGCGCCCGGCTCGCTCGGCCATATTACTTTTCAGAGAAATTGATTTTCTTTGTTTAGTGGCTTGTGTGATGACGTCACGACGCTCTCGACCAAAGAAACTTCACTGACGTCACGACTACGTCACGTCCTTCCCGACCAATACATTTTTTCGCTACATGGACGGATGCCGGCCTTTCTCGTGAGCGGTCCATGGTCTAGTGCTACCGCATGAAAATATTTCAGCGGCGCACCTATCTTTTTAGTGAGCGGGAAACGATGATACTAGGAAGAATTTAAGAAATCGTTACGTTTGTTTCCAAGCCAAGCTCTTTGCTCATCATAAATTGTAGCCTCACATGAAATTGTGTACACGTGAAAGGGAAACTTTTGCTTCTTTAAGCAACTATGCGCTGTGAAGTCTCTTCTCGTCACCTTCCTCTCTACGCGTGTACCTCACCGCGGCGAACTCAAAACGTCAAAAGAGCACACACTAATCCATGGGGAAGAAGCGACACGAACAAGGGATTTGGGCTGTAGGTTAAAACCAGGTGCCATTTAGGGGGCAAGATGCGAGCCAGCCAGCAGGGCAGACGAGCAGGGGATTAGCCGGGATTATGCTCTCTGCTGTGGGAGAAGGTGGGGCGGGTGGCCACGATTATGGAGTCATCCTCGCACCGTTTTTGTTCTGTTCAGCGTCGTTGCTTGTTGTTGCGTGCAGCGTGTGTCGACTGAGTGAGTGAGCGGTGGAGAGCGTGAAGGGCGTGGATTAGTGTGTACGAGGTGGGCGGATCACGTAGGCGCGTGCAGCTGCGTCAAGGTGTTCATCGACCGAGCGTTTGGAAACGCCGCCTTGCACGCTATTGCTTGCCTATGCCGCATGGCGAGAACCTGATTCCCCCCCCCCCCCCCCCCCGTAATTACGTACAAAATGTAGTGCATGTAGCGGTGATCTGAAAGGCCTCAACACTTTAGTTACAGGGTTCATAGTACACGCGTTCGAATGCAATAACATGTTATTCGCTTGCTTTGGTGAGCGAAAAACTACCAGCGCTCGCATGTTCTGTACAAAGATAGGCGACACGGCTATATACAACATGCTATCTGTCGCATAAATCATGAGCATTTTTCTTTTGCCTTGCCCGCAAAAAAAGAAAAAAGAAGTCCGATGCGGATGGGAAACGCTGCCTGCACCTTCTAGTCGATTTCCACTGATTCCCAGTTAAAGTTCATGTTATTGTAATCCTTAGAAATTAAAACAAATAGGGACACCGAGACGGATTTAGCGAAAAATTTTGAAACAAAGATTGAAGAAACTCTAAAGAATCCGCCGTCGTGGTCGCTCAGTGGAGCCCTTCACTACAGCATCCCTTATAGCCTGAATTGCTTTGGGACATTATATTCTTTTAGCCATAGAGTCTAGAGAATCCAAAATTACTTAGTTTGAATGAGCAGCAATAGAAGCTTACCTGAGTAGCATGGATTGCATATCCTCCATGGTGATGCATGCAGAGTAAGCCTTTATAGACAAAAATTATGGTGGGGCAAGAAAAAAGATTGAAGAATAAAATGCCCCAGCCCGTGTCACTAGGTATAACGGGCTGAAGCCTTTATAGACAGGAGTGGTCTTTACTGTTGTCCTTGGGAGCTGTGCAGGGGTGTTGCAGAGTCACTGCCGCGAATTGCAGGCGCACTATAGGGTCCGCGAATATCCGGCTTCCACGGACATGCACATCTAAAATCACACAGCAATTACAAAGCTTTTTTTACATGCACAGTACAGTTCTTGATGTACCGCCGTACTTTCTTCCCGTCGCTCCTTATAAACCTTTCGGTCAATCATTCCCGATCATATATAACTTCACTGCTTCGTCCCTCCAGGTTTAACACCAATAGATAAAAAGAAAGTGAAAAAGAACCCTTCGGTAATCACAAACTACCGCAGCCATCAGGACCCCAAAGAGTACCTACCCGGGAGCACCCTAGAGGATAAAGTGGCCGCATTGGTGGCGTGTGCGTGTGTGTACATATATACACTTCACGACCGCGGCGGCCAAGAGCGCCCGACCATACCGCCTATTCACCGCGATTGGCGCGGCAGATGCGCCTCCCCACGAGGCCACGATCTGCGGGCGCGCATGTGGGGTCGGGGGAAATACGAGCAGCCGCCGCAGTACGTCTCAACTTATTGTCCATTTGACACGTCCGCTTACAACGCGAAACACCCCCCGGACAGCTTTCGCTTTCGAGCCCCCCCCCCCCGAATCCTGCCACCGCACCACACGCCCCGACCATCACCTTCTGTATCCGCAGGTCGGCCACTTCGGGTCCCCCAGCTTCGGGTACATCGCACCACACCTCAACCCCCCCCCCCCCCCCCCCTCCAAATCTCGTTCACAGATGTCCCGTTAGTTCTGTACAGCGCTCTCGATGGTGTAGCGAAATGCTCTACAGCATTCTAGAGCCTAAGAAAAAATGAACTTCGAAAATAAAAGGACAGGCAAGGCACACTTACAACTTATCGCAAGTGCCTTGTTGTCTTCCCTGTTTTCTGTAGGGGTGATGGCGCGGTTTACCGATACACAAGAACAATACAAACAGAAACGATACAGAAACGAGAGAGGTCATGTTGTCTCGTCGTCACGTTACGTTGCCTCTTGTTTGTTCATTTTTTTGTGCATATTATTTCTACGCATCGGTACAGTGTTCCTTCGACCATGCAGTATGTTCAACTTTAGTTAAGTCTCCAGGCAATGTGGTTTGCTTCTAAGCCGGGTAGTGAAGAACCTATATAGAAAAAAAAATGGCTTGAAAAGTGGTCACGATGATTTTTCTCACATTACAGATACTTAGAGCTTGAGGTGTTCTACATGTGCTCCAATACACGCCTGAAAAACAAAGCATGTGGCTCGGAGAGTTCTGATCCAAGATGTACGACCAGCTAGTCATTGCTATATGCCTCCTGTTCCACTGATGTTTTTCCAAGATCCAAACGTATGAACCGACTAGCCCAGATCAGAATTTTCACTCTATAGACTTCCGTCAACGTGATGGGTAAACTACAAAAAGATGTCATAACACTAGCGGTGACCCGCACTGGAGTGCAGGGTGCGTCTGCACTGGAGAGTCTTCCAGGGAAAACCGTAGAAAACGACCTACCTCATTTCACTCAAGCTAACGATATTGCTTCACCAACTCGCGCTCATTGTATACTTATTAACTCCGAATACTGATGACTGCCCCTCTGTTGCTAAGAAACTGCCGTAACACACACCTCACCTGCACTGTTGTTGCTTAAAAAACTCCCAAGTTGACGAAGCCGCGCACCGTCAATATAGAAGCGTCACCCAGTGCTTATGAATGAGATGCGAAGGAGAAAAGACTGGCATTACGACAGATGTCTTTTGAGGAGGTAAACATCGAATTCTGGGCTATATATCGGAGCTGATTTCATTTTTCCCCCAACAGACATGACACTGCTGACACTGTTTCTGCCTCGATAGCCTTTTCTTCTTTTTTTTGTTTTTGTTGTTTACTGCGCAAAACCTCCTGGCCGAGCGGACAACATTCGCACCGTCGTTGCAACGTGCCTAACGCGGAACAGAACTATGTAATAAAAAAAGAAGCCCAACATTCACGAACAAGAATGAAATTAGCTTTAGTAGCTCCTCCACCTTTACTCTGGATTCTGTTACTTATGCAAACGTCATGCTACGTACACAGCGTTGTGTAGAACTCGCAAACGTCAGGTCCTAGTGTTCTGGGTGCGTCAGCTTTGCATCGCGCATTTTCGAAGTTTGAAAGCGAGGCGACAGATTGAAAATGCACGCTTGACCCGCAGTTCTGCACTGCACGCATTTGTGGAGCTGACCCGAGCGTGTCAGGTACCCAACAGCTCGCGGCAAGCACACGCGGTGGGAAGCACCGCTCAGTGGGGAGGCAACGCCCCACAACAGCTTCTCGCCCCGACCGCTGAAAAAGCGCGGGAAAGAGAAAGCGAAAAAAGTAAAGTATCATTATGTTTCCCCGAGGAATATGGGCATATAGTGATGGCAGCCGCGCTGTCAACGCCGCCGTGGTCTGACTTGGTGGCTGATGCGTAGATATATACCCAGCTCACAATAGAGGTTACACCCTTCTAATGGTTACATTGTGACTCGCACCCCTGCTGCTTGCGAGCTCGTTTGAGCAGCCATTGTACGCCGCCGGGGAGCATGGCATCGGTGTAAGGGGTCGACCAGGCACTACGGGCCTGTGAAGGTGCATGACCTGCTCTCTACCAGTGAAGTGGTCTGGAAAGAAAAGGCGGCTTGAAATTAACGCTGGTGCAAAGAGAATCCAGTCACGCGCCTACGGTGGCGTCTGGATAGTTTGGAATGAGAAGCGACCTGTCCAAATTTGTAGTGATAGCGCTTTAGGGGACTTTTCCTTGGATGAGCGGCATCGTATGTGGCAACCAAAAACTCTCGCCTTGTTGCAATTGTTATTGATTTTTTCAACAAATGGCTGATTTCCGTAAACACGCTTGTTGTGTTACGCATGTGTAGTATTAAGAAAAAGAAAAACAAGGAGTAGAACAATAAATACTGAAAACAGTAAACATTACATCAGGAAAAGTGATTGCGTGAAATATGGATGGTGCTACATTTGCTTTCCGAAACTGTAATGGTGATAATACTGGTGATGGTGGTAGTGATGATGATCATGATGAATTTTAATGGCGCACGGGTAGCTTGGACAAAGAGTGCCATAGATAATGTGTTCCTGGTCTAAAGGAGGTCGGGTCAGAGACCCATCATTTTAAGCATTGCACACTGGAGAAACCAATCACCAGGCCAAGGGAAAGCTTGTATACCCATAAGAGAAACAGTGGAAATCCAGCGGCACTGTGTGTCAAATCGCGCTCTTTCCGCATACGAGACAGACGTTGAAACCTCTAGGCCAATGCTGCTGTGCTGTAGAGCAATGCTTCTCATTAATAGTATTAAGCGTGAGCAGGCAGAGCAGTTTACGCAATGCCGACACTCCACAAAATCTCCATATGACCAGATGGGGGGATATGTTTGCAGAGTAGCATAAATTTGGAGTATACGAGCTGTATGCACGTGGTTTGCCATCCGTATTCGCCCCCGTGAGGAACTCTCAGAATTTACACCACTTCTCCCTACTTCCACAGGTGCCTTTAGACTTCTCTGTGTGGCGTAGCGATAAAAGAATCCATTGCATGGGGCTGCCGTTCAAGTACGCACATGGCACGGCTTCTGTCCGCACCGCAAAGAAAGAACAGCTATTTATGGCTTGCCGTATAACGACCTTCCCGATGGCCCATCCTTTTTACAAGGGCTGAAAAGCAGTGCATCTCCGTGGTTTCACGGAGGTGCGTTTTGAAAGTAACCCCTCCACTCGAGCGACGATATCGCTTTTTCATTGGCACCCATCCTTTTCATGGCGGTGAATGCGCGTGCGGTTACGGGACCGAAAGCTTTATAGCCGTGAGCTTCTTTGAGCGTGGTAAGCGTAACGCAATACCGCTCTGGCGGGAGGTATTCAAAAGATGTGATGAAGGTGGCTCTAAATCAGTTTGGAATGGCCTCTTGATAAGGCGCTCTGGGCGAGATTATAAATTTGGCCGTGATTTTGTTCCACGCTGACGATAGCGTACAGTGTGCGCACGCGGACGAAAGTATGTTTTGCTCACTGAGTCAGTTGCCCAGCAAAAGCAGAGATATATTGGAGTTGGAATATGTAAACCGCTATGGAAGAAGTCAGGTAGTCAAACTATATGCAGCTCCGCGCGTTGCCGACGGAAGATTTAAGAATATGCGCTGAGTACTTGTTGTCTTCTCCGAGAGGTGGCACTGTTATGTTTTGAAAACTGCGCGTCTCTTGCAAGCACGTGATAAGTTAAAGCAAGACGGATGTGTCCTTCCAAGCAATGAAGTTAGGCGAAGTGCGGTCAATTCATGGCTTATTGGTAACAATGTCCCGCTTGAAAGGGCCGCTGCACCACTCGTTGGAGACGCTACGTGAAGCGCTGTTCCACCCATGGGACCGCATCGATATCTGCCGGGCGTCCGAAGACGGGGTCCTTGGACGGTAACCCCGGCGATTATCAGTCCTATATGCTTGACGTGCATTGGCGCAATTTCAGAGGATGTCAAGCTGGAGTGACAGGGTAATGACAGTGCCTCTGACTCGCCCCTCCTTGTTTTTATTTTGGGTCCTCTTCTACCTGGTCCTTTTTAACCAGACGTCTCTTTTCCTGGTGCATGAAAAAAAATTACAGCCCTTCTTCGGTTAACTTCCTCGCCCATCCTTTCCTGCTCTCTGTCTGTGAGGCTTAGAGGGTCCTTCGGAGATTGATGACGTGTTATAAGTTACAAGGGCAACAGAGGCCCATTATCCAGTTAGCTTCAGTTAGCGATCTCACTAAAGTGCCATGTCTGCGTCCTTGGAGCAAGCAATCAATGGGGGGTGTCGATGGTAATGGTGGTGGTGGTGGTGTGACTATACAGGCGGGATTGCCTTACAATGGCCTGTCGGCAATCGCTCGGCCTTAGTCACTGATTCAAAAGATTGCGTTTCTACCGCTGTTCCATGAAGCCAGTGTCCTCTAAAAATGCAAATAGTGACTGTACCACTGATCACCGCTCATTTCGGGAGCCCTCACTATGCGAGATACGTTGTCCAGTGGAATGATCAGTCTCCTTAAGCTGCCCAGGAGCGCCTCACGCTCGGCACAAAAACGTGGGCACGCTAAAACGAAGTGGTTCACGTCACCCACACCATCACAGTTTGCGTACGTAGGTAAGGTAGCATTCATACTGGCATACGGGTGGAATTCGTGCCAAGCGATACAAGAGAGTAGCTCTGTCGCGCGACAAGCCTAGTGTAACGCAAGTGAGGGGCAGAGGCGGCCGAAGTGCTGAAATGCGATGTGCCACTAGGTGCCTTGCGAAGTTCTCGTTTTTTGGGACAGCTATTTAAGATGGATGAGGCCGAGCTTCTTGGGCAAGAAGGTCGTGTTACCAGCAACTGCAACGTAAGATGGTAGCCACTGGAAGCAAACTATGAATCCTTTTAACCGCAGCTTCCTGAGCCAGGTTACAGTACGAGAGCCAAAACTTATCAACAGGAGTAACTCGTTGCAGGCGCTCTAGTGCAGACTTGGAGTCAGACAGGTTGACGACTCTGTGGTTTACAGAAAGACAGACGTTAAAGCGACTTTGAAATGGGCAGTGATTCAGCCGAAGTTGGCGACACTGTTCCTTGAAGGCGCCCAGTCCAGGATATATTAAAGTCGCGAGCACTACAAATGCGGTTGAGCATTACTGCTCATGACTGCTCACAGGATCATTAGCGTAAACTTGAAGGTGGCCCGTATAGACGCTGTTGAAATCTTCAAGAATCAAAGCTGTTACTTCCGCCACAGGCAGCGATCATTTTACGCGTAAGCCTGGGATGTCGAGGCGGCTTTGAATGTCATCGTAAAATCATGGCGGGTTATACTGACACCTCTGTCGCGTAGGTGCCCAACCCACTGTGCTTACGGTGTGAAGGGCATCAAAGAAGTGTCTCTGCGTCCTAGTTCGTAGTCGTCGAAGCAGAATCTGACCTTTCCGGGTCTCTCCAAGACTGACTAGTTGTATAAGCAGTATTTTAGGACCCTGCAGGCCTGAAGACTTTGATGGAAGAAGCCTGGCGTGGAACTCCCAGAGCAGTCCTCAGGCCTTCCCTGTTGGTGATTTCAAGGGCGCGTATACTGGTTGCTCGATGGCGACAGAAGAGGCAGTGAGTAAAGAATTCTGCTGGTCCCAAGGGCTGAGTGCAGCTTTGACTTTGTTGAAACGTGCGAAACGTTTCAGTACGTTTAGTCTTGGCAGCGAGGAGAAAACAATGTTTTCCACCGCTCTCTTTAATGCCAGTCGTTAAGTCAAGGGTGGCGCCCAGGAACCTCGCGTGGCACGCCTGACGAATCAGGGTTCCTGGCACTCGTAGGTCTAAGCTCGTGCAGCGACATCTTACTCCCGGGAACAGGACAAAGCAGGACTTTCCGCTGGCAGGTAGTGACCTAGCCCGCTCCAAATGGGTCTGTATTGCAGAAAGAGCCCGCTGTGCGATCACCGCTAGGCGCTTACACTGGTAACCGGATAGTCACACGCAATGTCATCAGCGTAAATCGACATTCGCAGCGGCCGTGCGGCCGCATGGCACTGCTTCCGGTGGAGCTGCTATTGCAATGTTAAACAACAGCGGCGACAGCACACTTCCTTGCAGCACTCCTCGCCACGGTGCCCTCATAATGCTAAATGTCTTGCCAAGGGGGACTTGCATGCTACGGTCGCAGAGAAATTTATACAAGAAATAATCTCTGTTTACCTGTAAGCCATTCCAAAGCGTCGTTTACAAACAAGGATGAGCGATGCGTTCCTTCGGTGAAATGCACACCCTATTAAAAAGGCGGCTGGTTGCACGGAATGCAGTCTCTTCTTTGCATTAAGAAGAGGGGTTGACTGCACTCTACGCCGGCTGTGGTCCTACTTTCACATTCCATTTGGCCAGCTGTGACAAATGCGCCAATAGCAGACTTGTATCTTTGGAATACAGCCTCTCGTTCGAGGATGACACATACGACTAAGAAAATTTTTTATTAGACAGCTAAGAACTATAAGCCACCCTTTCCGTTATGAGAAAATTAGACATTTTCTCCTCTTCTCTTTAGTGCTTTACCGTGACAAACACACTCTGTCGTTTGCGTAGACTCTAGTGAGAACAGGGACCAAGGCAGTAAAAGCCCTTATTGCTGTTCTGGGTTTTTAGCATAGATGCCAAGCAACTTTGTTTTAAAGAATGACAATGTTAGCTTGAAAAACTCTGCAGTTGCTGTACAGGTCATAAACGCAAGGAATGTCCCCATATTTATTGTGTTTCTAATACCTTAAAAAGTTATTGCCTACAATTATTCCTTCTGCAGCCTCACGGAAAGTACCAAATAGGGAAGTAAAGAAGCACATCTGAGCGACAAGCTTTGATTTTTCTCGCATGGTAGGAATAAACTAAAGTCGCATCGCGATCTTGGAGCCCCTGTTTTTCACACTCTAGTACCGCATTATTACCATGTCCTAAGAATACAAACAAAAAGGGCACAAGAGCAAGCAGGTCACCTTGTAATTTTTTTAGAAGCGCGCCAAAATTTGGGAGCTCCTTTTATTCCACCAAAGAACTGAATAAAACTGCGCCAGTATATCGCTTCAAGAAGCCGTTCTCCGAGTAGCACATCCTGGCGTCTAAGGCGACAGTGCGAGCATAAGCCCGTCCCCAATTTCCCCAAATCCCGCGTGCGCCACACACGAAGGGGGAAGAAGGAGCGGCAGGAGCATTGGGAACAGCGCACTCGTTCACCTTTCCCATCCCATCACACGCAAGCGAAAGAGCTCTCCGCTTCGCTCCGGCGACCCGCAACGGAGATCGCGACTTGGGAGAAAAGAAAATCAAGGAGGGAAGGGAGGCAGGGCTTCTTTCGGCGCCTACGAGGGGAAAAGGAGGAGGAGAAAGGCTCTGCGCCGCCGGCGCTTCCCTAATTGAATCGGCGCTGCCGACGCGTTCCTTCTCGCTTCCCTCGAGGCGGCGGGACGGCCTCGCACACTTATCTCCGGCGTTCACGCAGCCGTCGCTGGAGGGAGCGGCGGCGCAGGCGCGAGTCCGAAAGCGCTCTCGCTCGGCTGCCTTCGTGACGCCGCCCGCTGAAGTAGGGAGCCCGTGCGAGCGCGAGACCGGAGGAACGCGATATCGCGCTCCGACCCGGTGCCGTATTTCCCGCGTTGTCCCTTCGTTGACTGACGGCAGAACCGAGCGAGTGCCCAGGGAGGCTGGCCCTGTGTGGCATGTCAGTGCAGCGTAATCTCTTAATTTGCGTCCGGCGTGCATGAGGCTGGTGTGTATCTAGCCAGCGATGCGTAAATATCGTCCGGTACGAGCTGCAATATTTGTCTGGAGAGGGGTATTAGGGACGTACCGTTTTCTGCATAAAAGAGACTTGCGACTGTGTAGGAACGAGAAAAAGAGAAATGCTTCTTTTTGAGAAGGCAAAGTTATGTGGCTGAGCTACTGCAACTTGTCACGAGGCTTGCACTGGTACCGGACTCCGCTCTGTCATAATTACTTGCTCGTATCTATATCGGATAGAAAGTTACAGCGGTTTTTGTTGAAATTTTGTAGCAATGTTAAAAAAAATTAATGAAGTTTTAAAGCAATTTTTCAAGACTGAAGAAACAAAAAATTGAATGAATGAATGAATGAATGAATGAATGAATGAATGAATGAATGAATGAATGAATGAATGAATGAATGAATGAATGTGTTGTTTATTTAAAAATGCAGGGTCGAGGCCGTTTGTTGAGGAATTGGGTTGTTAAGGAAGGGGAAAAGTAGGGACCTATAAGATACATGTGGGGACGTTTTGGGTGCGAGCCTCGCTCTACACTGCCTTGCAGAGGCCACTTATCTTAGCATATTTGCTTATATCTTCCCAGGTGTCGTTCGCTCCGTCTTTGGTCATTGCACGTAATTCCTGGCCATTGGTGGGAAAAACAAGCTCGGCGATGAGGTTGTCGCGTCCCTCGCGGTACTTTGAGCAATGCCAAACTAGGTGGTACAGATCAGCACGGCACATACAGCCGCAGTACGGGCGTTTTATGACGTCTACATTGCCCTCATGATGCCCGGTAATCCATTTACGGATGATGTTTGACGTGTAGGCGGCATCTCCGATGCTCTTATTAATGAACATCTGCTCATGCCTTGTGAGAGCACTTGAGGTAGCAAGGTAACCCGGTGGTGTAAAAGCCTTAAGTCGAGCACGAATGGTCTGTTTGGCACGCTCTAGTCTGCACGTTACGACAGCCAAATTGTTGGACATATCAGTAGGGTCGTCGGTATGCCAGTGGAGGAAGGGACAAGATGCTTTCCCGAGCAGCGTTTTGAGCGGGACAGGTTCCCATTGTCACCGCCCGTGTGTCCAGGGGTCCACGCGATGAGGATGAGCATGTTGCACACTGAGAGGGCCCTTACTATATAGGTAATCTGCTGTGCGATTGGGGGCGTCGAGAATGGTTTGTGGAGCTCATGCTTGGCATCATGCGAATCACAGAGTATTCGTATTTTGCTCGACATGCCAGTTTGCAGCTGTGAATTAGCGGCCAGAACGTTTTCCACATGTGGGAAACAAAGCATGTACGTGTTTATGTCTGACTTTATGCGTATGCGTGTTTATGTTTACGCGTGTTTATGCGTAGCCGAGGTCGGCGTAAAAATTCAAACGCACAGCGATAAAAAATGCCAGCCACAAATCGGAACGAAGCCGATATGGCGCGTGGGTAAATTGCAGAGAAAATCGGGGGGACAAAACGCAGAACAATAAAAGGGAAGTGCAACAGTTATCACGAATAAAAAAAAAATCGGGATGTGTTCTGGAAGTAGAATGGGAAGTGAGGGGAAAGTCACGTGGACCGAGGCAGCAGCAGCGGCATGGGGATTAGGGTTGCTCCGCGCGCCCCGTGGCTTCACTCAAAGGAAGATGTGGCGTGTTCCTCATCGCCGACACAGCGCAGTGCGGCGGCAGCGGTGAGAGAAGTTTCGGTTGCCCTCCCTTCCGCCCTTCTCCGCACCTTCTCCGGCTCCCCACTGCGTTGCTTCGATTGCTGGCGATGCGGACGAGACAGGCTGGCAGCTGGAGATAGTTCCAGATGAGGGGCACGACTCCGGTCCCCTTCGTCGGCCCCCTACCCTTCCTCCCCCCCCCCCCCCCCCTTTCCTAAGATCACGAATTCCCGCCGAGCCCGGCCTATCACAGCGAAAGTCCTTACACCACGCCGTTTCTCGCTACCAGTTTCAGTGACTTGGACTTGTGTTTGTGTGTGTAATTTATGAATAGAAATTCAGACATCAATTTCCCATTTTCCCGTTATTCCATTCTTTTTAACCCCGCCCTTTGCTCACGTCTTACTTACATAGCCTCCTAGCCAGTGCTATCTCGAGCATATATCATGCACTGGAAATAATGGTGACTGAAAATGGGGAAAGTTCGTATGTTCTCCACATTGTCGGTTTTTATTTTTGAATGGCAAGTAGGAGCACTGGTATCTCACTCAAACGTGTATAGTGTCCAGCAGAGAGTGAGACCTGTTATACGGCCTTAAACGGGAAATGCATGTATATTGCAGGCTGCTAAAAACACCTTTATTGTTTAATATATTAACGTATCTCTTTAATTCTCTTTAAGGCATGTACATCAGCAGTTCGAAGTTGAACATAAAAACTTTTTCGTTTAGGCCAACAAGGAGGGAAAAGTTTGCGCATTAATACTCAGCACTATGTTTGAAAAAACAGTTGATTTCAAATACAGTGTTGCGTGTTACTGCGCAAGCCTTTGTCTCTTTTGTGATTAAAAGAACACAAGCAGTTAGCTTCAGTAGGCTATACCTCTGCGCTTTTTTTTATGCACCATAGTGAAACACGTGAGAACAGCTGAATGAAGTGATCTTACCTCTTCAGGCCACTGAAGTGCCGAAGCTGTCCTATGAAAAACGCTCGCGGAACTTCCAGGAGCATTTTTTTTTTTTACCGACATGAGGGGTGAACTTTAAACGTGATACAAACGAGCAAAACTATATACCTAGCATGTAGACTGACTCATATGATGTACAAATTTTGCTTGATTATTGACATGCAGGAAATACATGGTTCTGCTGCATTGAAATTCGTTGCTCAGACAAACTCTGAATAAAGGGGAAAACAGCTAAAAGTAAAACTAAGGTATGATGTGATAGTTAAAACACATGCCATTACTTCAGAGATTTGATTTTCAGCTTTCTTGTTCCTTTATTTGCTTCTCGTAAAAAACCTAAGCGTCCTCATCGTTTCCGCATTGCTGGATGTGCGATCAAGAGTTCGAAGGACCTAATGTTGAATCTTTCGGAGCTTCCCTTTCAAAAGCCAGCTGTGTATAACATGCGAACAAGAATAGATGCTCTCGTTGTCGGTGATCATCGTCGTAAACATCAAAATCTTTTTCATACCCTCATATGATTCAACAGCCTAAAGCAAGCACCGAAAAAAAGCAAGCTCACACTGAACATTTGAAAGACGAATTAAGTATAGTCTCTGAACTTTAATACACCCAGAAGTTTCGTTATATCCTCGCAGGTTATGTGAGATAAAAAGAACTATTTATTGAAGGGAAGGGAATAGTTATGGCAGGAATACTGCCGACTACAACAATACCCTGGTGCTAGCAAAAGAAAAAAAAAACGACGCAGAAAGAAATAAGAACCACTTGCATACATGCATACATTATCCGCGTAATCTACATTTTGGTGCACACGCGCAACAAAAAAAAGAAATAGAAACAGGCATTGCGATTGATCAGCGTGCCCAGTGCAGAGTACGTCCACAATTCGCATGAACAGCAAGCAGCAGTCACTATAGACATCGACATTGCTTGTAGAGCGTCGGATGTTCACTGCACAAGAATGCGGTACAGTGCAAAGCAAAAGGGAGTGCTAAAAACTCACTCCCGATTTTTTCTATCTTATTCAATCAGTGTTGAGTGTGGATACCTTTCAATTAAATTCAGAGCAATCTCCATAAAACATTTCGATTTTGGCGTAACGGCTTTGGAGATCGGTCACTTATTTGTATGTCGTAAAAACTGTGGGCCCTTTTGACTAACCACCCTGATTCTATCAGCGCCCATGGCGAGGAGGCCATCAGTTTACTAAACACAAAGCAACCCGAACGTTTCCACCCCGACATCAATGAGGAGGATATGGTTCGCCAACGTGTCGTGCACATTACTGGAGTGGGATTGATTGATAGAAAAATAGATCGAGCGATCGGTTGATTGACTGACTGCATAAAAAAGACTTGTTGGAGTTTTCGCGCAGTGTGCCTATAGCCGAATCACGGCAATGCGTTCCCGCAGCGGGTGTTAAATCGTGGATGCCTGTACGCGACGGCTGGTCGCATGTGTACCGCCATCCATGCATAAAGAGCTATACGCAAGACCCCGGCAAGTCGAGACGCCCGTCAGCACGACATGCGTCAATTGTGGCGGCCTCTTTTATTCGTTTTACGACCCTCCGTTTTTACGATTGGGTCGGCGGCCATGAATACTCAACCAGCCGAAAGACCACCAGGAGGCACTGCGCTGCGCTCATAGAAGGGCACTGATTCTTGCTATGTCACTCAACGATATTAATCGCTGTCGCACAGCTTTTGTGCGGTGTGGTTGGGTGCGGTCCCCGCTCGTAAAGTCGGGGCCCAAAGACCAACTACAGAAGAGTTTCTATGGAAGCGAGCACTACATGTACATTGGCCAAGGGTTCGGTAGCCCTATGATGTCTGTGTTACGCAAGCATGATCACAACACGCGTCTGGGCTATCTTTAACAAAATGCGTCGGCCTTTATTGCGAACTGGTCAACGCGCTTTTTAACGTCATGTCCCTGTACTCCATGGAGATAGGGATGCCTGAAACCGGGGGCAGTCTCGGCCCCGTATTTACATATCGAGGTCCGTAGAGGATGTGGCTCTTCATTTCCAGAATGTTCAATTCAGAGCCCATCTAAAGGGCAGCAAACACTCTGAAACGCTCTTGATGGAAGTTCCTCATCGTGAACGTTCATCCTAAATCTAAAGGAGTGAAATATGGAAAGGAAAAACGTCAGTGCACTCTGTATCGGCGATGGGCCAAGATTTACTTCAAATGCGTAGTCGTGCATGACACTGTCATTGCCATTTATGGTGGTGCAGTCATGCGCTCTGCCTGCTGTGATTTGTAAATAGGCTTTGTGACCCGCCCTCTCATCTTCCGCAGGGTTTCAATTTTTACTTTTCGTGGAAATATGGATCTGCGAGGAAGAGCAAAGCTCAATTAACAAGTGTTTTTCATCAGTTATGCGCAACGGAGTAGCCGGCGCCATAATCAGCCACCAACATCTCCTTTTATGCCCCTGTCAAAAATAATAAAAAACAACAAGAGGAATTGGTCTGTGGCCCCACCTTGTGTAGACGTAAATACCGTGTGCCATGGAGCTCTTTGGCCAAAGCTTCCCTTGCATCATAAACAAGAATCAGTATCATCAGTATGAACAACCTCCTGCATCATGTGAAAATGTTCGGATGGCTTTATCGATCGAGGAGATAGACACATTTTGACCCCCGTACATTATCGTAACTCCAAACTTCAGAGGTAGCAACTGTCTCGCAGTGAACTACCATTTACATGCTAAAGCGGTTCTTTTTTGATAGCGCCAATAGCTTGTAGCGAAGAAGGATCGACATCTCAGCTAGTTGGTAATGCATCATGAAAAAGTTTAGCGAGAATTTTTATATCTTGACCCTTGTCTTCTATGCGCCTACGTGAATGCCTGTTTTGTTGTTGGTGTTCTGTATCTTTCTGTTTATAGTCTGCGCTTTTGTAATAAACGCCCAGTGTTGTTTTGTCTACCTTGTCGTTCATCGTGAGCGCGCTAAACTATTTCGTGATAGCTTGTAGCGGCAGGCCGCGTTTTCAGGGCTGCTTTATTCACACTATTTCATTTTGCATCTAACTTCATTTTTTTATTAGAGTAAATATACGTCCTACATGTCAGTGGGTTGAATAAGTGAAGAGGATAAAGGACAGTGAACATTTATATTGGCACTGCATATGATGCTTCATTTTTATCTTGTTTCTTTCCGGAGCTACCCCCCCCCCTCTTCTCTCTACTTATCTTGTTTCTTTCCGGAGCTACCCCCCCCCCCCCTCTTCTCTCTACTCTGCGGTCTCTACGTTACTTTTGGCGCGTAACGTTCGCATAAACTTGAAGATTCATTTGAAGGTGAACTCCAGGTTAACAAGAAAATAGGCGCACAATACAGGACTAACCAACAAGATGTAACACATACAACACGGTGTGTGTAGGATCTTACTGGTTAACCCTGCCTTGTTTACATTGTACTTCATCTGTGATGTATCTTTACGGATCAGCCCGGCTTTCTTGATGAAGTTATGTACTTGCCATTGAGAGTTTTTTTCTTTCCTGAAATCAATTCTTCAGGCTGGGTCCTTGTCAGGCACTACAGCTTTTCTTTCAACGTGGTGTGCTTCAGGCGACAAAAGTGCGAAGCTTCAATGCGATAACCTTGCTCCCCAAGACCATTGCTCAGCCTCTCGTGAACTAAATTAAATATTAGTGAAGAGATAAGTCGCCCGAAAATCGCACGTACTAAGAAAGCAAAAAAAAATCCCAGCTTTATTTCTACTTCCAACTGGAACTTCCTGCCCCTCCATATTGACCAGTTACGGAAGTGGACAGCATGTAAATAAGGCAACAAAATAGTTCTTTTGATTGTGACAAAATATCCTGTTATATGCTGGCCTGTTACACTTAGGCATGTCTCTCTTTTTGGTCTCATTTACCTCTTCCTTCGTTTTCTTGGCAAACTTCGCTGTGTAATGCTATATATAAATGATGGTTCATGGTTTATCGGGTTTTAACGTCCCAAAGCGACTAAGGCTATGAGCGACGCCGTAGTGGAGGGCTCCGGAAATTTCTACCACCTGGGGCTCTTTAACGTGCACTGACATCGCACAGCACACGGGCCTCTAGAATTTAGCCTCCATTTAAATTCGACCGCCGCGACCGGGATCGAACCCGCGTCTTTCGGGCCTGCAGCCGAGCGCCATAACCACTCAGCCACCGCGGCGGCTCTATATATAAATGACCTTGACAGAAAATAAACAAAATAGGATCAAATGAGGGCTTTTGTGTATGGTTATGCAAGGCACACAAAGGGCAAAAAGTGTGGCTGGAATGTTTTGCCGCAAATGGCAAAGCGTTCAGCAACACAACAGAAGCCCCCATGCTCGCTTCACGTGCTTCGAAGGCAACAAACGCTTTTCCGTTGCGGAATGTTCCAGTGACCGCATACTAAAGCCGGCCTGATGTTTTTACTTTATTTTTGTCTCGCATACTATCGAGTTTTTATTCGCGCCAGCATACTGATTCTTCAGTAACGGGCTCCCAGTTCTAAAGAGCGCGTATCCGCTTCCAGCAGCGCTAGTGCGCTCATCGCTCTCCGTTTATACCATATGCAGTGCGTACACACAGTAAAATACTGATAACATACAGTGCGCATGCTAATCTATGCTGCCTACATATATTCAAACATCTGCGACGCGTTTCTGCTCATACAGGCATTTCTTTCAAAATTTCCATTCTTACAGTTGCAGAGATGCTGCGCTGAGGCCTACACTCGTCTACTCGGTCATGCAGGTTTGTAAACGCGGGTTATCCCCGCCTTACCATCACCATCCCAGCTCCCGAGTTGTCATTATGTAAATGCCTTCCGTGCTAGCACAGCCCACAGTGTGGCGCTTGTTTCCTGGATGGGCAAAAAACAGTAGTCGCGCACGTGCCAGCGGGATGTTGCGTGAGCGACGCGCGTCTTTGCATGGTAGCACGATCGTATCTCTGCAAGACGAAGAACGGCAGTGCGGGACAGCTCCGTGTGCACCGTGAATCACTGCAGCGTGCGTCCGCGGCAGCGAGCGTCGTGAAGTAAACAGCCGCACCATGAAGAACTTCCGACGCAAGCGGTATCTCATGCCACGCACATTGCCACGTTCTGGCAATCAGTTTAAAACATGCGCACTTTTCAAACTGACGCGCCGAGAAAGACTTGCAGTTTTGCAGATCTTTTATATAAATAAAAAAACTCGACAAATGTCGAACACAGTTTTGAAAAAATATAATTACGAAATAAAGAAAGTGAATGCGTTTACGCCGTCATACAATTGCATACCTATAAGAATAATGGAAAGAACTTACTGTATCCTTTGATCATGAGGATATCCTCAGAGGTGTTTTTTTTAACCACTGGAAACGAATGAAGACATATATCCGGGAGGTGACAAGGAATCAAGGCGAACTTGTATAAATGCTGGGTCTTGTCAAACTATTTGCAGTGAAAGTTAACGGACGTGTCGTCGTCCTGTCTCCATTAAAAGAACATCAAAAGCGGGGATACGTTTCAGTGCTTCAGAGGCTCTCGATTGAATGCTGCTGCTACTGAAAACCGACCCCTTTCAATGGCTTGCTGCTATACAAACGAATGGAAAGGACTCGCTCTCCCTCAGGGCACTGAGTTTAGTGTTTTTTACTGAAATACTTCTTCTGTTTAAGGAGTGCTGCACCAAGGTAAAATTGAATGACTTCTCCCGCTTTAATAGGAAAAAATCCCTGTCTCTACCGGGAGAAAAATTTCCCTCATTTCATCTTCCCGTCTTCTCCTTTGATGTTTATAAATGTTTTGTGGTGGCGGCGCTGGTCGTGAATGTACCGGCGGGATTAGTGTTACTGTAGCCTGCCTTTTATAAGCGTGATCTTCGTATCTTTACTCTGTGTGGAAAAATATATTACACGTGGCGTTTTTTCGCCAATCCGCCCATGCGCACTGTAGTCATCATCATCCCCCCCCCCCCCCCTTTTTTTTTGCACTTTTGTGCATTTGAGAAATGGCTACCATTTTTGTGCTGGGGGCGGTAAGGCGAAAACTCGCTCCCGGGGAAAGGGAGAAGTTCGCGAATAAAGCCGAAGTCTGGGTCAAGCCGGCTTATACCAAGAGCTGGGACCTGAAACATTAAATGTGTTTTTTCTCTCTCGGTTGAACGGGATGGGACATCGATATCCACGCCGCATTCCAACGATAGGGATCAGTAGCAAGTCTATATTAGAGCCTACGCAAATCCCCTGACCTCTGACGACACATTCGCGATAAAGCCTGAGAGAAGAGTTCTCATTCAGAATTATTGTAATTATTTATTATGCCCTTCAACGCTCACTAAAGAAATTCACAAAGAGAGATGATACAAAAGAGTCTCGAGAAGTTACATGAAAGTTACCGAATGACACAGAGTTTTATCACGGGAACGTAAAAATTATTGTAAAATAAATGACCACTAGAAACATTCAAGAAAGTTGTTGGCCGCAGGCATTATAGCAGTGACAACAGAACCAATAAACAAGAAAAAATGTTGACTACAAAGACCTAGAAAGGTCAGTGACCGCACAGCGAAGAATTCTCGATTAGTCTGAGGGTTTGTTCCGTGACAGATTCACTAGGAGTAACGGTGAGAAAGTAAAAGATTACGCGCGGGTGCAAGAAAAACTGTGGAAGAGTTGCAGGTTTTAACTGAATTATTGGCTGGAGGCAGAAAAAAAGCAGGCGGTTTTGGCGAAGCATATTATAGTAAAATGTTTTGTAAAAAATATTTCACTCTTAATATTACGTCTTTAAGCCAGGTCAGAAAGAGGTAACATTCGTTTGATGTGACGCACATTAGATGTTGGCTGTAATCAGATATTATGAGCAAGCGAATGCGGTAGTTTTGTTTTGCCACATACTGCGGCAATGGAGCAGTTCACGCGAGTGATTTTCCCATTAAAACTCTTGCTGTGAAAGAAATGATTTGAAAAAGGGTCTTCGAACAGGCTTTCTTCTTTCAAGTTAAGTTCCCAACTTTACTGCAGGTGAGTGTCTTTTCAAAGCGCTCGCTTGACGCAGTGACAGGCGTCAGATTCGGCCTTGTATAAAACACATCGTTCATCGAGAATAAATATAGGAAATATCGGTAAATACCTAGCGGAACGCAAATATTCTTTATTCTCACAGAGGTGCTGTGATTGCAAGCGCTGAGCTGGACTGACTTTTACTTCGCGGCGAGTAGTTTCTTGACAGCGCACGCGAGCCGCGCGCGTGGCCATCGATACTGCGGCAGCCGCCACAGAAGCGTGCAGAGGAGGTGGGGGGGGGGGGGGGGTTGCAGTGCACGGGGTCGTGACGAACACCTTGTTCCTGTCTTGAAGCCCATTTCCTGGCCGCCGTCTTTCTCTGCAACAACGCCCCAGCGCTGAACACTCCACCGCGTCTACCCCTCCCTGACTTCACTGACCGACTAACGGTCTTCAGCTGTGTCCTGCCTCCCGCAATCAAAGTGGCTGAATCTGCAGCCGCCGAAGCAACAGTCTAGGTACCAAGCTGCACGGACACACGCCGTCCGCACACAAGGCGCCGGCAGTCGTTAGTTGACCGCACGCATGCGCAACACAGCGGCGATCATAAACGGGACGAGCGAAAGACTGAGGAAGAGAGAAAGAGAGAAAGCGAGAAAGAAAGAAGTACATAAATCGCCTCCGCCGCCGAATGCGTGGCGTGCTGCACGCGGAGGATTCGCCTTCGGGACGAATAAGGCGCGATCGCGAACTGGCGGCGGGAGGGGGCGCTCAAGCGAGTCGGCGCCGGCGTGCGTGAGGAGCACGCGGTGTTCGAAGCTCCCTTTGTCGACGAGGGCTTTGCGAAGCACCTGGACGGCTTCAGTGAGCAACGCCGCCGTCGGTCCTAATTTGCCGGCTCAGCGGCGATGTGGTGGGTGGCTTGTCTACCCATCTGGAAACGTCTCCCCCGCGGCCACACCATAGGGCGGCCGTTGCCGGGCTTGCACTCGCGATCCGCGAGCGCCCGGTGTGTTGTGCTGTACCACGTGCGGGAGTAGAAGCTGGTTTAGATACGACTCCCGGATCAGTGGAGGCCGCGACTGAGTGGTTCATGCCCTCTATAGCCCTTACAAAAATTTCTGTATACAGTCTATAGACTGTCCATTTACTTATGTCTATAGAGTCTGAAGACTTTGTATAGACATATACTATAGACTAGTCTATAAGCAATGCAAATCCAGTAGACAGTCTATAGACAATCTATAGATTTATGGCGACACGCTTTCAGTAGACTTTCTTCTATGGACAGACAATAGACTATGAATAGACAAAAGGAAATGTCTATAAGGCAACAGAGTCTACAAGAAGTCTGTAGACAGTCTATGGACCGGTTTCATGAGGGTATATATATGGCTGCGCAATGGCTGCGTGCGCGACGAGCTTGTGTAGGATATTGGCACGCTGTGGCGGCAACACCATCCTCTCAGAAGGTGGTGAAATACTAATGAAGTCGCTTGCTGTATAGGAGAAATAGACGGAACCATAACTGGGTTCCTTTCGCGGATCTCAAAGGCGAAGTTAACGGCAACCACATGAAAGACAGATTCTAAACGTAAAGCAGTGAAGTAATAAAACCGTGAACAAAAACGTCCCCTACTGCGTGACCATTGAAAGCTTCGTTATGATTGAATACATGGGCTTCTATGGGCAATCGATGTGAATGCCTTTCCGCGGCGTTTCGTCGCATGTGTATCGGCGATCTTTTCGACCTACTGGTTCGAGCCTATAGTTAAGTTCATCGCAGAAAAAGGTACCTCAACGTGACTTCCAATTACCTTTCTATTGCTCCGGCCGCGGCCATGAATCCCAGAAAGGTTCCTAACCCTATATTAAAAATGGAGATACGGCTAAACCTTCAATAAAATTTCTGGTACACAGATGGGCGATACAGTGCATCAAAAAAACTTGGAATCAAGTTCCACGACTAAGGGGATGACGGTTTTTATGGCAGTGGCAAAAAGGAAACAGTAGGACACACAAGGAGTCGATTTAAATAATAATCAGTGTTTTTTAAAATTTATTTCCTGTCACTCATGGTGAAACAAATAAAGAGACATAAAATTAAAGAAAAACAATGTGATTCAATTCCGTCAAAACGGGTACACGAGCAAGTTGAAAGGCCGTTACGACCTTCAGAAAGTGCACCCGCGTACGAGTCAAACAGTACTCATGAAAATGCAGCAATTTTTCAAATGGTCTTATCTTCTTCACTGCAGAATCATCGCAGACGAGCATCAGAGCTAAAGCTTTCAACTTCCTCCGCCCAGCCTGCCCGGTCCCGTGGAGGCGAGCAGAAGCGGCCGCCAGGGGGACGCAGGTGCGCGGGCGACGCCGGACGCGTGCTGGCCACACGTGGGGCGCGTGCCTACGCAGTCGCTCCTCGCGTGGCCGCTCTCCTGCCCCGAGGGTCACGGCCCACTGACCCCGGGGGGTCAGTCGGGAGCCATCATCGGAGGCAGAATCACTGTACGCACGCCGACTTCGGCGGACGCTCGCAACATTACGCACGCCTGCCTGAACACGCGCACGCGCACGCGATGTTGGCCGTCGCTCTCAGGTGTGGCGGTCTCTAGCGGTGAGCGAAGTAACTAACGGAATGGCGGTGTTCGGCTGAGCTGCGCAATCACGGCGTTCGGATGGGCAGCTTTGGCAGTATGGTGCAAAAGTTGTGATCACTACTACAAGACATACAATGTGCCTTTGGAACACCCTTATCAGTTAATGTCGGCCACTGATATAAAGAGTGCTTGTAGGATTCTTATTACATGTCATATACGGAGTAGCTGTGGGCATCTTCCACGTAGTGCCACTCATTGACAACAGCTGTGCTTCTTAATTCTAGCCTGTTTTGATGATGAAGTGCGCATCGAGTGGGTGGATTTATTTTCGTTCAAGAGATTGTTTTTTTTTTATGGCTTTATCCCTCCAGTACTTGAATCCTTGGTCTCTGCAACATACATAAGGGTGACAGGAAGTATGAACAAAAGACATGAGAAGTAAACAGGATAACCAGTTTATGACTTGATTTCTTACATATGAAATACATTCACTGATTTGTACAGTTTAAAGATTGCTCTCATTCGGCTGCAATGCGGTGAAGCTGAGTGTATGGATCTATCAACCTTATACTCAGTTCATAGCACAATGTATTGCTAGCTTGGTGTGGAGTGATGCAGTTTTTCTATTGGTTGAAATTTCACGGGAAGTCTGAATAATCCTAATCACTTAAAATCGCCAACTGGAAAAATCAATATGAAACAATGACTCCGGAAATTTTACTCCGCACGATTTGCTGGAATGCTGACAAACAGTTCTATAAGCGTTTTAGAGAGAATGATGAAACCAAAAGAGAACCCATGCTTGCTGCGTGAGCAACGATTACCGCCAACTTTGGTGTTGGAGCGCGTGAAACAGAAATGTTTCTTGCATATGACACCTGAATGTAATAATTAAGTTTACTTTTTTTTTCTGTTATGACGGGCAATAATGTCGTCGTTCTCGTTCATTAAGGTGAACGAGTAAACAGTACGTCACTCAAAACAAAGCTGAACGCTTATTAAGTTTTCGCCAACTCATATCTCACACATCGCCTCACTGCAACACGTCCATATACCTCCCCTCTATGCGTACTTTTCACTCACAGGATAGAGCAAGCGTCGCGTAAACGGCAACTGCGCACATGCAAACACCCGTGCATAAGCCGTACAATAAAGTAACCTACGAAAAGTAGGAGCAGCGCAGGTGAGTTGAAGTATAACCGGCAATCTGCGCCGAGGCCTCCTCCCAGGTAAGGCACCCGCGTGTGGCTCACTTCCCCCCTCCCTCTCCATCGCTGCTCCCTCTCCACGAAGCTCTCGCGCGGGCGCCCAGCTGTAACAAAGGGACAGCGCTGGGTAATTACACGGGTCGTGCTCTGCTGGCCGTGAGCGGTATACAGAGGTTTGCGCCTCGGGGTCAATTCCTTTAACGGCTAATGCTCGCCCAAGAAGATGGGTGCGGCGCAGGTCGTTCGGAAAGGAAGGCGGCGGCGTTTGAGAACAACTACCCGCGTCTCTATCAGCTGCGTCCGACTGCAGGCTAAATGATTGTTCACCGCTGGGGCGGACCGCCGGCTGCCTGAAAACGATCGGTTCGAAACTCGAAGCTATACTGCCATGCGCAACTTCAGCTTCATTCGGGCGGAGTCAATAGAAGAGGCGAAACGAGAGGCCTTGAGTTGTTTGGATGTGCGGTGGGCTAGCAGTATGATTTCTTTTTGTACATGCATCAGGGAGCAACAGACCGACCGGCCGAGTGAGGCCTTTAGTCACGATTTAGTCTTTCCAATACAGAGATGTTAGCTGAAAGCAAGTTACAGAAATTAAAATCTTATTAGATCTAAATTGGTGTTTTCGTGTCATTTCTTTCGCTTTCTTTGCGGGACATGCAATGAGTTCACCATTATATGTATGTGTTACGTTTTTGTTTTACGCCCCTCCTGTCTGGGCCAATCTGGCCTGCAGTAAATAAATAAATATAATAAATAAATAAATAAATGTAGTATGCAGAGCATGGGAGCGCTTCAAAAGCAATTAATTCTGTATTCGAAAGTAAGCGCCGATATTGAAGCGCAACATCAAAAGTAAAAAAAATCCAGATATGAATGCATCTAAGCCGTAAAAATTGGCAGTGGCTTAGCTCGGCTGTGCCAGGATTATACGTAACGAGAGGTACGTTTCCCTGGCTGAGCTTGTTGTGGTCACTGTATGTTTAGCAATGAGAGACATTGGGTATACACATCTTTTATTCATTTTGCTTGACAGAGACGAAGACTGCCCGATGGTCTGTGAAGTAGCATGCAGCGGTCTCAATTTTGTCTATACAGTATTTCGATTTGGTAGAGCCTCTTTAATATACAAGCTCTATAGTAGTTCCCCATTGTGTAGCGTGGACGTGAGGGCCCAGAGATAAATTAAAGTCAAACTTTTCTTTCATACACTGACTAAGAGAGTCCTGTTTCCTGTTGAAATCGCCCAAAGTCACACACAACTGTGAAACCGTGCCGTAGGCTGGTATACACGTGGCAGCCACATCAATCGTCTGCTTGACAGATGTTCCCGGTGCCACGTAGACTCTCTTGGATGATAATGCCACTTTCCAGAAGATGAACACAGCAGGCTTCATCATTATTCACCGCGATCGAAGGGAGATGTCTGACAGCGGTGACACCTTGTTTCACGTACGCACAGACTCCAGCGTTATTATTTGTTTCCAGCAAACTGCCAGGCGACAACCTCAGGATCGGAAGAGTTAATCTTCTCTTGTGTATACCGCTGTCCGCCGTTTAGCAGCGGCTGGACTCGGTCAAACGTTGTGATACAGACGCTCCCTTCATCTCCGCCTTTAATACGCAATCCTGCGCATGCGACGCGGGGTTCGGGCGATAGAGCGGCGTGCGGCGAGGCGGCGATGAAGAACGCGGCGCAGCTGTGGGGTCTCTCTGGTTACCATGGTATCGGCACATGCGCACAGCTGCTCATCCGCGTGACGTCACGCTCGGCTTTGACGGTGGAACGGGCGCGGGCTGCGGCGACGGAGAAGCGCAAGCCGCACTTTGCTCCTCTTGGGTTGCCATGGTAACGGCGCATGCGCACAACTTTCCTCTCCCATGTACCGCGAAATGCTCGACTGGTAAGCCAGTGTAGCTCTCGCTACAAAAACTGTGAATTTCAGGATCAGCGTAGACACCTTTGTTTTGCGCTCCTCCCCCCCCCCCACCCTCCCCACGACATCTCCGCCATACAAACGCCAACGTACTAAGATAGAATATCACAATATCATCCGCGTCTTCAGCAACGAGCGCGAGACAAGAATCGGAAGGCTGGCATGTTAAGCTATCAAATACCTTGATAGCCACCTTCCCAGATATGCTTTTAATTCTGCTCAGACAAACACCTCAGTGAAGTGCATTCGCCTTTCCTTCAAGCTCACTTTTACTTTATGGTGCTCTGTGCGCTCTCTTCGCTTCCCGTGACCTACATCCTGGAGGGGGGCAGGCGCAGATGACGGGCTGTCGATTTTCCATCGAGGAGGCGAGGTCGCCATAGCGCGCCGTGCACCTGCCCGCAGTCGGCGTAATGGTTCGATTAAAGCCCTCCGCGCTGCCGCTGCGAACTGCACCGCTTAAAGCCCATGGCGTGATTTAGTTTTGGGCCGCAGTGAGCGCGGGCTTTCTTTGTGGCGATTTTGCAATGCGACTACAGGTTTCTATTTTGCTGTCGCTCGCTTGAGCTGAGCAGATGTTTGTGCTGCGTCAGCAGTATAGCAGTGCCATTCCGCAATATCGCGGCGTCGGCGTGTGACAGCAAAGGAGTGAAGCCTCCACCCACCAAGGCCTCCTCCACCAACGAGAAGCCCATGAGAGGAGCCACTCAATCATCTAATCAGCCAATAATTTCCACTCTTCGTCAATCAACTACGCCTCCAGAAGTTCCACCGATTCCACCCTTCAGAAATATTTACCCACCAGAGAAAACGCTTCACTCCACCAATCTTCACTTTCCAGAAGCGCCACCAAGTACCCACCTGCATCCTCTCAAAAAGCCTCTACCCACACTGTAAAGCACGAATACGCCCATATGGGAGTGAAAATAGAGTAAGCTGTCCTCTTGCGCACTCTCTTTTAGTGGGCTAGAGGACAACTTACTCCCTTTTTACTCCTTTCTGTTTGGAGTGCATCAGAAGCCCATGAGAGGGGCCCACCATACATCCACGCACACACCTGCACTCCAGGTCACCCTCTACTCTCCAGAAGGCGCCCGCCTATCTCCATTTTCCACATGACTCAACCCACCAGAAACCCACGCAGAAACGGAAAGAAAACGCGAGAGCGAAGTCAAATCCAAAGACCCAAAGTAAAGGCGGCGAATGCGAAGCGAAAGGTTCGTTATCATGGTCCGTTAATTTTAAAGTGCTGGCTCTTTTATTTTCGTTTTTAGCGACGGCAGTAAAAACTTTCCGCTTATTAACTGTGCTGATCTGATATCTTTACCGTCAAATTGATAGGACGTATTTCGCTTTGTGCTTTGATAGTTTTTTTTTAGTTTTAAGGGGCCTGAAATCAATTTTTTAGCCCTCTTTTCACGTTTCTTTCAATGCCTTACTTTCGTCCTTGTCGGTTGTAATACACTGATGTATTTCGTTGCGTTACTAAAAGGAAGATGTAGCCACTGGTCGGCGCATGTTTTTTTTTACCTTCGGCAGAGACAGTGCACTGCATCCGCTTCCTAAAAATACACAGTATCCTCGTTCTAGAAATAGCACATGAAAGAAGTGACATGAGTTTCATTAGCCAAGCATAAGGAGCGTACAACTTCATGTGCCGGGTAGCGTATTTGCAAATACTATCCAGCAGAGCACATGGTGTTTCATTGTTTTAGATTGCACTTATCGGAACTAATCTTACGGGTAAAAACAATTTGAAATGCCCGTTATATTTTTGTCTGGCATAGTAAATGAAAAACGAGTTTCTCATGATACTGTGCACATAATGCAGGTCGAACCATAGCAGAATTCGCAACCATAGGATGCAGCTCAAAACCTACGCCATGTCTTCTATCAGTATTGAGAGCTTAGGCATAAGTAGTAGCACATGACCAAGTCACTGCACCTGGCGAGCGCTGTATAACTACCGACCAGGATTTGCAAATAGACTGCCGTGGCCTCTTCCTGTGCTTTTCAGCCACTAGAAATGTAGGCTTGAGAGGTAAAAGCCTCGAAGGAAGAAGAAACGGCTGCTTCAACGCAAACTTCGATACAGGGTCGAATTAGGCGAGATAAACATTTTCCAAACGACGTTTCTATACGTTACAGCTCCACACGAAGCGCCGTCGTAGCGGGGGAAGGAGCGGTCGACCTGAGTAATAAGCTGTACAAAGCAGTTTTTAAGCGACACAAGCTGCGACAACGCAGAAAGTCTAGATGGCTCAAAGCATGACTAAATTTAAGATTTTACACACGATCTGTGCATTCTGCCCCTCTACTGAAGTCTTTTAGAGCCACAGGAGCCCAACGTCACGTTAAATAAATAAGTGCTAATGTAAACAGCTTGCATGCTTCACCATAAGCTCGGCAGTGCAGTGCGTTAACTATTCTTTCATCCTCACCGTGTTGATAATGACGTATCCAGCGTCTGATAGGAACGCCATCCTTTCCTCCATGTTTCCTCCAGCCAAGACCTAAGCCCTTGCTAGCGTTGATACTTTATGCAGTAAATTGTTGCTTACGCAAGCAGTGACGTACGTCACTGTGGCACTACTACTACGCTTAAATGCGATCTTTTGTGTATCTGAGTTGTTTAAAAATAAAACGGTCGTCAGGGCACTTATATTTCGAACGGGGCGTTTTGAACAACGAAAGCTACGCGAAAGCAAATAACAGTAGGTGGAAAAACCGTCATAACTGAACAAAAAAAAAACATTTCAGTCTACCCACATTTGAAAAAAAACAAAGAAATAAAAGCAAGCAATAAACGAAGACATGGCGTAACTCTACGAGCCAGCAGGAGTACGGAAAATTATATACGAAACAAAGAAGCTGGTGGAAAGGTGGGTGATGGGTGTGTGTGTGTGTGTGGGGGGGGGGGGGGTGGGGGAGGACAAGGGTGTCACCTTTTCCACGCACGTTGGCGCGGTAGGAAATGAAGTGCTCAAACGCAGCCGCTTAAGCTTAAAGAGGCCATTAACACCTCTCGATGGCCGCGCCAATTATGGGCCTGAGGGAAGACAGAAGGCCGGTGGCACGGAAAGCGAAGGGCGGACGGGTGTTCTTCGACCACCATTAGCTAATTACAGCGCTGTGCCCTGAACATCGGCAACCTCCATCCAGCCCCCCCTCCCCCCCTCCTCTTTCCCCATCCCGCCTTCCACCCTACAACCCCGCCCCGCTAAGCCTCCCCTCTCGCACGCATCGTGACGACACAAGACACGCCGATCACAGCGCGCGAGCATCCCCGCATCGACTAAAGCCTCAATGCACGCGCGCACGCCAAAGACTGCTAGTCTTGCTAGCGTACTAGGAGGCTAACTCACCCGCTTACTCGCTCCCCTTCTTTTTTCTTTTTTTTTGTATGTGCACGGAAATGCACGCACACACCTTGGTTCTGACATTTCTATTGCTTGTTTCTGAATTCACAGGTCAGCGTACGCAGCTTCGTGCGACGATTACCACTGCAGGCTGCACTGGGAAGTTCGTGACCGTTCTATTATCGCCTTTATCGCTTTTTTTTCTTTGCACACAGTTTTGGTGCGCACCGTCTCGAATGGAGCTTGCTTCCGTAGGCTACATCCCACTGCTGACTTTTGGCGCGTGGCAGAGGCTGCGTTTGCTGGTTTTTGTTTTTGTTTTCTTTTTTTTAGGCAGAGAGAGAAAAACCGTTAGCGGAGATATGTATATGCGCGGAGCATCGCGGCCACTGTTTCAGGTGAAACTTTTCGGAACTCAGATGTTATCTTCTGATAAATGAGAAGGAAAAAGAAAGAAAGAAGCAGCAGGTGGTAGCGTGGAGAGCCACGCACGCGCCGCGCAGTTTTATTTATTTTTTGTTTTGAATCGCGTTTCTTATTCACGGGAAACATTAGAAACGGAGGAGAAAACTACGCTCATTGCCTTGTGATTTTCGCGCCATTCTCCGAGCCGCTGGCCGCAGTTGCAAGCGCGTTGCGCGAGTGTTATTTCTTTTTCTTGGTGTTTCGCAAGATTCGATGGCTGCGTTTCTACTTGTTTTTACCGCTTTCTCATCTTGCTTGTTCGCAGTGTCGCGTCTCTGTAACGGGCTGTTCCAAATATAACAAAATATGTACACGTTTAATCTTGCTTGTCATAATCAAGCCCTCGACGCATTATGAAGCTGTAGACTGGCTCGCGCGTGTAAGCGGATCTGTTTAGAGCACTAAATACATTCAGCGCCCGTTCTCGGCAGACCCAAGCGAACATCTTCCGGAAATTGTGGTGAAGTGGATGCCTTAACCGAGGGCCTTCAAAGCCATATTTTCCATCGTAATGATATACGTATACAAAAACAAGAAATCTCTCGCAGAGGACCGAGTAGCAACTCGAGTAGCATCGCTTCGCTACGCCTCAGACCTCGTCAGATCTCGTCATACGCCCGCACTTCTCTGCGAGCATGCATGTCAGAATTCTGGGCGGCACACATGTATGCACATAGGCTAACTAGTCTAACTAGGCTAACTAGTCAGGGGGGTCGATCCTGTGCCGCCCATACATCCAGCACCACAGCGCAATGCTCGCGGAACACACTTCGCAAGTTTTGGTGGTTCGGTATGTCACTTATTCATACTTCTCTTCCACAGTCTGAGCAGTTCTATAAACACAGTAACACCACAGGGCAATAACTCACGCTGTGTGCTTTAAGTGGCATGTAGCAAGGATAGAGGGTGCCGCTTGCTAGTGATTAAATTGGAATGAGTGAACAGATGGCATCGTGTTGATTGTGGTGGTAGTTGCTGCCTGCGTAAATGCTGGTTCAATCACAGCCTAACAAGAGCAGCAAGATAATCTTCCAGACTTTCCGATTTTGCCCGAAACAGCAATGCTGACTCCCACCTCGTTGCCAGAGGCTTGAGAAAGCTATCTTTCAAGTCTACAGACGACTGACCTTGTTCACATAATGGTCAGCAGGAGAACCACGCAACACTGCAGTCTTATTGGCCACAGGGTACTCCAATCATTCAAGAGCATTGACGTCATTGAGTTTTTTGCTGCAATTAGCATGCTACAATTACTAAATCTGCAACACTTACTATATCACCACCACAAATACCTGGATAATATTGCCACGACGCCACAGATGCTGAAAAACTTGTCTGACAAAACATATGCAAATTGCAGTGTATTGCGTAGCCGAACTCTCCGTGCTCGGCATTCGATGCTACCAGCCTTTGTGCGTGGGAGCAGCCTTCACCATCTTTATTTATCCCTCTGCAGAGCCCAAGCTTTTTGCTCGTCCGTCGACCTGCACCGCGCCATTAGCCTCATACAACCCCGGTGATGGCAAGCAAATGCTGATAGGCCTACAACTGAAGTATTAAGAACCAGTTTATGCCGAAGATTGCAGTTGCTATCGCGACAAGTGGCTCTACACGATTTTTTATGCTCTCAGCTCAGTTCAGCAGTGGAGCGCTTCCCTTTTGTCCTTTGGTTTTTAAAGAAATCGAACGCACACAATCTGCTAATGTATGACAACGCAAAGTAAAATAGAAAATAATTATTTTAACATTTTGTCAGCTCTCTAACGAGCTTTTTGACATCAAGGAAGTGAGTCTGAGATCAAAGAGTTGTGATCCTATCATCCAGCCTCAAACGCGTAGATGAAGGGGTCCGCGAAAGTAACACAACCTGGCACCGTTCTAATTAGTGTCATGTAAAAAGCCAGCAATGATGTCGACTCTCCAAGAACGACATGCATACCACACTTTCATAAAAGTTTCCCCATCTACGACTCCGACCTTCTGGCTGGACTTCTTTTTCTTCCTTTCTTTCTTGCCCTTTTCTCTTATTTTGTACAATTTTTTTTGTAGGATCCTGCTCATTTACATTTTTATTTTCGTCTATTACATCTGATGGCTTGCTGGTGGAGGTATAAGTTGAGGCAGCTTCTTAGCCTTAGCTAACAAAAGTTCCTCGGTGACATCGAACGACCACCCCAAGGTCTCCAGGATGTGCTTGTGCTGCCAGCACGTTAAACAACAGCTACAATGGTTCCGTACACACGCGCGCATCCTGTCATTCCTGCGATGTCCGGCATATCGCCCAACGGACTCGTCTTCCACCGTTCCACAACGCTGACCCCGATGGGCGCGCACGAACGGAAGACGGGTGCCGTTGGGCTTTGATTCCGTGCCCAAGGAACGCATGAATGACGCCTTCTTCCGGTTTAATATGGCGAACTGCGCCGGAAGCGGAAAACGCCGCCTGCGATGCTACGGCGGGTGACGCACCTGATGGTTACGGGCGAGCTGCTTTCAGTACGGAGCACCGACGTAAGCGCCCCACAAGTCGATGGTTTTCGGCAACGACTTCTTGCACCCTCTGTTACTTACTCCTTTTGTATCTCTTTTACTTAGCCGCAGCCGCTGGGCGGTTCAGTTCAGATGCAGCTACGTTTGTAGGTACAATATGAATGAGCATTTAATAAACACCTTAGTTTCTGAAGCACGGATCCTCAAACTTACCAAACGATCAAATTCTGACACCACTGCCCTGACCCTCAAGCTATAAGCAGCCGCAGAAGGCCGCTTAGAATAAAGGAACTTTCCTATCTACCTATAATATCCCTTTCATGCAAGTTGAAATTAAGGAATCATTCCGCCTATCCTGCACTCGCCACGAAATACTTGAATTCTGTACGACAGTGCCACGAGTCAAGATTCGGTCCCTGTTCTGCCAAGGTTGAGTAGTATAGCGTGTGAAACTGCATGCTTGGAAGTGTTGGTCGACTGTTCAGTCGTCAGAAATACGTAGAGGTAAAATGTTGCCTCCCTTTCACTGCTTGCACGGCTCATATGCATAACGGTAGTTGCAGAGTTAGCGGTACAGCGAGTGGCGGATCTGTTCATTAATGTTAGCGCATCTTTTATATTATTTGTTTTGACTTAATAGCGCGCGCTGACATCGTTCATCTCTGTTTCTTTTTATATTTTCTGGAAAAAGCATCGACAGAACACAAAACTGGCCCGCATTAGTGGTAGCAGCGGTATCTAGTCTGCTGCTAAGGGCGTCAGGCAAGAAACAAACAAATAATTACAACTAAATAAAACAGAGGCACGTTGTCAGCTTTGTCGTAAAGTGAACAACTTGGTAGGCTACAGGGTTGTTGACTGTCGAGCTAGAAAGGTAAACGAATGAAGAGTATAGCTTGTCAACTGTCTCTGGAGAGCTGATGCATAAAACTGTTACGTGTCATTAAGTTTAATGCAACCTCCTAAGCGAACCAGCGCTTAGAACACTTTAACCTCGAAATAAAGCTATATACCTGCGGAAGGACAACCGCCTATGTAAACCTTGCAATGAAACTCATAAACACTGAAGTTTCCAACGGCTCCCGACGAGGCTCGTACGGAACCTTTTCGAGAGCGTATACAGACGCGACCGGCTTAACGTTCGCCGGCGCCAGAAACTGCAACTCGGCCAATACCCGTACACTGGCCCGATCGTTACCGGAAGAAAACCCCAAACGCCTTCGAATAAAATGTACGCTCGGCGCACCACAGCCGACGGGGCCGGGTGTGGAAGCTGAGATAAATCCGGCTGTCGGGTGTGTCGCCCGTTTATTTCTCTTTTCATTTTTTTCCCCAGCACTTCTTCATCGCTTTTAGTTGGAGAACAGTGTTCAAAAAACGCAGCCAACACAGCCCATGCGCCTAACGGCCTAACCGCCTTTTCTCGTAGCCTTTCAAGTCGCCAGCGCGTCGATTTCTACACTTTCCGCCGGGCTCATGTACTTTCTTTTTTGCTTCTTATGCTTTTTCCTTCGCAGTGGTAATTGTTACCCTTTTTTTTTCTTCATTTCTTCCTGTGCCCGGCGACTTAACCTCGACGACTTTAGCGTTTTAAAACGATGTTTCGGCGCCGTTTCCACACTCGTTCTCCCTCTCCGGCCGTCGCTTTTTTTGGCGCCGTTGTGAGGGCGCCATTTCGGTCGCGTGGCCCCGCCCCTCCACACCTGCGCCCTGCAGGCGAGGAAAGCGGGAGAAGGCGTGGCCAATGTCCTCTCGCTTAAGCCTCTCCGAAGCCGTAGCGTGCCAGACACAGAAAATTTGGAGCAGGTGCAGCACGCTGCGCCCGCTCTCTTTCTCTCCTCCTTTCCCCTCGCTTATCCGCAGAGGTTTTGCCTTGACGCAACGATGCCCTTCCTTCCTACCCTCCCTCTGCAGCGCCAAGCTTCCCTCTGCACTCTCCTCTTTCCCTCGCACCGAAACGAATGAAAGAAAAGAACTGGCAGGTCCCGCTAGAGACGTCTCATCTGACGCACGTACTTTCGTTTCCGGCCGTTTTCATTTCCGCTTGCCTGTTTTTTTTTTCGCAAACGTTTCTTTCACTTGTTTTTCACTCGCTCCCCCCCCCCCCCCCTTTCTCTCCTTTTCGAAATCCCTACGACTAATCCTCGAAGCCAAAAGGACGTTGACAAAGTTTTCCGTCGCCGGGAGGGGAGAGGGGAGGTCGCTGCGGTCGCTTAAACATTCATGAAGGCGCCGGCGTCGGGAGCGCCGCGCTCGCGACGCCAGCGCGGGAGGAAGGAAGCATGCACTCCCGCACCACGGTTGTTCCATGTCCTCCTCCCCTCCTTTCCTCCTCCCCCGCTTCCCGCTCACCTTTCTTTTTATTTCCCCGCCGTTCCCTCTTCGCGTGCCCTACTTATTTCCGCGAGCGGCCGTGAAGCTCCGCCCTCGGCCGGGCCACGTGACGCGCGTTCAGCCCGTCTGATTCGGCCTGCCCTGCGGCCAATGCGCTCGACTCGCGCCAGCCGTGACGTCATGCTTCCGTCGGCGGCCGCGGCGGCGCGCTCCGCTTCTGCGTTCGGGCACCGATTCCGCCCTCCCCTTTTTGACTTCCTACCTTCCCTCTTTCTTTCCCCGGGTCCTGCGGGACTTTCCTTTGGACTGGCGTAATTTCCTTCCCCTCTTTGCATGCTTGTGCGTTTTGTCGCTGCTCTGCGTAATACTGCTCGGTGCAGGCCCGGCCGGCCCCGAAACGGAACTGGAGGAGAGTTTTATGGAACCGCTGGAACCGATTCAGTGGCGCAGATTCGCATGCGCCGTGCGTCGACGGCGTGGTGACGGACGCTTGCCCGTTGTGGGGGCCCTTCACGCCAGCCTGTGCGCGCTCGCCCAAAGACAGACGAGCTCCTAGCCACGGAATCGGAGGTGAGTAGCTAAAGCAGCAAATTTTTCTTAGTTTTGTAGAGGTTTCTGTGCCAATAGGGTCTGTAGGGGGTTTCTTTAACGTATGCACAAATTTCTTGTAGAAAAGAGCGCGCGAAGCAACGTAAGTGTGTGGGGCATCAATTACACTGATGCATGGAGAGTTCGTGCTGCTTCCCACGAGCGCCGTGGCTCCTGATTTCCTTAGCCGCATCTTTTAACTATTGAAGCGGGCTTTAATGGGACTGACTCCGCCGCAACAGTTTTAGGAACCGTTAGCGCCTACGTTCAACGGCCTCCTGAGGTGATAGCTGGCAAGCACGTAGCAGAAATTGCAGGCGCCAATGCTACGCGAAGCACGCTTTGCCGCATTCAGACAACTTGTGCAGAGAAGCCGAATTCCTGTTATGAGTTCGAAAAAAAAAAGAATATCAAGAGTAAATGTTGCAGCACCTTCATGCTATCGACACTTACAAATGGTGGTAACAGTTTAGGGTTCACTTTATATTTTTACTTTCCTTTTTATCAATTAAGCCTTTGCCTATCCTGATAGTATTCATGCGCCGCATGCATTACACTACGGAAATGGAGTACCCGACAGTTCACAGACATATTTCTAACCTTTTTTATGCTATGCTGCAATTGTTCTCGCAAATGAACAAGAACAGCTCTGTTTCTCTTGGTATCTATATAATTTGAGGCGTACGGTACACATCATGTCTGTTCATCCGACCTCCGCGGTCGTACTGGGCAGTTGATATCGGCTAATTGCATGTGCACGATTAGTTTACGAAGTTCAGGCTAGTCTCCTTTTAAATGAATACAAACATTCCAGATTAAAAGCAGCAAGCGACTGTGATGGACACTCTATCTGCCGGTGCTGCAACTTAGGTGCCTATAACTGTTGCAGGCGCCTAGCAAGCGCCTGAATGCAGTGTCTAGTTTGACCCCGGCGTTTGAGTTCTTGTTCAGCTTTGCAACCTTCAGGACAACTTGAAACATAGTAGGTACAGGCGTTTTCTCTGGTCGACGGAATTACAAGTGCACGCATAAAGGAAGAAAATGTGCTTTCTAGTAATTCTGCTAATTCTACTTTCTACCAAGTCCACACTTTCTACTTCTAACCAGGTAGGTCCGCGAAATGCTGGATAAGCAGAGTGGTGTGTTTCCAGTGCCACATCGTTATGTTGCGTTCAAACTTCCACGATGATCCGCCCACTGGGTAGACTGGCCGTAGAATTTAAAGTCGACAAAGCATATCGCGTTTGCATGGACATTAACGACAGAATATTTAGAGCACAGTCACAATCGCGCTTGCCCGAAAGTCGCAATTTCTGAGCAGCAGAGTGATGAAAGAAATAATTGACATGTTATCGTCTCAAGGTGTGGTGCTCGAGTTCCCTCTCAACATTCATGTTTATGCGGCTGTATAATCAGACAAGCACTACCTTGCTTCGGCCAGCAGATACCCTCCGGGTACAGCTACGTTCGAGCGCTGCAGACGGCTGCATTGATTTGATCTACACCTGACCTGCATTGTCTTGAAGAATGGGAAGTTATAGGGCAGATTCCAAAGCGGAAGAAGTGCAGGGGGACTATGTAAGGTTTGCAAAGTGATCCGCCCTAATTCTGATCTGCGATTATATCCTTTGAGTTTTCGCCCTCTTTAACTGTTGTGCTTGGGGAGAAAGCATTTCACGGCACTACAGAGACCGGTGTAGTTGTGATTTGCAACTAATACATCATTCTCAGATAGTTTTCACTACGACGCGTCATTTGAGCTCGTGAATATGCCACATAAGTAAATTCTAGCATTTTTTGTTTGCCTTCGTCAAATATTTTGAAGTCACCTATACTTAAAAAGGGCCTCTCCACCACCGTTCACTAGAATCGAAGAGTAAGAGGTATGCGGGGTGAGCAGTTATTCGACGCCACAAAGTGTGACTCACAAGAAGCTCCGAGCTTGTTTCAGTCGACGCCGTTAGAAAGTATTTCATAACGTTAACACATCAGCCAGAAAGCCTGCATAGTTATTCCCAGTAACTCAGTCCTCACCGGTAACCTGCATGGCTTGCTCAAGAATGCGATGCAACAAATTCAAGAAAAACTGCAGAAAAAAACTGTTCTATTTATATTTTCCAGAGCCACTCGATAGGAAATATGCAGACGTCTAAAGAAATCGCGGCAATGAGAAAACCACAACAAATAGTTGCAACTACCCTACAGCGCTCACTGCCGGACTCGCGAAACTTTTTGCATGCAGTATCGGTTCGCATTTGGCTGGTGCCTCGGCTGTCCTCTTGCTGGATGTTGTTACTTCCTATCTTTTGTTTTTGGACTTCCATCATAATTCAATGGAGGGAAGTTCGCAGTACACGGCATAAGCTATACGCAGGGATACCTCAGTTATTTCGACGCGCTCTTTGTAACGGTCGTTGTAAGTGAAGAATTTTGTTAGAAGTGACATATGAAAACTTAAGCCCGTGCGGAGTATGAAATATAAACAGTATCCTCAATCAAGTTTTTTTCAGGTCAGTTACTCAAAGTGTCGCACAACTTTGAATTTCTTCTTGTTCTCGTCCAACTCAAGACATTCACCCGAGCTCATAAAAAAAAGCTACGGCGGCATAAGCCTGCACAGACGGTGCTAGTAAGCATAACAGGATGATGAGATAATAGTGCACTAATGAGGGAAATTTGCAAATCCAGCAGGCACGCTGTGTGTGCCTGTCTCTGTGTGTGGCGTTTCAGAGTCATCTCGGCGCCGCAACATGCTATGGTTCCGAATTTTTGGTACTACGGATGCCGGGATGGTTAAAATGGCGAAAATTGTGTTGCTACTATACGTCTGACTCGACTCATGAGTAGTGAGTAAAAAGTCTTCATGCCACAGCTTATGCTTTTGTGCACTATAACTGAGCGCTGACTTCCTATATACTTGAAGGTCGAGAAATCTGCAGGACTGAGAACAGCAGTCCTCGTTCTTCAGAGATTTTGAACTCTGATGCTTAACTATACAGCCCAAAGTCAATCTATGCGGTCAATAGGCTATAGAACAAGATTGCACCTAGTTAACTGCGCCGCAAGATCTAGCATCGCATCATCGTCAGCCACATTTATCCAACTGCAGGAGAAAGGCTGCGTCCGCAGATCTACAATTAACCCTATACCCTCTCCCAGCAAGTTCCTAGACTTATCTTTTCATTTCACTTTCAGTCACCTCGAATAGGTTTTCTTCCCTTGGTTCGCACTCTGCTCTCTCAACAAACTTTCAATTATCTGCGATCTGTGTGCCGCGATTACTTGTCCCACCATATCTATTTGCACGATTTGATTTCGGCCTTAGACATCATTAACTAAATTCTTTTACCTAGTTCACATTGCTATCTTTCCATCATCTAAGTTGCCCTTATCATTTTCTTTTCAACAGCACGCTGAGCTTCATCTAATCTCGAGGTTTTTCTCTCAGCCCCGTTTCTAACAAGGTGAAATCATGGCGCACGAGGGTGGCTTCAACTCGAACTAATAATGCAAGCTAAAGACAACAAGGGCGTCACACGTGAAAGCCTTTGCGGGCTTCTTTCATGCAAGAAAGTGGAAGCAGCACCGGCGAAAAGAAAACAAGTGCGCACAAGGGAGAAAAATGGGTAAATAAATGACCCCCCCCCCCCCCCTTCTTATCCCGGCGGAGACATCCATAATTCGCGTTCACCGCCGGCCGTTTGTCGTCGCATGGTCAAGCGTGGGCTGGACCGTGCGGACCTGCCGCGGCGTGTTTGCCGCGCTACGGAAAAAGGAGAAGGCGAGGGGGCCGCTCATCAAATATGGAAGGCCGGCTGTGACGTCTCGGCGTCGTTACGGGATTCGGTCGACGCGTGGCTAGAACACGCACGGCACGCCATTGGCACGCCACCACAACGACGAAGACGTACGCACGCACACGCACGTACGTACGCACGCACACGCTAGGCGCTCGCAGCCACAGGAAATGGACTGACTCGGCGCCCCTCCCCTTCCTCTCCGCCATGCATCCTCCTCGCCCCCACGCTTTTTCCGTACCTCCGTGTCGGGCTTCGCGGAGACCAGTTCCGGCGCGCGCTAGGACGCACGACGAAGAAATGGAAGCCATAGAAACCGCTCCACGGCACGTATAGCAAGCATGTACGCGAAGGTCATTCGTTGTTACGCAGTGAAGGCGGGATCGAAGACAAGACGAAGTGCTGTCTACAAACTGGGCGTTTCTTGTAAGCGGGTTTATATTCAAACACATTGCGTTTCCTGCAAAGAAAGCTGTCACATTGGTGAAACATGAAGTGGACTACGTGAAGTGCACTATGGACAACCGTTTCATTAGCAACCTCTGCGACTAACTCAGCGCAACGGTTCTTCACTCCTTCTTCTAACTTTCAATCCCGTGCATTCCTTCCCCCCCCCCCCCTTCCTTTCTTCAACTTATGCCTCATGGCACACTTCTCGAACAAAAAAAAACATGATTGGTTCATTAATTAAAATGTTGGAGAAAGTATATTAAAGGCTTAATTAAGGGAATGCATAACACCTCAATTACGCGCAATAATACATGTGGCCTTGTCTCAGGACAACATACGGCCTGTAGACAGGCCTACTGAATGATGTGTTTGGTCTCGGCATGTCGATGATTGCGCAAAGTGTTTGGACAAGAGAATCGTATCCAAATGAATGTACCCAGCCGCATTCATATGAAAATTATCTGGCTGGTGGAGGCCAGGCGATCTTGTTGAAGAAGACTCGTGCTGACGAAGAGAGAGAAGATCTTTAATGAAAAAACAGAGAATTTAGCCTGCGTATAAAGATTAAACAAAATCCTGCTTGGCTGGCGTACGAAGTGCCACGCGGCAGCTATTTATAGTTGTAAACACCGCCGCAGCCGCTTTGCGTTTGCTGTGAGACGTGCGACGTGCTACACAGAGCATGTTCCGCGACTAGAACCTCGCGCGTCTCTCATTTAGTGTGGTATGAATGGGTTTCAAAGCTTAACTGGCTTTCGCAAATTAATCTCACCGCCATAAAGTGTCCTGATCTGCTTAAGATGGCGCGAAATTTCATGTAGTTAAGAGGCGATAATTACCGCCTTCTTGTGATAAGCTGAAAGGTGGTCAGTGGTACCCCTTTTCATCAATTTCATTGTTTTCATCACCCTGAAAAAGCCGCTTTCCAGAGCAGTTCCTGGAAATCTAGCCGCCAGAATCCGACGGAAGCATTTTTTAACTGACTAAGTAAAGTTACCTGCCCTCACGCGAACGCAGGCTATTCGTCAGTGCAATATTGAAGCAGAAAATTTCAGCCCCCTTTAAACACATCTTGTAATGTATACCCATATGCAGCTCGAAAGAAATTTCACGCTTAGGACATACAGCCAGCAGACGTTGCTTTCACGTAACCGAGGCGTCAGATGTATAAATTGTGCCATATTGTTTTACGCATGTTTTTTTCAGAGTAAAGCATAAATAGTAGATCCATTCTTCGAATCCCTCAAGCACGGTAACGTATGCTGTCTTGATAGCAGTTTCCTTGGCTAACAAAACAGGTCTCCACACTTTAGGAATATGAAACCTGTGTCTGTATATAAGGTTCTTGAATTATCATTTTATTTGACCTCCGCATTTTTAGGCTGGGGTAGTGTCCTATTTCTGAGAAAAACACTCGTTCTACAGCGGCACCGACAATGAGCGGAATTTACATGTAAAGTCGGCATGCGTAATGAGCCGCGTTGATGATTAGCTATTTCATACCAGGCAGGTAACGACTCGTTCATTATTACCGCCCCATCGCATCAATTGCTATTGAAAAAAGGTGCGATAGGACCAGTGAAAGTCAACCGTCAGCTTTTCTGATTATCGATAAAACACTATTTCGACACGATGGCAGAATATCTGTTCTGGTGCAGTCTAATGTGCAGCGTTCTTTATTGTTGCTTTTCTGTTCTCGTTATCCTCTTGTACTGCTTTCTGTTCGCAGCTTCGATAGCTTTGGCTTGTAAAAACTGCCACCCTCAGTCTTCCTGTTGTTGGAATGAATGTCGGGTTGATAAACTAAAGGGAGCTGCCAGCTTCATACTGCCGCCATTTCTGGTTGTTTGCGTGCTCAAGGAAAGTTAACAGCTTTCAGTATGCCCATTTCAGCATGGCTTGACATTTAAAAACCTTTCGCAGACCTTGCCTTAGGACTCACTCTAAATTTGAGTCGACGGAACTCGCATGGCAAGTGAATAAGTCATAAGTGGCTCCCTCACTTACACTATGCAGTTGAAAACTCTGCTGATGGTGAACGCTGGCTGGACAGAAAAGTTATCGGCCAAAGGGGCTTATCTTTTCTTTATGTAATTGAAATTAGCTGCAAAATGTCAGCTATAATTTTTATGAAATTATTCGTTGTTGCAGTTCTCATATACAACGTCTTACCACTAAAAAATAAGTAAAAATAAACGACAGATTTCACCCCCCCCCCTCACTTATGTAGGTCATGTATCAACGCGAACAGCGCGCAGTGCCTTCAGTGTCCTCAATGTTAGCCATCGGCACCTCCATGTGGCTCAAATTTGCGCAGTTACTAAAAAATTATGCATCGGAACTGTATTTTGAAATTTCAGTCCAGCACTATAGCGGAACACAGCAACCGCCGCCTCGCTATTAAACCCGACGCTGACATCAAGACCGGTAATATTTCCTTGGCATACTGCTTTATACATACCCAAATGTAACAAACCTAAATAATGAACTTTTTGACAGCAAAGCAGAGCAAAAAAAATCCGGAAAACAAAACAATAAGATCACATTAGTTAAACCACTCCTCACCATGAACAATTCAGCGAGAAGCTCTACACCTGCGGCGTTCCCTTGGTTGTTCGACTTCGCAAGCACGTTCTTCATGATTTAGCACACTTTAACAGGCGGCGGCACTACCGACGGTTCGGGCATGGCCAGACAGCTAGTGCGGATGCCTCTCTCTTTTCTTAAAGCAACGTTAAGGACACGGACTAAGATTCAAGTGGACAGACACGCATCTTGTCCTTAGCCCTGTTTTCAGATATGAGCATCCAACTAGCCCGCACGTCTACCCTGGTAAGGTTTTCTCTTACACTTGCGATACTCCCGAACATATGCTGCGTTCATTGCTGCAAACGAACCATTAACAGCCTAGCCACGCGGGACCTCAGCTGTCTGCCTAGGGGGCAACGAAGGGTTCATGAGGAACGCTCATACTGCGTTGTAGCTGGGCGGTTGTTCACAGTTCAACGAAGCCCATCGAGGTTTAGCTGCTTATAACATCCTTTTAGGGAAAAAATCCTGTACTTGTGTTAGCAGCTGTTCATCTTTGTTAAAAAATTAGGCCGCAAGAACAGTAAAAAAGCTCCATAGTACAACACATAGTCCGCCGCTCGGAATTTTTTGTAATAAAATGCTAGAAGTAAAAGAAATATATGCTCAGAACGATTGATATAAGTTGTTCAGAACTCGTTTTCGGACGACGATCTTCTTGTATGGGCACCATCGTTTCTAAAACGAGAAACTTTCAGAAAAAAATAAGTGCCGCACAACATACTCTGACGAGAAAAATGAACTTTCAATCGAAATCTAAAAAACGGCATTTCTTTATTAACAAGCACGTTTTTTTAACGATTAGTTTGCCTGTTGCGAAGCATAAACTGTGCAGTTGTGTTTCTCTCCCAACAAAAAGCAAGTTTTATCCTGTGACTCATGCGAACTCCATTATGGGCAGAAATATGTGTACAAAGAACGATGAACGTTGGAAAGTGTGCAAGCATTTATTGAATTTAATACATTTTCTTGTACAGAAGTTTTATTGTTCATTTGGCGAGGCCTGCTATGAATAAACCATCGATGAAATGGCCGGCCGAATTGAAGTCACCACATCACGAAATGCGGTGCGGAAGCAGGTGGTAAGCATAACTGTTTTTAATGCGCCTTTAGAAAACAATGTGAAGAAAGGTGCGTGAGTCGATTACGCATAACAACGGGGCAATCAAGCAGCCCCAGACTTCCCATCGCCTCTCAAGAACAGACCGCGTCCATTTCAACAAAACCTTGAGCTTGCGAGGTTTAAGCCGTTCTTCCTGATCTATTTTGGAAGCCGACATCATACGTGAGAAACAATTCAATGTCTTATAATCCATGTATTGTTTTAGCTAACACTGATGGCTGCCGCATTTGAAGGCACATGGATGCTACGTGGGCAGTTGGAAAACATTGCATTGCAGTATTGTGTGTTTAATGCTTTGTATTGAGAGCTGCAGTTTAAACCTCTCATTTAACACTTGCTATGATTTGTGGTTACTTCGATTTTGCCGCAAGTTCTCGGTCTCCTCCAGGTTCAGTATCGCTAGCATCCATTGCTAGGCATTATAGCATTCAGTGTAGGAGGCGCTTCGGAAATGTTTCTGTATACGCTTGGCAACATTTCTTCGTCACATTTTCTCGATGACCTTAACCACAAAAGTGAACTAAACGATATTCAGCTCTCAATGCCTACGTTCAAAACATAAACTCAATTGAATTGAATACAGGTAGAGATGAAACTTTGCGTGAACAATTAGAGTGGACGCGTATTGGGCTGTCAGAAGGTGCGCTGCAAACTTTATCACATTCTGTACGCAACAAGTTGTATAGCTTTGATCGGATTTTTATTTTTTTCACTACAGGTGCTTGAGACGCAATACGTGCGTCATTGAAAACAAACTCGTCGCTCAAGATAACAAACGAGATGAATATTAGCCATAAGACCAGATATAAAATAGCAGAAGATAAAAAAACAGCTAGCTTTCTGTCTGCTTCTCCACACCTGAATTTCTGATGAGCCTGCCTACGCTTCTAGTCACCTAGTAATTAATCTGCTGCTTAAATATATCGCCGCTACTTGCTCCTCCATCTGCTAGCTAGTATCATTTAATAAAACTGAGTTGCAAATGCGACGCGGGAATAAGTTTTTCCTCATTTGAGTACTTTTTTTCTTCCGCAGGTGGCGACACTGATGCCGCACACTGGTAAGTACTAATCCTACATTTCTGTAACCGGCAAGGAGTGTACGAACGAGCCGGTACTTCTTAGGGTCAGGAAACAAGTCGCAGTGTTCAGGATAACGCGAAGTAATGAAAAAAAGATATTGGCTGTGGAACTCAACAAAGTGCTTGCATTATACGGAACGAATAACATTTACAGGACACGTGGACAGCCTGTAAAAAGTGCAGTGTTATACTACAACAAAAGTAATGCCCCTTCACGATAGCTTATGTGTGGTCTGCGTTGATTCTGTCTAAGTTTACTTGAAATTGTTAGAGATGTACATGTTCTCAGATCCTGGGCCCGTGCTCGTGCAGGCGCGTAATATCAACTCTGCGTGGTTCAAAATTTGCCAGTGGATGAATAATTGCTCACCCGAAAATTTAACCGTGTAAATAGAGCACACGGCGTGAGATACGAATTATTTAGGCTTACTCACTGGTATATCTGGCAGCTGGAAACTGCTGATTTTAAAGTCCTTACAACATTTCCGAAAAGACCTCACTTCATTCCTACAGAGGCCATAAAGTTCTGTCATCAGCGTTTGTTGCTTTACAGTTCCCGGCTATTCAACGTGACTATTACTAAGTCGAAAAATAAATTGCTACCGTTGTCCAATTTCTTTTCTCTAATTCTACGTGGAAAGAAGAACGTGCACTCGCGTATGCAATGTCGAAAACGAGGGCGGGAAAGGGGCCATGTGGCGGCTCATAATATAGCTTGCCGGACTTAACCTCACATTCCTCAGCACACTACCAATGCCGAGAAAGGAACAGGAAAGTGTGGAACAGAGAAACCTGTGCTCTGAGGAGAAGTGCTCTCTTGAGTTTATATGCGTGGTGAATGATTGGAGCATAACACGTGTGCAGTAAGAAGAAGACTTACCTGAAATAAATTGAGAGCACTCCAGTAAATGCGTGATGATTACTGGCAAACTTCCACGTTAGGGCCAAAGTCTTTGAACATTAAGTGCAGTCTCAAGTCATATAATGTACTCGCGTCCCACTCGCATGTTACTTAACAGTCCAAGTCTTTAGTTTATTGGGCATATTACTTTGCGGTCTTCAATCGATCGTCCTGAAAATCAGCAAAAAAAAGTTCACTCCTTTATGAATACAGCGAAGAGGAAATTATAAGAGATTCATTTCAGCATAATTTTCAGGACTTCACACATTTAGGCAAAGTTATGGTGTGCGCAAAAAAATAAATAAAATTGAGAAAGCTCGATTGAAATACCTGAGAATACCTGAACATCAGACTGGTTTTCAATTTTTGACACATTGAAGACACCACTTGCCAAAAGCCGGTAAGAAGCATCGCTTTATTCATCTATCCTAACTACACAAACGCGTATTCGCAACAACACATTGCAGAACGTTTCTGTTTCTGACTAACGCCGCGTGATAGAGATGTGGTCAGATCGAAGCTGTTCCTTGCTGACTGCGTATGTGAACCATTGGCATTGAGTGATGTGGATGCATTTTGAAGGAGCTCGAATGCACGATGATTGTGCAGTATTCTCAGGAGTCGCGATTTTATCTTGAAGCACCCGAAGTGCAAGAAAAATTTGAATTTCATGCACACACCGGACATTTTCTCTTTCGTGATGAAAAATAGTGCGAAGACAGACAGGAAAACACACGCAAGCTCTTGTTTTCGTCGTCCTGTCCATCTTTCGTCTTTCCTTCCTACTATTTTTGATCATGAGCTTGAACAAACTCGGCCAATTTTCGGTGTGGCTTAACTTTTTGTCTTGCTTGGTACCATACAATAAAAGGGGCTTTTAATAAACCGAGAGGAAAGCGACACCTTACAGAGAAAACGCCGATATTCAATGGCGCAAGTTACGCCACGTGGGAAAACTTCGGTCGTAATCGACAATGCCCTCGACGATCAGCACATATGTTCCCATTGTGCGAGACTAGATGCCATGTTTGTAACGCCACTGATGAGCTACTATTGCTGTGCTAGCCACTTGCCGCGCTAACATGCAGAAGGCCATAACTCTCTTTTCACAACTGGGAATACGTTCGCACCTTTCAAAGAAAGCTTTTGTTATGCTTTTTATGACTCCGCGAAGGTGCGCGTTAACGACTGCGTTCAAAAACGGTATACCTCCTTCAGAAAACAGCTCCGTAACTTCACACCCTTTCCTAAGCACATTGCGCTAACCGTCTATCAAATGGCTGACACTACTTTCTTGCATGGCATTCGAGAAAAAAAAAAGCTGGTTTATTGCATAACATGTGAAAAACAAATGTGGGCAGCTATTACCAGCATTAAAAGCGAGCGGTTTTCGGTTCTGCGTTAGTGAACACTTTTCCCTGTGTCACAGAGATGCAGGCTATTGTTCCCAAATGCTCAGGAAGAATTCATGTCTCTGAAGGGATTTGCTGAATATTAGGACATGCACAGAAACAGGATGACTCAAGGCTGAACTAACAATTGAAGGGTGTACACCTGCTAATTCACACGCGTCGGGCTATTTCTGTGCCGGTCGTAGTGTTCTATTGACCCCATCGGAGTTATGCACCGACCAGTTCAGTTAAAACGAGCACTGAAGAAGTAATGTTTACAAAGCATTGCTGCTGCAATGTTTAGTGTATAATGTATACGTATATCATCGGAATGCCCTTTTTTATAATCAGTGTGCATTAGTGATGATGATTATGCATTTGTATGGCGCAAGGGCATCTACGGCCAAAGAGCGCCTTAGCACAACGTATTTTTCATTTCTCAAGGTGGGGTCAAAGACCCATTTCCCAAGCATTTCACCCTAAAGAAGGCGAGCACCAGACCAGGCGAAAGCTTGCACCCGTTGTATCACCGGTGGGTACCCGGCGGCACTGGGGATCGAACCCCGCACCTCCCGCATGCGAGGCGGATGTTCAGCCGCTTGGCCACGGTTGCGGTGGTACTGCGCACTAGTCAAGTAACTTACTGCAACATGCACTACTCCGCTTTTCTGGGTTAGTTCCATGATTTGTGTCATCACATTAACGTGATAAATCTAACAGCACGATTTAGTTCGGGAAGGCTGGAAAACACTTGCTAGAATTGTTAAAGCACCCCAATAAGAAAGCCTGTTAAACTCCGAACCTCTGAGGACGCCAAATGTAATGTACACGTGAAACGTTTTTATGACCATTGCGCACACAGCTCATTCTTAACCGCTCTTCCTCATTTCCTAGAGAGCCTCGCTGCTGCATTTCTTTATCAGGGTGAGGATATTCATTGTTGGGCCGGGGAATACCATTTTGGATCGCAAGGGTTGTGCCGATTTGTACCATAAAGAAAGCTTTCAAAATTTGATTTGAAATAGAACTTATTAGATGGTCTCATGTGTCCAAGACGAGAAAATGTTGATTTTCGAAAAAAAAAATCTTGACGTGGCTAAATGAGCTGGTGCTTAAAAATGGCGAAGCTGCCATTACCGTTTTAAAGTAAAACTGTACCGAGGCACCCTACCATTTTCTCAGCTGAAGTGCCACCCGTCCAAGCGAATAAGAAACGTTTTGAGAGTCTCGGTTCTATGATGCTACGCACCACTACGCAAAACGGAAATGTAATGTATTTACTTGCCTTTTATACTACTACAGGTCGGTTTGTATGGACCGGGAATACACCGAGTATCGAGGAGGACTCCAATGCTTCCATGCCGTGTCTTTGCCTCTTTAGAGTGATAAGGGGTCGCGTGTGGGAGCATCGTTTAGCTGGCATGTCGATGTAGTAAAGCATGATTAGGATAGTATATTATGTTAATGATGGCTGCAGTATAGTGCCGTTGTCGACGGTGCTCTAAGGAAAATTTATAATCGACTGTCCTGTGAAAAAGATTTCCATCACTGTGGCGATGGCGCCGTGTAAGATAATTTGAAGTGAGCGCAAATGAATGCACCACAATGATCATTTCAAATGACAGTTTTGCTATCCTGTGCTTCACGTACTTGAGTGAAACGGGAGCCAGCTCGAAGGAAGTTTCGAGCTGAAGAAGAGTTGAAGGAAAACAAGTCGTGTTAGCAATGTTAGCATCACACTAACCAGCGTGCATTGTGAGTGTACCATCGCGGACAACTCTCCAGGACACGCGAATGGCTATTTAGTTGCATAGGTGCCGTATCGCAGTATTGCACAGGTGTCAATTATCGCTTGTTTCGATGCCACAGGCAACAGGACGTGAGATCGACTTTCATTTCCACAAGTGTGGTCACTTATTATCGGCTAATAGCAAACCTATGCACTTCGATTTCCGCTGGCGAATCTTGGAGTCTTTTGTCCCAAATATTATCTGATCCGCATTAGCTATGAATTGTTGTGTACCGCGTAGTAAGCACCCACTCTCGCGAATGCTTTGTATTGTTTTCCACTATTATTTATTGTTTTACCCGCAATTGTTTTACACTTTTTTTTCTTTCTTCTGAAGCTGCGAATGCTTTAGTGTTCCTTTTTCTTATGCAACAAAAACGCGATGTTAAGGCATGATGTTTAAGTCTTGCTCAGCTATATCTCAAAGTTCAGTTAGGTTAAAGACAAACTAACCTCGCCTTGCGATTCGCACGAAGGACAATGGATAGTTGTTTGTTAGTTTTGAAGCGAAAAGCTTCGCTACGCTAGGTAAAGCGGTCTTCGGGTATGCAGCACAACGACCTTAAACGACTTTCAGCCCGACCAAGGATAGCCGTGTGTGACCATATGTGGTACAGTTATGGTGGCGAACCCTTGACACCTGATCTTGACCCATGACCTTTAATGGACCTTTGACATTGGGTGACCTTTGGGTCGACCTTTGACCTTAAGAACACCCGGTGGGGTGATGTGAAGCCACGTGATGACATACGAGGGGGGTGTCGTAAGACCATGTGACACCACGTCATATCCACGTGGTCTTGTGGGTGTATATAGAACGGCTGTCGCGACCGCTTACCGGAGCTGCCATGGGCTAGCCTCCGACGCTCAGCAAGCGTGCTTTCTTTTCGCTGAATTCCAGGGTTAGCCAAACTAAGCCACCGCCATTTTTTTCTTCTATGTTCATGCTCCTAGTTTCATGTGAACAAACATAAGGGCGATTCCGCACCTCCGTGTGGCCCCACCATTCAACGCTGACATCTCTCGCCTTCCGTCTGTCGAGCGAACGCGTCCCCTAAACTGCAACACTCACTCGCTGCTTCCACCCCGCGCTGAAAACCAGCTCTGCCGTCTCAGTTCGCACGTTTATTGGCCCCCACGTGGTGCGGGTTAGGGGTGCTCAACGAAGCGTGCTCCCCCTGTCGGCAGCCAGTGCGAGTAGGGTCGGGGCATCTGCGGTGACGATGACAGGAGCCTCGATGAAAGCCGGTCGGCCGGACCCGTTACGCGCCATTGTTTTCTATTGCGCTCCCCACGAAAAGGCTTATTGTTTTATCCTTCTTTTGTTTTTCTTTTGTTTTATGACATTTTGACATGTTTACGACACCGCCGGGGGTCAGGTGCAGGGTCCTGGTTTCGTATCACTCTAGTTTCAGCCCGGATTTTGTTTTGGTATGAGTTCCTTCAGTGCGCTTGTTTATGAGTGCGTAAGTTGCAAAAGTGAAACGTAATCTCGAGATTTTTGTTTCATGTTTATCATGTCTGTGCGCTTGTCTTTTGTCTAGAAGCTAGATGCAACAACTGTTTTCGACATTTTCTGTTGTTTTATAGTTGTTTCAGGAAACAACAGCTTGCGTATAACAATACGTCATAAATGGAGAGGAAAAAAAAAAAACCCCGGAGCTTAGTGGCCTCCTCGCGGTGTGATTTATTGTTGCAAATTAAACACCCTGCGAAACGGAGATCCATTTGTTTAAAGCTAGTTATCTGGTGTGTTCTTGGCCATGTTGCACACCCCTCAGCTCCCCTCTCTACTTTGAGATTTTCTCGGTGAAAAGTTTCAATTCCATGCGCACTGTTGCAGCACACGAAGAAAAAATTTGGTTCGTCGACCAGAAGAACAAGCTCATAGAACCTTTTGCCTCCTTGTCGCTATAGAAGCAGAAATAAAGAAAACTTCAAGAAAGCTTGATCGGTAAAACTTGACCTCTCACTCAGCAAGCATTGCTTCTGTAGCTAGGGCGAGAGTTTCTGAGTTGCGCAAGACTCGGCCTAGTTTACGGCCTCGGGGTCCACACCGCAGATGGTGTCGTAAAAATAAAAACGCCGGGGTCTCGTCACTTACCGACATGAGTGGTAGTAAAAGCGCAGTAAAGAACAGAGCGGCCGTCTTGCAGATACATATATGGATGTACGCCGTCCGCAATCACTTACCGCGATTGCTGACCACATACCCGACTTCAAAACCACTGCCTACGTTCCTAGCGGCCCCGTTCCCACTCTGTCTACTCTGCTGTTCCTCCCCCCCCCCCCCCCCTTTTTTTTTGCAAGGTTGTTTTTCTCCCTTTTCTAACTCGTGCTGTATATTTATTCTAATTTGTCCTGAATAACCTTGAATAGACTTTTCCAATGTAATAGTTCTTAAAATGCTGCTGATTTAGCCCTGGAAATCCGAGGCAATATAAGTGAGGGATAAAAGTGAGCTTAAAAATTCTGTCCCTACTCGCCCGCATCTTTGGGATCAGTAGCCGAACGAAAAGTTACTGAGTTACATGGCGGGTTTTTCAAATAAAAGGAAAAGTGTCCGAAGAAAGTACCATGCGAATTTTTCTTAAGTGTTTTCAGAAAAATTATTTCAAGGGGTATTTTGAAAGCAAAAGTAATTAAAGAGAGATCCTAGAATTCTGCCACATGTCGAGAACATTCCTAGGAACATGGTGATCACAAAATGCAATAAAGAAACAATGCGTAAACAGCATACGATTCTTTTAATACAGAAACAAACATTTCACCAAAGAATGCATTCTGGTGTTGAATCGCTTCCAATGAAATCTAAAATCACACAGAACACGGTCACTAGCTCATTTGGCGTCCATCGCAATGCTGCCATCCCGTTCTGCATTCGACCCAACTTCGCGCTCAGCCGCCGAACAACCGAATCCACTGTGTTCCCACGGGGGGGTCCACTCACGGCGATTCATTCACATTCCCGCACCTACGGGAATTTTCTTTACTAGACTGGTTAGGTAGAGGAAGCCTCCCGAGGCCATTGGCCGGCTGCGCACCTCCTCGCAGGCCAGGCGGGCATCAACCAGCTGGGCGGCGTGTTCGTGAACGGCCGGCCGCTGCCGGACTACATCCGGCGCCGCATTGTTGAGCTGGCGCTGATGGGCGTCAGGCCGTGCGACATCTCGCGACAGCTGCTTGTCTCGCACGGATGCGTCTCCAAGATACTGACGCGCTTCTACGAGACGGGCTCCATCAAGCCAGGCTCCATCGGGGGGAGCAAACCCAAGGTAAGGGGGTTCGTGGCCTTTCTTTCCTTCTTCATTCCTTTCTTACTTTCCTTTTTCTTTCTTTTCACTATACTTCCTTCTTTCTTTCGTTCCTTCTCTTCACTTTCTTTCTTTCTTTCTTTCTTTCTTTCTTTATTTCTTTCTTTCTTTCCTTCTTTCTTTCTTTCTGTCTCCCTTCCTTCCTTTATTTCCTTCTTTCTTTCTTTCTTTATTTATTTATTGATTTATTTTTTTATTTATTTACAAATACTGCTGTCTCAGAAGGGAGACATAGCAGGAGGGGGTACATACATAAGTGAAAACAAATAACAAGGGTAGCATAGAAATAGGTAACATAGCAGTATTAAAAACAGATCAACAGGTCAAATTGTTAGGCAGCGGAACAACTTTTCTTTCTTCTTTCTTTCTTTCTTTCTTTCTTTCTTTCTTTCTTTCTTTCTTTCTTTCTTTCTTTCTTTCTTTCTTTCTTTCTTTCTTTCTTTCTTTCTTTTCTTTTCTTTCTTTCTCTCTCTCTTTCTTCCTTCCTTCCTTCCTTCCTTTCTTTCTCACTTTCTTTCTTTCTCAATTTCTTTCTTCCTTTCTTTCTTCCTTTCTTTCTTTGTTTCTTTCTTTCTTTCTTTCTTCCTTTCTTTCTTTCTTTCTTTCTTTCTCACTTTCTTTCTTTCTTGCTGTCTTTCTTTTCTTCTTTCTTTCTCTCTTTCTCTATCTCTTCCACGGCGCGGGTGCGCGATGTCTTTCTCCCTCGCTCAGGTGTCCAATCCTCAGGTGATGCGGCGCATGCTGCGCTACAAGAACGACACCGGCCCCGGCTGGGACGTGCGGCAGCTCCTCCCGCACCACCAGCAACAGCAGCCTCACCACCAGCAGCACCACCAGCCGCAGTCACAGCACGCACAGCCAGAGCACCCGCTTGGTGCCGGTGTTGACCACGGCCTGGCCTCACCTCCGTCGGCTTCGAGGGTCCTGCGATGCGCGGCCGAGTGTTCAGCGGTCGCCTCACCGACCGGTACGGACCTCTTGCGGAGCATGTTTTTTTATTGCGAAGCAATACTACTTTAGGTCGCACTTCAGCCCGTTCCGTGGCGAGGCGGTGGTAGGCACCATTGACCTTTAGCGTGACCTCGCTGCGTGACGTCACACCACGTGACCCAGTGTGACGTCACACCAGCTGTGTAAAAACGGGGCCCCATCTCACGCCGTCGCGAGGCGAGGCGGTAGCCACCAACGGCGGCCTAACTCCCGCTCCTCTCAACAGGGGCGCTACGGTCGGTGTGACGTCACACTAGCTGGGTAAAAACGGGGCCCCATCTCACGCCGTCGCGAGGCGAGGCGGTAGCCACCAACGGCGTCCTAACTCCCGCTCCTCTCACCAGGGGCGCTACGGTCGGTGTGACGTCACACCAGCTGTATAAAACAGCTCCGCTCCTCTCGCCAAGGCAGTCATACAGCCACATGTTACGATGGTGCCTACGAACAAGGCAACTCGGCAGAATACAAAGAGGAAGCATCAGCGAGCTACGGAGACGGAAGAAGAACGACTTTCTAAGCGGCGTGCCCAGTATGCAGCTCAGCTTTAGTCATGTACAGACATTCTGACAAATATGTAATAAGTGATAACACACTATTGCTTCGCAATCACCAGGCTTAACCAAGCAAAGCCACGGCCTTTTTTTTCGCAACGTTCACTGTTCGCAACAACTACAGGGGCCACTGGACGTGCTACTGAGACGTGGGTGTAGTGGTGCATCTGTGGTACTGCACAAACTCCAATCCTCCTCTAGGGTATGGACAAATGTTCTCCTGATTCTGTACAGATCTGGAACTTGATGAGTGCTGTACACATGGGCAGCTATACGTCCTAGCGCAAATCCTGTCGCCTAGGGATGTTTGACCTACGCTGTACGCATGCTCTCGCAAACCAGTCCCCATATGGCAATGAAGTCGGCGTTCAGCATCGAATCACGTTCGCTGTTCTTTATGAGGAACCTTAAGAGACGAAGATATGTGTAGACTGAGCGCTGATTAGCTCTTCACTCAAAACACGAAAACCACTGAGCACAAAGATAGTTTGCACTTTTTGTTCGCACGCATATTCCATAAAATTCACACTGCATAATGAGGAATTACTGCTATTTTCGCGTAATTGACTACACGAAAGAGATTTTGTACTAACCTTTACACATTCTAACCTGAACAGAGCGAGTTAATTGGTTTGTATTTTATTTCCTGTTCTTCTTTTATTACGATGTTGCTAACCGACCATATGTGGAGCATTGCTTGCGCAGATTTAGCTCTGCCCATCATGCGAGCTTTCAGTGAAGCTATTGAATTGAGCGTATGTGCCACTGTTTATTCTTATTTTGGGTATTCCCCTGTGGCTGCAGTTATAACCGGGCTATTACTGCACCATTTTTGTAAGGAGATTTTTGTCGGGCTGCAAGTACGGCTATCCCTGACAGTAAGTAAGTGCAAGAAACGCCGAGTCTTTTCAAAACCAAGAAAACATTTTATCTCTTATTCTTGGAAATCTAAGATGAACATTGTCTTGAAACTACGGCGAACCTGAAGCCGAACGCATCCGAAAAGTTCCGAAGTATTCCGTCAGACTAGAATCAAGGAGAAAAACTTCTCCAGAAACTGTTCACGAGTGGGATTCGAACCAGCGGCATCACAAACAAAGCAGCTTCGTTTCCCAATGCCTTAGACCCCTTGGTCGTTGCCGCAGCCTCTTGCGCTGCCTGTTAAAACTGGTAGCCTCTCCCAATGTCTGTCTGAAATTGTCATCTTCGACATCGTTCATCCGTTAATGTGCCGCGAATATTTAAGACCTTTGCAGATCGGGCGATGGCTATGGCCCGTCAAATCGCGAAAGCAGTGGTAGACCCGGAATGCACTATCCAGTGCTAAAAAATAATCGGCCTAAAGCGGCGGCACATACGTAGCGTACCAGAAATGGTGAAGGAAGTCGAGAGCCCTTTTACTGGTCCTCTCAGAAAAAAAAACATAAATGAAGGAGAGAGGGAGCCCGGACCAGCAACACTTTACCGGGCTTAAATGCAATAAAAAATAGAAGGAGCTAAACGCTAAAAAAACTTAATTTAAAGAGAAAAGCTGGAAAATAGAAACAACAAGCAAACAAAAATCATGAAACCCCAAAGGCACAGAACAGACAGAAGCACAGATAATGTCACAGATAATGCCAGCACAGAAAAAGTCACAGGCACAGTTGGTCCAAACACAGTGTCAGGCCACAGAGAGATGCATCCTTGTCTAGCAAAGGAACACAGAGCACTTCTCTGTACAGAGCTTATGAAAAAGAATGTACAGAGCTTATGAAAGAAGGAGAATAAAGAACAAGAAATAGAGTAGCAATCGAGACGATACGTGCTTCTCGGCTTGAAAGGCTCAAGTGGGCGAAGGCGGGGCATGTTCAACACCCATAAGATGTGAATTCACCAGAATACACGTGTCGTCTTAGGACGCGCTACGCACTTCCCGCAATACATTTCCAACTACGAAAAAGACAATCACCTTTTTATGCACCGCTTTTCCTTCCCCGATTGCTTTTGACTCTCATGAGTTTCTTTCTTTTTGCGCGTCGAACAGTGGACGTGACGGGTGGCCTGGCCGAACCACTACCGCTCGCTGTAGGGCCCTACTACCCGAGCCCCTACTTGGCGCTGCAACACGTCACCACCTGCCTGCCCACACTTTCACAACAGCCGCACACGCCCCATCCTCAAGCGCGGCAGGCTCACCAGCAGCAACAGCAGCAGAATGCCTTGCAGAACGGCCTCGGCCAGATGGCGCTGCCTTCCACCTCGTCCGCCATGTTTGCGGCTTCCGCCGCCTCGCGGCCCTCGACGTCACACAACTCCGGCGGGCTACTCTTCCAGAGGAAAAACCGTAACAGGCCGTAGGTACCTGGCGCGTAAAATATCACTAATTTCAAACCAGAATCAATGACTGCATTGAAGCTCCTGTAACTTGCATAAGCGGAAATGTATTACACACCTTTAGCATGCCCTGTACCGCGTTACCAGGCACCTTTAGCATACAACGTACCGTGTTACCGTTATTAGAGAGTTATAGCTTAGCGTGATCCGCGATCCGCTACCATGAACCGCTTCCGCGAGGCGCCTTTGTACATGCGCAGAACGCTCTGAATACGTCAGATGGAGCCGCCCGCCCATCGTCTGCGTGCGCGCTTGCCGCGTTGGAACCAATCAGCGCGTACTCAGTGGTGTCCGCGGAAGCGAATCACGGTAACGAATCGCGGTTCAAGCTAAGCTATAACTATCTACTGTTACCTGAGTATCGTGAGCGCATTGTTGGTGCGCACAGGTCACCTTGTGGGCGACAGGTGGCGCCAGGTACCCGGCAGCTGCGCGCGGGCCTACCGCGTCGAGACCAATCAGCGCTGCCGCAGTGGCGATGGGCAGGCTTTCGGTATTTCGGTAGCGTTAATGGTACACGGTTTGCTTTAGGTGTCTACCATTACCGTTATCGGAGTACCGGGAGCCTGCCCACCGTCAGTGAGCACGCGCTTTTTGGTCCCGATGCGGCAGGCGTACGCGCAACTGCCGGGTACCTGGCGCCATCTGGTGTCCAAGAAGGTGGTCCGCGCATGCACACTGAGGGCGCGCGGGCTCCCGGTAGTCCAGTAACGGTAGCAGTAACAGTGTACACGGTATGCTAAATGTGTGTATTATCTCTGTCGAAGGTGTCGTCATGACTTTTAGAGCTCTAGGACGTTTAAGGGAACTTGACAGTCTATGAGGGCGCACTTAATTTGAGACCTTAGCACTTAACAGCGCCTCCTCATGACATGACACGTGGAGACAAATGTAGTGTAGTACTATCGTTGGCCTGAGATGCTTTGGCAGAGAGGATTAAAAGATCTGCCTTGGTAAAATGGCAAGCCCTGTGGCAGATCCTCGCCTTGAATATACCACCCGTGATGGGAAAAAGAGACGACGTGGCGCGGATTTGCCCGCCGTTCTTTCTCTTGCTGTTGTGTAAAAAGGTTAACTAGCTTAGCAAGCTACTCGAGTGAGTACAGAAATAGATATACGTAGACCTCTAACGTAAAAAGAGCCGATTGACATGGGCACAGCTAATTCTGCACGCTTTTTACAAAGGCGAATGGAATAATTGCGGAACTTTGTTAAATAGGGGTAGAGAGAAAGTTTAGGTATCAAAACTTCCATGCAGGTTAGAGCAATGATATCAGGTTTAGCTGACTCATCTCGTCGCTGTCTATGTGTTGCCATCATGAAACAAAGGTTGGCTCTGCGGAACACACTCTGTTTATGTGGCCAAGCACCCTTTATAAGGCATATTTATTTTACATTTTGTTTACAATTACGGAAACATGTAAAAAGAAGTTAGTTTTCAACGAAGAAAACAAAACATAAAGTCACCGAAGGAACATAGAAATATATAAACCTACACTCCTGCGCACATGCACTCATAAACATGCATACACGCGTCCGGTCCTTCTGTGACGTTCGGGATTTTGCGCTGAAAACGAACTTTTTCCACGAACTGCCTTCGACTAATCCCCATCATAGTGCTGGTAATAAAACACATTGTTAAAGGCAGTATTATGCAATGCCTTATTATTTAAAATATTAGCAACACTTCAATATTTTGTCACCTTTTGGCAGTCTTTCCATCAAGATTTATTTGAAATACCAAGCTGAAATGAGACGACCTTGCGACAAGCCGCATTCAATTGTCAGAACGATGAGCTCGTATTCTTAATCAGCTGTATTGGTCATACAGGACATAATTAGTTCACCCCAAAACGTGCGGTTTCTTGCGAAGTCACAACCACACCCAAAGCCACACGTTCTCCACGCAATTTTTTTCAAACTCGCATTCACACAGTGCCCTCAGGTCACACAAGGCGCTTGTTCTGCAGTCCTCAGTACAAAAAGATCTGACAAGCCTAAATTTTGACAACACAACGAGGTTTGTTCTCTAGCTAGGCTTTTTTGTCCCCAGTGGAGTGAATTACAACCACCCTGAATAGGTGCTGTGTTTTTACAGCGATAGTTGTTAAAGGCCCGCCTCTTGGGTTGAGCGCCGTTGTTGTAGTAGTAGTCGGCATAACCGGAGTGTGGTAACTGCGGTAACCATAAAAAGAAGTGTAGGAGGGTTGTAATGACGTCACCCTTGACGTCCCTGGAAGGCGCATGGCAACGCATCACGCTGAGTGGCCTGAACCCAGTGAAGTTAAATGTGACGGCGTAGGTCATATCCCACTCAACTCCTCCCACTGCTGTGACGACTTCCCGTAACATACGCTTTGAATTCGTATTTCAGCATTAGTCCAACATCTATAACACATCTCCTGCAACTTCTCAGATGATAAGACTTCCTTCTTGACTATCAGGGACTGGAAGGAAGTGCTACTTGAAAAACAAGTAGGTGTCATAACTAAAAGAGTGGTATATTAACTGTACTTACGTGCTTGTCGCTCTTAAAATTCTTAACGTCAATATACTTTGAAATGAAAATGCCTCGACACTTCACTTCACTTCAGTGTTTTCGCTCTGTTTGCCAGCGATGAATAACCAATGGGCCGAAATCTGCACGCTATTGGGTTTAGAAATAAACGTAGGCAGAGCCGATACCACGCGGAATCAGCGGCCAATCACTGACTTTCTTCTCTGTGTGCACGCAGAGAATCGAACGAGGTCGACTCTGAGGATGACGGGGAAGACCAGGACTCCTCAGACGAGCAAGCGACGTCCAGGAGGCGGCCTAGCGCAGGCAGCAAGGGCGTCACCTCATACTCCATCGAGGAAATCCTCAAAAAACCAGGCGACGCCACAACCGGCAGGTCAAAGACCTCTGCCAGGAGAACGCCTTGGAACGCGGATGACGTTAACGCGAGCGGCACGTCGACACACCATCCTAAAGGTGAGAGGGCGCTATTTATCAGCGTCGTTTCCTATTATTTTAATGCGTTGGAATTAGAAACCTCATCGGGAAAAGAATGCGCCGTCGGTCATATGCATACAGTTCCCAGGACAGGAAGTGACAACTGTACGTTTAGATGCGTCTTCCTTACGTCCGTGTCGCCACCCATAGACATCTTCAGGGAAATACCTAACCGCCATGGGTAGAGGACACGGAGAGATGTCTGGTAGTGTGCAGGCAGACGTGCAGGGGTCCGCAAACATAACCATCAAAGAATGAGAAAATGATTAAAGCTGTTGATGTACAGGCATCAACAGCTAATAATTATATCGCATAGTCAACACAGGAATGTAAATAGGCGTCCCTTTGAAATTTAGGTTATCCAGCCACCTTTCAATGATGGCCTGCTGTTTATAGCATCCTCATATCTCAAGGCTTGGCCAGCTTGATCTGAAGCTCCAAAATAACAGGCACTTGCCAGATGCTTTTCTGCCTTGTGCTTATTATATTGGTAACTTTTTGTTTACAGTTGTTGCTCGGCAGTTGCCAGGAAGTTTTCTGTAAGCCTGAGGTCATACAACTCACATTTCCTCAAAACGCCTGCGGGGACGCGATGACGACGGTTACCTGCATTAGCACCTGCACACAGAAATTATCCCGCTCCATTCATTCCGGCACAAGTTAAGGAGAGATCGCCGAAAGGCGCAGCATGTAAGCTTTCTTCCACGACGTGCAACGTGTTATATTAGCGTCATTTCTTTTTTCACCGTTTCCTTCTATATTTTTTCATTAATGAATATTACGGCAAACAACGGAGGCACACAAACTTGTAGAAACCTTTTCTCTACCCCTTTTGTCACAGGAGTGTTCTTCTCTCCGTGCCCATGGCGGACATCTAAAGCGAAAGACTTGCGATGCTTAAATAGAAGAAGGTCGTCCTTGTGTAATAAGTTAGTATGTTCACGCAGTGCGCAGTAGAAGTAGGCGGTAGGACGGCTCGACAGGATACCGGCAAGCTATCTCAGGAGACGAAAGGTCTGATTAAGAAACGTCAAAGCTTGAGGGCGTCTAACCTACAGATAGTATAGAACTAGCAGAGCTATCGAAGTTAATAAATAAGCGCAAGGTAGCCGACATAAGGAAGTTTAATATGGAGAGAATCGAGCATGCTCTAAAGAACGGAGGTAGCCTGAAAGCGGTGAAGAGGAAACTAGGCATAGGTAAAAACCAGATGTATGCGTTAAGAGACAAGGAGGGCAATGTCATTTGCAATATGGATAAGATAGTTAAAGTAGCCGAAGAGTTCTACACAAATCTATACAGTAGCCAATGCAATCAGGACGTTAATGATGGAGACAGTAGCGCACAGCAATGCGTCATCCCGCCAGAAACGAAAGAGGAAATAAAGAAAGCATTAGGGCAATGCAAAGGGGAAAGCAGCTGGTGAGGATCAGGTAACAGCAGATCTGTTGAAAGACGGAGGGGAGATTCTGCTAGAAAAACTAGCCAAACTGTATACGCAATGCCTTATGACCTCGACCGTACCAGAAGTCTTGGAAGAACGCAAATATAATCTTAATTTATAAGAAAGGAGACGCCAAAGACTTGAAAAATTACAGACCGATCAGCTTACTGTCTGTTGCCTAAAAGGTATTTACTAAGGTAATCGCTAATAGAGTCAGGGCAACCTTAGACTTTAATCAACCAAACGATCAGGCAGGCTTTCGTAAAGGATATTCCACAATGGATCATATTCACACTATTCAATCAGATGATAGAGAAATGCGCAGAATATAACCAACCCCTATATATAGCCTTCATTGATTATGAGAAAGCATTTGAATCAGTGGAAACCTCAGCAGTCATACAGGCATTGCGGAATCTGGGTGTAAATGAGCCTTATGTCAAAATCGTGGAATATATAGATAGTATATATATTATATATATATATATATTTATATATATATATATATATATTTATATATATATATATATATATATATAGTATATATATTCAAAGTTGAAAACGCTTCATTTAGCCATAGAATTTTTTTGAGTCGACGTTTCGGACAGAGCCTGTCCTTTCTCAAGACTATATATATATATATATATAGTATATATATATATATATATATATATATATATATATATATATATATATATATATATATATATATATATATATATATATAGGCTGTACAGCTACCATAGTCACCATAAAGTCAGCAATAAAATTCCAATAAGGAAAGGCGTCAGGCAAGGGGACACGATTTCGCCAATGCTATTCACCGCCTGTTTACAGGAGTATTCCGAGGCCTGAATTGGGAACAGTTGGGGATAAGAGTTAATGGAGAATACCTAAATAATCTGCGATTCGCTGATGACATTGCCTTGCTGAGTCACTCAGGATATGAACTGCAAATCATGATCAATGAGTTAGACAGACAGACAGTACGGTGGGTCTAAAATTAACATGCAGAAAACCAAAGTAATGTTCAACAGTCTAGCAAGGCAACGGCAGTTCACAATTGGCAATGAGAGTGCTGGAAGTGGTAAAGGAATTCGTATACTTAGGGCAGGTAGTGACAGCTGATCCGGATCATGAGAGGGAAATAACTAGAAGGATAAGAATGGGGTGGAGCGCATATGGCAGGTTCTCTCAGATCATGAATAGCAGGTTACCAATATCCCCCAAGAGAAAAGTGTACAACAGCTGTATCTTACCGGTACTCACCTACGGGGAAGAAACGTGGAGGCTAACGAAAAGGGTTCAGCTTAAGTTAAGGACAATACAGCGAGCCATGGAAAGGAAAATGGTAGGTGTAACGTTAAGAGACCGGAAGCGGGCAGAGTGGGTGAGAGAACAAACGCGCGTTAATGACATCCTAGTCGAAATCAAGAGGAAGAAGTGGGCTTGGGCAGGGCATGTACTGCGAAGGCAAGATAACCGCTGGTCCTTAAGGGTAACGGAGTGGATTCCAATAGAAGGCAAGCGTAGCAGGGGGCGGCAGAAGGTTAGGTGGGCGGATGAGATTAAGAAGTTTGCAGGCAAAGGGTGGGTGCAGCTGGCAAATGACAGGGTTAATTGGAGAGACATGGGAGAGGCCTTTGCCCTGCAGTGGGTGTAGTCAGGCTGATGATGATGATGTTCACGCCACAGCAGGTTTTTTGTCCCTCGCTGGCCACATGGACGAATAACTTCACTGCTGACATCACATCCATACAGTTCATAAAAAGGGCAGTTTGTAAAGTTTGTAGATCGGAAGCCTAGGATTAACTGCTCTAGCCATATGGGCATGAAACCTCATATGCTAGATAACGTTCTTTACTAACGTCCGGGAGAGGCAGCCAGCCGCACGACTTCCCTTATGTTCGTAATGCGGCGGCACAACCTTAACAACTTTGCAAAACCAACGCCATCTGTAGACGTCGTCATGACCACCGCCAACGAGCACTAAAGGCGCTGCTAAGTGCTTCTGTCCGCGAACACCTCGTAAAAAGCGCCCTCTGGCCATCTCGAGTGGTTAGCGAAGCGTGCCGGCCCATAAGCACCTGTGGTCAGTTTCCTTACTCCGGTGGACATTAAGCGCACGAAACGATGCGCCCAAGCAGCCACGATGCACTCCGGTCTCCTCACTCTCATCCCTCGTTCCCAACTAGCCACACAGAGATAACTTGATGTCGACACACGATGAACGGTGTGCCGTTATATACGCGCCGTTTATGACAGCGCCGCGCGCCCCACAAGCAGCTCGTCAAAGCCAGTTTTCCACAAGAGCTGCTGCGACGCGACCCTCTCCATCTGCGCGGAGCTGGCCAGACGAGAATTCAATTAGTTCTCCCCCTCGCCCGCGAGAGGCGCCACGCGCCACCGACGGTGCGCGGCGGCGGTGCGCCGCGCGTAGCGCGCACGCGCCGACCGTGATTATGGCTGCTGCTGCTAGCGCCACGTTGTGGCGGCAGCGATAGGTGTCACGCTCCGCGGCCTCACGGACGGCTCATTTCATGGCGATTGGAAGCTGACGACAAAAACGCGGTTAATCTCTTCCCCCTCCTGCTTCCAGAGGGCGCCCAGTGTACACCCCTAGGGGTGCTGTATGCCTTACCCTCTTATCCCGTTGTGTTGTGTGAAAGCCAACGCTCCCCACTCAAGGCACCGCTTTTCATCTTTACTTTCTGCCGTTATTTTTTTTATTTTTCCAGGGCGAGGCCCGCGGGAGGTATAAGGGAGAATTCCCAGAGGGCACTTTGTCCGTCCAGCGTTGACTTTTTCAACCACGCCGCTTCAGCGGTCATCTTTTTTACTTTTCTTGGCTCCCTTTTTTGGGGTTCTTTGCTCTCAGCACTTGTGGCAGAAGAGAGAGGGTGCTATGGATAGAAACCAGCAAGCCATCCTGCGGGCTTATCATGGTGCGTTGGGGAGATCGATCCTGTCCCCCGGGAATCTCTCGCCGCAAATAAAATGACGTGTCGAGTGGCTCTTGAATAGAGGGAAAACGAATTTAGATTTGTGTCCACTGATAGCAGTGCAGACCGGTGCTCGCGGGTCCGCCTCTCGAAAATTGATGCGGCCCTCAGGAAGTACCCACCGTGAGGTGCCCGGGCATTTTGTATCGCTGGAAGCTCGCTGTGTTAGTGATTTTTATTTTTTCGTACAATTGTTGTCAACATACCGGAAGTTTCACTCGTGAAACAAATCCAGAGATGTCGCATTTTGTGTGCTCTCTGATAAATAGGTACCCTCGCGACTTTTCCACGCAAGGAGGTCACTTGAAAAGCAGCCCAAAGAAAACTAAAAAAAATTATTTTACAGTTAATACAAGCTGTTATTAGGCAGCTCGATTTCACGTCGATCTATCAGCAGGTCAGACGCGAAGCAGGAGTCAGAGGGCTCCTGGTCTATTAGGAGCCCTATCTAGTATCAAGACCCACACTTCTTTTTTCTTTTTTTGGACCCTGTAAAGTTTATTACACCTTCTCTTAGTGCTGAATGTCTAAATTTCGACACACTTAATATCAGAAGGATCACGTTGGGTTTAAGGTTACAACATGTACTGAAGTTATCCTGATAATCTAGATGCCCTACGGCGTTCGTAATTAGGTAAGAATTTCCTTAATCTGTTTTCACTTCACGCCTACATATTTCCTGCACCCCAATCGTTTCCCAGGCCTGGCAAAGCAGGAACAAGAATCGAGCCTGGAGGCCGAAGTGACGTCATCCTCGGCCGATGCCGAGTGCAACGGTCTGCCACACGTTGCATCCCAACAGCACTTGGCCGAGCAGACGACAACCGCCGCCGCGGCTGCAGCAGCCGCAGCCGCAGCCGTAGCCGCTTTCCAGCCGCAAGCAGCCGCGCTGGCCCTCTGGGCCGGCGCTGCGGCCGGTCCGGGAGGTGTGGGCTTCGCGTCCTTCCCGTTCACGAGGTTCGCGCCCATGATGGCGCCCTTCCCCTGCTCCTACTTCTCGCAAATGGCCGCCATCTACCCGCACGCCCAGCAGCCGTCGTCTTCGTCTTCGCCCGCCGTCGAGTCGTCGGCGATCGCGTTGGAGAGCAGCGTCGTGGCCGACTCGGCCACATCGCCGTCGCCAGCGGCAGAGAGTCCGCCGAGTTCGGTGCATCCGAAGCCGAGTACGCTGGCGCTGAGCCCGTGATACGTAGCTTCGCGCTCGTGTTGTTGCTTTCCTTGTAAACTTGTTGGGGAGTTTTAGCGAATAGACGACTTTAGTGTTTGACATGCGAACGGAGAGCTGGGTCGGTGTAATTTTACTCGAATCGCATTATTTTGTTTTTCCGGCTATTCGTCAGAGGCTGAAGCGACGGCCCGGAAGCGGGCGGAGTGGGTGAGGGTACAAACTCGTGTTAATGACATCCTAGTCGAAATCAAGAGGAAGAAATGGGCTTGGGCAGGGCATGCAATGCGAAGGCGCGATAACCGCTGGAACTTAAGGGTAACGGAGTGGATTAGAAGAGAAGCCAAGCGTAGCAGGGGTCGGCAGGAAGTCAGGTGTTCGGATGAGATTAAGAAGTTTGCGGGAATACGGTGGTAGCAGCTTGCAAAGGACCGGGTTAATTGGAGAAACATGGGAGAGGCCTTTGCCCTGCAGTGGGCATAGTCAGGTTGATGAAAATGGTGATGATGGTGATGATGAATAATGAAGAACGAATGCGAGGTGTAACGTCGCTCCATTCAAAGATGAACAACGGGGAAAACAATATTAGAATAGAATTGAAATAGAACTATCCTGGCTCTCAAAGAAGGTGGCTGGTTCCCCGAGGCCTTGTGCAGCCTTGTTTTTTTTTATTTAAGCTCAAGTCAAGCGCAAGCACTTCTGCAGTGAACTGTCGCCAAGGCAGTTCATTCGATCAAATGTGAAATGTCTTGCAGCGGCTTGCAGCAGCTGTTCTGATGACGCGACAAGAAACATTGCAGGAATTATGTGGAAAACAAAAGTTGCGAAATAATACATAAGGGTCACTTAAAGAAGCCTTAAAAAATGACCGCGTTCCGCCATGAGACACTGCGTTGCAGTCATTCTCAGCAGAGGAGATTTCCGCTGCGAAATGAGGCATTCAGTGCAGCGTATCGTTTTAGCAGCGATCCTACATAATAAAGAATTCGCTGTCAGTGAAATCCTGTTGCTGACAATATTTGTTGCTAAGTGCTGCCCGGTCACTAGCACATTGAGGTTTGCGCCGTAGGCAGGTCAAATGAAAGTACGAGCATGACACTCTTTCCACCTAGCGTGCTTAAGCGGGCGCAGAATATGTATTTAGGAAAGCATAAATGTTAAGATAAATGCAGCGGTGCAAAGTAGGCGACAGTGGAGCATCCAGCACACCCCGTTCTTTAGTTTCATAGAAAGGTCTAACTTGGCATATGACTTAAACTCTTTAGCACCCTGTTCAGCGGGGCTTGGTTTTTAAATCCCAGCCCAGAGACCAGTAGACAAACCGTGGAACGCACCGCTCCATGTGTCCGTACATCTATGGAACCACAATATTTGCGCTCGCGAAGGCGAGAATAACAAGCCGCACTTACCGCGGTGCCGATGCTATGTGTGCGTAATGACATGCGCCTACTCATCTAGAGCACTCGAACGACGCACTTTCGGGGAGGGGGTCATTTGCGAGTAGCTAAGAGCTCGGCTCGAAAAAATAAAACTTACCGTGAGCGCACTTTCCGTGGATCACGGTTAACTTCGCGAAAAAATACATCAGGCCAATCAGGCAGCGACGAATGCAACAAACGCACTACCGATAGTGCCGTTCGAGAACTGTAGACAAGTGCGTGAGCGTATGTACCGACCTATGCCTTGCGATGAGGCTCTACATTATCTGGCATTGCTAAAAACTAAAGCAAGGCCCTCGGCTGCGCTCAATACGACTACGCGATGCGCGTCAGTTTCTGAAAGAGGTGACTGAAAATGAAACGTCGGAAATCAGTTAAAACACTTGTTTCTTCGCACTAAAGCTCTCTCTACTCTGGTGTCAGACAGCGCGCTAGGAATCAGTGCTATTGACGAAATGTCGCGCTGAGTGCATGCATCGTTTCCTAACATTGTTACTGCAAAAATTGTGCGAATAGATTCCGTGCCGACTGGATAGCTGGCTGTGTAAATCCCCTGGGAACATGCAATTTTTCGAGCCTTGCAGCGGTCTATAGTCATCATAGACAGGAGGACCATTAGGGCTAGTCACTCGTTCACAAAGATCGTCATCGATTGAGCTGCGAAGAGAAACGATAATTTGTGATTGTTGTTTTTCTATTTGCATGAGTGTGCGCGTGAGCACAAGTAACTGCAAACATTATGTCGCATTTTTATCCTAATTTCCTAGTCATGACGCGATCAAACCATTCCTGATAACACTTTGCTACGGGAGCACTACTCCTCAGTGTAGAAGTTAAAAGCTATACCCGTTCGCTGTCGTTGTTGACGGTTGCCCGGAAGTAAACACAATGTATTCCGCGTGGTGATCTCCTGTTTGTCGCCCCGAACGATGCCAAATGAAATGGTAAGTGTTGTCAATAAAGCCGAAAGCGTCTGATTTGTGTTGCGTTGTGTTGAGTTGTTATTTGAAACACAACAAAATTACGAATCATTTGTTTTACACATTTCTATTCTAAAAAGAGCATACGCCTTCTTGCGATGACAACGATTAGACGCAGGCAAGTAGGTGTGACGTTTGAAGTCCTGTAAGAAAATTACTGGCCTCCACTGACCCTTGACGATGAACGAAGAGAAGAAAATCTGGCGATACAAAAAAAAAAAACAGAGACGAAGAACTCATTCGTGTAAAAAAGAGAAGTGTTTGATGGTCCTTTTTGCTCTTTGTTTTGTTTTCTGCTCCCAAAATTCTCTGCCCTCGAAAGTGATTTTACGCTTTGAACTCTTCCCATTGGAGCCAGTCTCTACCATATTGTTTAACAAGCCTTGTGTTGCTGCTGCCAATGACCTGTGTGACTGAGCACAGGCCCGCTATAACATCCGCGGCTATAATTAACGCATAAATTTAAAAGGAAATATTCTTGAGAGCGACGTCCTTTTCTCAATGCATGCCATAGGAGTGAGTTTCAAGATATTGAAATGCGCCGTGTTTATTTGATTCGATACACTGTAAGGCACTGCAAAATGCATAGACGTTGCTTCGCTGCTAACGAACACAAGGTTTCATAAAAATTGGTGGTGGTTTAGCATTGCTAAGCATGAAATATTGTGCGAAAGCCAGGCTTTTCGCAGGCAGACACCATAGCCACGTACAGCCCCCGTCAAAAGTATATAGTCCAAGGGGTTTGCTTCTAAGTTGTTTAGCGGCGCTCCCTAGTATAGTCGCGAGCATAAAAGATTAGCACAAGGCTGGCGCTCTGCCGTACTTTGCGAACACACCTGAAACTTTTGTTGTCTGCGTGTTCGTAATTGCAGTGCCCAGCGTTGCTCTAAGCCGCACCGGTGACACATCACTAGTGCTAATCTTTTTCACTCGCGACTGTACATCTAGCAGTGCAAAGCTTGGGAAGATTGAGGGCTCGAAGCGAAGCCATTCCTCTTTCGAGAGATTGCTGTCGCTGAGGATGCATAACGAAGCACGCTACAGGCCTCACAAGCAAGCCCCTCGGGCTGTATACTTTTGTCGGGGGAGGGGGGGAGAGGGGGCATCATGAGCAACATGAGCGCGCACATCGAAGCGCGTGGCAGATAGCCTCAAACCCTCCTTGTGGCGATATGCAGCGGCCGCTTTCAGCAAATAAGTGCAGAGGGTTAGGCCGTTGCGCATTATGCCTGCATCCCTACCACGCACGTATTTCTGCAAACGTTCTCTGTTCCTGAACGTGATAACGCCTAATCATCCCTAGGTTCAGCAATGCGCCCTTGCGCAGTGATAAAGGAGGCTGCTTTTCCGCCTCATCATTTCTGCTTTCGCTTGCAGTTATAAATGGGGTACTTTTGGCCAGCCGTTTTCTCTGACGCCATTTTTTTTTTCTGGGCGAAGACAAGCTACTGCCATACTTCAGCGACAGACGCAATATTCTTTTGTATTGCGAGGCCAACGATGGCTAGGGTGCCTTTGAGCGAGCAGAAGACAATCGTAGATAGGTTTTTAAAAGGCGGCTCTCAGCGAAATATTTCTTTTGTGACCGGGCGGCCGTTGAACACCGAAAACAGGATCGTCCAAGCATATCGCCCCGAAGGACGACTGGCAGATGAACCGCACGACAGGCGACCACGCACCACCACCCAGGGCGAAGTGTCACCATTTTTGGCGCTGCTGGCGACAATCCATTTCAAACGGCGAAGGACATCCGCAGTGCCCTTGACCTGAGTCATGTGATTGACACGACGGTTTGCCGAAGTCGCATTGCCACCCAGAAACCACTGCTCGCGGTAGTCAACAAAACAGCTCTGTCCAAGTTCACCATTTACCACCGTGGCTGGACAGTGAAAGAGTGGGAGAACGCGCTATTTTCCCCAATCAATATTTTCGAGCCGCTGCGATCAGCAACGAAGAGTATGCGGCGCATAGGGTGCGCACGTTTTAGCGCGCAAAACATCAAGGATGTCGAGAGCACAGCAGAGAATGTGGGAGTTGCGCTTTCATGCGATGACTATGGGTCATTGGTCAAAACTGACGAAAATTTCAGCAGCGCCACCTACTGCACAATATTAGACCAAAGAATGATTCCGTATGCGCTGAACGGACAGCACCTGGATGGCTGCTCACTTCCTACAGGATACGTCGCCTGTGCATAGAGCGAATTATGATTACGGGAATCCTTTTGGAGGAGCCCGGCCTTAGGTGACTCGCATGGTGCCCAAGGTGGACTTAAACATTACCGCACACGTTTGGGGTCATACGAAAGCAACCTTTGCAAGCTCGCTTTGGACTTGGCGACAACCGGGCAACTGGGAAGCAATACAAGAGGACCGGCGGCGCCTTCAGGAAGACACTGCTTTCAATGGGTTTTTGGTTTTCGGCCTTCGAGTATGGGGAGCGTAATTCAGGCTGCCTGTGGCATGCCGCACAACTAGGACACCCACTGCAAGGAAGCGCAAGTAGACACTGACAAGACTTTACTTTTTTGCAGTGTTTTATGTGAACTTATTTCACATTGGCAGGCGTCAATAAAATATTTTTCACCTCTCTGTTCCATGCGGCTTCGTTCCGTTTCAAACGCAGATGGTGATACCGCGAAAAAATAATTACTTTCAGTGCTTCCATTTCTCGGCGAACGATTGAGAAGCGCGGCCTGCATGGAGCGATTCTTGCGAGCGAAACGCACTTGGCCTTGTCTCGGAACTTTCACTATCATGGGCAATCATCGCTCCCGTATCTTGCGCCCGTGTTCCAGGGTAGCAAGCGGTCGCGACGGCGCGATGAGCACGGGCGCGCACTGCCAAACCCTGCGATGATTAGCCGTTATCACGTTCAGGTGCAGACGTAATGTTCCACGTTTGCAGAAATATGCGCGTGGCGGGAGTGCAGGCAGAATGCGGAACAGCCGAACCCTCTCCACTTATTTGCTGGAAGCGGCAGCCGTGTATCGCCCCAAGGAGGGTTACGGGCTATCAGCCACGCACCCCCGTGTTCCTGCTCATATTGCTCATTTTAATACCTGAAAGTACGATTGAGGTTTCAGCTGAACTAGGGAGCAAGGTATGTGCGTCTTTAACTTTTTAATTGTAAGTGCAAATTCGCCTAACTACGCCGGCGGCCTATTCTCCAGTGCAGCCTTTCTGCACCACTGTTGTGAACGCCAACGCGCATTGCTCTAGTGTCTCGTTTCTGCCACAGCGGGGTCCAGCCAACGCATGCTGCGCACATCTCTGTAATTACCTCCACGTAGCTCAAAACGTGAATATTAGTGTGTTGTAGTATTAGTATATGCAGAAGACGATGTGCAGTGCAAAGCGCTAGAGTTTAACGCGAGGTGTGTTCAGCTGCGACGATATGCCTTTGTTACGAAAACTGTTTGAGGCTCTTGATTGTTAATGGCTGTCTCTGACAACCAGTCCGCATTCGGTCTTCTGTGAAACAGGGTTTCCCACTGTCCCCACTCCTGTCGCACTATACTTGGAGCCACTTCGTCTAAGTGTTGTAAACAGTGCAGCCGTCAGTAGTTTTCGTATTATGGGCCACGAACTGAAGTTATTAGCTTATGCGGATGACCTCGCGTTTTTCTGCGCTGATAAGCCAAGCATTGATGAGATTATTCGTTTAACTCAAGACTTCGGTGCAGTGTCAGGAGCTCGGATTAATCGTTCTAAGAGATGCGGTCTCTGGTTTGTCATGTGGGGAACGGCAGCTGCTGAATATGCTGGCATGCAGTGGACACGTACGCCACCAAACTACTCTGCTTCCCTTTCAGTGCTTATAAGCACAGTGCACATTACTGGAGATACCGCGTACCAACTGTTCAGCGCTCTCCTTACTTTTGTGCCCCATGGTCTCTAGATTTTTGGCAGGGCGACCGCATGTAATATGTTTCTCGCCACAAATTTATGTGCTGCTAATTATTTATTGCACAAGACTTTATATCCAGCATTTCCACAGAGTTTTCACTACTTTTGTGCGGGATTCGTTTTTTGAATTAATCAGGCATGATAACCTTTTCCGGCATGTAAGCGCTGGCGGCCTTAGATTAGTCCTCGTGTACGTCCGGGAGGTAGTCTCACGTTTGATGTTTTTTCGGGGTACTACGCACCCAATAGTGCATGAATTCTTGCAAGCCAATTTAGCTCATATTTTACCGACCTTAATTGTCTTCTGATGTTTCTGATCGTCCGTGTTTTGTAGGGATTCATGCATGAGGTGTATTTGGCTGTTTGCTGCCTATCTGTTTGGTTATCCCCTGAGTTCCTTTTTGTCGATGAAACAGTTGTACAAGAATTTAATTTGCATGCTCTTCCCTCCGCCTATGTACCGCTCTGTGTAGTTTGGTTTACCGGGACATGTCGTACTCACAAGAGTGCGTAAAATGCCCTTCTCGCCATGTACAAAAACGTTTTTCTATCATCTGCACACTGAGACATTACCGGTTAAAACATGGCTAGAGAAAAAAGGTATTTTTGTGTCTACGGTAAATTGTCGCCTTTGTGATGCTCCTGAAACGATTGAGGATTCTGTCGTCAATTGTAAAGATGCAGTATTTTTCAGGGACATCATGGAATGCACATTAAAAAGAAAAGACATACATCGCATTCTGTACGATATCTCATTGCACTGTCATTTGTTGATGACCCTTTAGATATGTTATCTTTAATTGGGTTACACAGTCCATGGAAAACGCGCATAATGAATCGACATTGTGAATGTGTTGTTTCTGCAAAATACCATTTCACTAGAATGACTGTACACCTAAATGTACTGCATGCACAGGCCGAGTTTGAACCGGAGTGGCACTCACTCTTGGTGCTGTGCTCTTTAGTGCCATATTTTAAAATTCTTTGTTGCTTATATGTTTCGGAATATGATGTATCAGCTATTTGTTATGCATTGATTTTTTTCTCGTGCTTGGTTACTGACGTGTGATGATTTTCCACTGTTTTCTTACATAGCTGATGTACACAAAACATCGAATCATTGTAATAAATACTGTTCTGAAAAAAAAAATGGAGGGGACATTCAAGTTCCGTCTTGAGAGTACGACGTGATAGCGTAATGGGTTATGGATTCCCTACCTAGACCAACTTGATACTTTTTTATTTATTAATCTTTCCGGAATTTTTCGCTCATGGCCAACGCCTTCGACGCCGCGTGAACTTGGTGCTGCTAATGCTATGTAAGTACATACGGTGAAACGGACGCGCGGAGCAGAAAACCGCGTAGAAGCGCTGCCAGGCGCTTGCCGTAACGCGTGGGGTTCAAGTTGCAGTCGTAGTTCGTCGGCACATCGTTCTCGACAAACCCGATGCCACGAACGCCAGCATAGCTTCCTCGCCGAACGAACGGGCCGAAAGCTTCGTGGTGAACGCGCCTTGGATGTGAGCTGCGTTGTTCGCCGCTCACCGCGGGATTCCTGCGTCCCCGCACGGTCCCACTGCACCCGAACGAGACGAGCGGGAGGCGCTGCCGTCGCGCTCTATCTGTTCGGGCAGAGGCGTACATTGCGAGGATGAGGATGAGGAGGAGTGGTTTTAGTGGGCGCCGCCTGATGGCGCCACATGCACGCCAAGCGAAGAGGAAAAGTAGAGGAAACGTACTTTGCTACTCCCTTAACTGCGACTTCTGTAATTTCCATTGTCATAATTACTAATATACAGCACATTACATGTCTCTAAAGCACCCTTCTAAGAGAACACCGTATTCACTAGACACGCCTTTGTTCATTTTGAACCATCGAGCTGGCGTGACGGAGTGGTTAGCGAGCTCGTCTGGCACTCCGGAGGCCCGGGCACGATTCCCCAACTCGACCAATTTCCTACTCGGCTTTATTTATTAATGCTTCTGGGATTTTTCGCTCACGGCCAACGCCGCCGACGCTGACACAGGCTTTTCTGCGACACGGGGCCCTCAACGATATCGCGTTAATGTAGCCTAGCGCTCTCGCGCAGTGATCTGCGAGGATGACCTGTCCGTGCCGCCGCGGGTTCCACTCCCAGTCGTGAATGTTTGATTTATTGCTTTCTCTTGGCACAAACCAACAAACACCGCAAGCATCGTTGCTGTCACCTTCGCTCTCGTCGTCATCTGAAGCCGTCTTCAGCTCGCAAACGAGAACAGGCATTGTCCAAAACAAATTCTAGATGGTCAACAACGCTGCTGTCAAACCTTGTCCAAAAAGCAGCTCCTTTTCTCGGGACATCGCAACCACCGGCCTTCTTAATGCGTGACGCAATTATGAAATGACTAGTGTCAGGAGTAAAACATGCGCTAAAGGTGCGAATCACGTATATTCATGGACAACTATATATACCATCTGTAGTGCTGAAAATCGCAAGCAAGGGAAATGCCAGCAGCAACTCTCTTGGCGGTGAGAGCAGCTCAACGTCGGGCCGGACGAGTGTGGCTCGTCATTGGCGATACTGGTACTATCTTCCATGGAGAGCATAGCTCAGGTTTGGTCGTTAAGGCGCTAAAGGTGACGAAGAACTTTCGAGATAACACGCGAAAAGCACCGACAACATCGACGACTATCGTAACTGTTGCGGCGATTGCGATCTTTCCGGATAAATTTAATCGCGTCTCACTCTGGAAGCGAGCTCTTGTTATTGTCGTTCAAGCGATAAATGGCGCATACCCACTGTTGGGGATCCGCCAAGATAGCAGCGGCGACTGCTCATAAACGTTTTTGAAGAAAATATATGAATGGAGAAGAGCAGATGAAAATCAAAGTGCTCAGGCAACACGTCGGCAGCCATGAAAACACGTGGGAATAAAAACAAAACATGCTATAAGCAGCAATGTGTCATCAATGTACGTATTTTTTCTGTGGGCGCAAAATTTATTAACATTCAGCAACTTAACATTGTAACTGCGAATGCTTCTTACCTGTACCGCCACCTTGATCAGAAGAGAAAAAAATATGACCAAGCACTTATCCGGACACTGAAGGAAGAGGAAGACGAAGCAGAAGACCGCACCATGCCCGCAATGTTGAGTTCTCACGTTGTTCTCGCTACGTTCAGCTTCTTCCTGACTCCAGTCGTGGTAGCCCTGCCACAAGCGCTTAGCGATCGGTGAGACCCTCATGTGACCTGAACGCATACACTTATGCTAATATTATCAAATGCCATCAGTTGCGCTCTACAGGATATCCACAAGCTCATGGGCCATGTAATACGATAGTTTGATTCTTTTGTGGAATTGCCTGCATTAGCTAGGAATTATGTTGGCTCCGGGCCCACTGGTTATTTCCGCATGGTGGTTCCATTCTGGCGCAACCTAAAGTCGCTGTTAGTGGTTCAGAGGATGTGGGGAATAAGTCGTATGAGCCACACGTTAAGAAGATGGCTAAGTTGCAGCTGCTGATATATTTTCTATTTTTTGGAGGAATCATTTAGTTAGCCTTCCTTAATTTAGGTGTAATACACAGCATGAATGAAAAATATATTAATACTTCGCAAGTAGGGGTGTACCTTGGTGCCCTATGCTTAGTGGCATGCTTCTTTAGTGGCTACGGAGTTTTGCAGCTGATCACGAATTTATGCATGCAATTCATGCAGAGCTGTGCACTTTAGTATGCCGCATAGGCTTAGCTTACACCTTTAGTACGTAAAAATGCGTAACATACAAAAACAGTTACCAGCTGAGTGTCTCTTCCAACACATTGGATCATACGCTGAAAGAGGAAAGTTTGTCATGCGTGTTTACTTCTATGCGCCCTTGGCTCTGTTTTCATAAAAATGAGTTTGTAACGAGAAACTGAATATATTAAACGATGTAGGTGATCTCTTCATCAAGCAGTCTCGCATTGTTGAAGTAGTCCCACGCAGAGCTCACTACTTCGCTGCTACTGTTGTGTCGCACTGACAAATATTTTTCAAGTGGGTTGCGTTTGTGAGTGGCTGGCACGTTTCTCATTAGCATCCATAACTGGCTGTATACTTGTCTGGTTCAAGCCGCCGCGGTGGCTCAGTGGTCATGGCGCTCGGCTGGTGATCGGAAAGACCCTGGCTCGACCCCTGCCTTGGCGGTCGAATTTCGATGGAGGCGAAATTCTAGAGGCCCGTGTACTGTGTGATGTAAGTGCACGTTAATGAACCCCAAGGTGGTCGAAATTTCCGGAGCCCTCCACTGCGGTGTCCCTCATAGCCTGAGTCGCTTTGGGACGTTAAACCCTCATAAACCATAAATCAAACTTTTCTGGTTCAAGGCAAAACAGAAATGACACGCCGGTTATAATGTAACGACAGACGAATAAGCCGATTCTGTTTGCAGCTGTGTGGAACACCCTTTCTTTTCGTTACCGTGCAGGCGGGACCGACCCGCGCATCTAATCACGCCGTCTCACGATGACGTTGTTTGGGCGCCTGAAGGGGAAGAGGTCACACAGGAAGAAAACGAGCTTATTTCCAGCAACGGTACGTCACCTCCTTTCCTCCTGGGCGAGATGGTCGTGTTTATACTTAGCTCGAAATTTGCGTCCTCTGAAATGAAATGTCATCGGATTGGGAACTGAACTATCCTGGGCTTTCGAGGGAACAGCTTAAAGAACAAGGCCTGTGATTTGCTAGTACCAACTTTATGTTCCACTTTCGTCTCAACAATATCGCATCCAGAAGCATAATATTTATAAGAAATTCGACGCTGCAGACACGCAGCTATCCTGGCATTTTATGGTTGTCGCCAACAGCGAAGGAACGAACAAACGCATGTATGTAATAATGTGTTTAATGACAACGCTTCTTTCACGTACAGATAAATACGGAACTGTTGGTGCTCGTCGAGAATAGTCAACGCCATCTATGCACAAAAGCCTTTTCACTTCTCTTATGACGTCACTGCACCTTGCCCCAGTAGACAATGCCATGGCATGGTTTTAGGCCGCAAGACTCACTAAGCAACTATCGCGAGGAGCGGACACGGCGTTATCGTCTCGCCAACTAAGTCAAACTAACATGGATTATTACTGCATTGCCTTAGTTCATGGCATGGCACTGTCAGCCGGGCAAGGTGCGGTGACGTCATAGGATGAGTGCGGAGGCCCTTTGTGTTTGGTGTTGAGAATATTGGGGAACAAGCGATGAGCATTTCTGTATATGATGTGCAATAAATGCCCTGAAGAAAACAGAAAGACTCCGTTTCCGGTGAGAGTGATCCCTTCGTGATTAGAACATGATACCGTTTCGATGCAGATGAACTTCTATTTGTTCTCAGTGTCCCTTTAAGCCTTTTAGAGTGTTGAAACCACAGTAATTTCGCCATTATGCGCAGGCCTTTCTGCCGAAATATACCCACTCGGACCAGGGTCGACGTGCAACAAAACTTCCCATTGCGCTGGTGTCCTCGTTTGCACAGCGTCTGGCGCCTGCGGTTGTCCGGAGTCCACGCCGGTGTTGCTGCTTGACACGAACAGCTTTGCCTGCGTCCTACGTACGTGAAATGCTTGAAACAATCTATACATGGCCCAGAATTCATAATTTGTGCATCTTGCTTGCATTAGTTATATTCGGTACGGGTCAGAGCGCTGTAATTCTCGCATCTCGAGGCGCTATGACCAACAACGGACCAAGAAAAGGCCTTTAAGCTTATTTACCAAGTCTGGTATGAATTGGCTCAATTACGCCGTACTTATTGCATTAAGAGGTTTGGAAGTGTTCCATGTTCTTCGCCTCGCTATTGGTGCGGACACATTCATCTAAGAGAAGGAACTATAGCTATCTTGTCTTTCATGACATTAGGTATATACTTCGTTAAAATAAACTATATAACGGACGAGTGACGTCGCAATTTCTTCGCTGTCGTCATGGAACTGAGGGATGCATATATTTTTAGTCGACTGCTGCGAACTATGCATTAGATGCTCTGAGTTCAAGCCTCTGCAAAGAAGTCTCGCTCAAGAACATGGACAGCAATCACGCGGACGTTTTTTGTCCCTTATCTTGTTGATCAGTATCGTGTTACAACGTGCAAACTTGGGATGGCAGCATTTCTCTGTGTCTTATGAGAGATATTTACGCATCCTGTATAAGGAGCTACAAGTACTTAATAATGAAGTAGGCAACTTTGTTTAAGAAGAGGCAGAGGAAAGAATCACTGCTGTGCTCGCAATTTTTCATTTTAAAGAATATAGCCTTTACAGCTATCCCCGGTGTGTTCTTTATAACTTTTGCATTCGTTCCAAGTGGCATATGTTTGTCATGTTCACGGTGATTATGTGTTAGTTCATAACGACAATGTATGTGGCACGTGCTGTAATCTTTCTTAATTCACTTTCACAGCTATAGCGCTACCTCCGCAATTTTGGTTTTTTGTGCTGTTTTTCGCGATTTATTGGCCAAATGACGAGTTAAAAATGTAGCTTTGGTCTGGAGCGCACATTATAAGCGCACTCGAGTGGTGAAACATTCAAAAGAGTTTAGCCATTGTTGAGAGGCACTTCGATGTCGTGGACGTAACAGGACAGTATATGGTGTTAGTCCTTTCGTGAGAGCACGTTCACAATACTTGAAGCTAAGCTAAGGCCGTGCGGGTATAGTGTCCTTTCACGCCTAAAGACGCATGACAGTACCGCTACAAAGCACTTCCGAGATTAGAAACGGCGCCAACTTGTAAACGAAAACATCTTCAAAGGTGGACTGTGAGATGTTTCGGATGATCGTCTTATTCTCGGCACCTGTTCCTGCTTCAGCTCGACGCCTCAGTGAGCCATGCGTGAGCCACGTTGAGTGCAACCACGACAACAAACACGCTCGATGCCTGGACTCGATGTGCCGCTGCCCGGCGCGCTTCGTCGCGGCCAGTGACGGATCCTCCTGCTTGTCCGGTGAGCTCCACTCGGAACATGTTCTTAAACCATGGGCGATAATCATACAGGGCAAGCTGGAGGCTATGTGTAACAACTCTGCATGAAATGGCCATTCCCCAGCGCTTGCTAACATTAGTTACCCGATTTGACGAGCACCAGTCATTTTTTAAATGATACGCGCTCTCATAATGCTCCAAGACGCCTTTAGAACGTGTGGGGTAGCGGTTCCGGTCTCTCAGGAGACTCCCTCGAGTCAGCGCGCCAAGCTCAGGCAGAAACCAGTCACCAAGCGCCAAAGGGGGTGCATTTGGTGCTCAGCTTTCGCGGGACGCAAGCCGGACTAAGGGTTCAGAGTGAAAGGCTCACAAATGAAACAAGATTCATGTAGCAAAGATACAATGCAGAAGAGTTCTAATCAATCATAACAACACATACAAAGTGATCTACAAAACAATCTAACACATGCGAAGTTGCGCTTGAGAGAGGCTACAAAGAAAGATCTTGCAACAACGGTGCACTGATACAAGAAAGAGGCAACCAAAATAAAATACCATTTGTTCCCCGGGAACTGCTACAGTCCGACGACCGGAGGACCACGTTGGGGCAGTCCCGAAACAGTGGCTCGCGCTGCCTCGCAGATGCGTGGCTGGGCGAGTGGTGTTGACCCGGGAGTCGTGCGGTAGCGCTTATTCGAAGCTGAACTACGGCAGTGGTTGACCGACGGCGCAATACGTCCTTCCTATATAGAGCTCGCCCACGTCTGCTTGACTCTTCGCGCCAAGGCAGACGCATACATACACAAAACATCAACAGTACAACCGATCTCTCACCCTGCCGGCGAGGCACACGTCGCCATTGGTCAGATGAGGAGAAGCTTCCAGAAAGCTCCAGTCACTTCTCTACGGCCCGGCGCCGCCGCGCGCGAGCCAAGTAGAGACGTCATCACTTGGCACACTGATGGCAACGCGCTCTCCGTCGGCAATCGGCGGTCGTTTCTCCAAGCTTCTCGAATCGTTTATGACGTACGCAGGCGAGATAACTTTCGCGCCGCTCCGGCTTTCCGAATGTGCGCAGATTTTTTGGGAAAGATACCTTTTCTTTTTACGTGACTCACTTTCGGACTTAAAACGTGTCCGAAATAATGTTGGTATAGCTACTGCTTGACAGTACTGATGTCTGGAACAAGTTTTGTTCCGCGTACTAAAGAACACCTATTTATTGCCTGTTGCCGTTAGAAAGCTGGAGCGAAATTTTATATTTTATAAAAACTACGGCCCGTAATATACTGATTCGCGCAGCACTTAACATGAAGTTGCATGAGACGCATCGTTTTGAGTGGCAGCGTTAAATTGAATGCTGCATTTCCATTACAAAGCATCGGAGTAGAATATGTCTAAGTTTCATCCTCACCGAAAAAGACTTCTGATTTTTTTATCGCGATGACCGAAATTTCTCTTCATGTTTCAAAATGCACTGCACCCTTCGATAAGGTAATTCTCCGTCCTTAGGTACCGCTGGCATTGATATGGTGACACTATTCGGTAGCATACCGGCTCTAGTACCTGTTGACTTTGCTGCTTTTCACAAGCATTAAAGCGCATGAAGCAATTAAATGAAACTTCTTGCAGCGTCGCTTTCTTCAAAGAATTTCTTAGCTTTCTTTTTCTGCTCGTGTTTATAACTGACGAACAGCTGTTGAATCCCTCTACTGGTTTAGTACGGTGACGTTTGCAGTCTCAGGCGTGTTTTTTTAGATAACTAAAGGAACGTGACAATCATTTATTTTACTCATTTTTTGCGTAACCCAGTTTTTGTCATTAAAGTGTATGTGTGCGCACGTGCGAGAAGGCGGGTTGAATAAAAACCATGGAAGAAGTTTAGAATAGATGCAGACTACCGAACACAATTATTACAAAATCAATCAGTTTGAAAATTTTACATGACTGTATAAAAAGCGCCAATTTATAGTCTGTGATAGTGTTAGAAAAAAAAAGACATTTTAAAGAGGTATATTATGTGATAAGGCTGTAAAGCCTTATTTATGTGCGGCTCGGTAAACAACCAGAACATTAGCGAAAATCCGGTTGCAGTGTGGAAAAAAAATGGAAAGGGAAAATGTTTTTCTTCTGTTTCATGAACGATGCTGTGGGTACTCTTGAGCAGTCTTCAGAGATGTACCGTTTATTTCCAAGCACTGATAGTCTGCCATTTTACCATGCCACCGTTCGCAGAATCCGCGGTGTGGCACCCGTTGGTGACAGTACTGTTCCCCGCAGTTCTGCTAATACTGGCGATCATCGTCCTCGCATCTTACGGATACTACAGGTGCGCTAAATAGTTTACCAGAGCTAAATAGTTTAGAGAATTCAAAATGCGCCCTTGAGTTTTTTTTTCTTTTCATACTATACGATAGCCGCAATTTTTCTAGCGCGTTAATTTTACTCCAGCCGAGCCTGAGCTATCTGGCACTGCGTGTAAATTCTGGCGCTGCTGAAGGCTGCTACCTCTAGTAGTCAAGGTGACATTTATGAAGATCGTCACCGTCCTCAGTTCTTGGGACAAGGTGCGGAAGGACGACATGACGCTAAAAACATGTTTTCAATATTTTGTACCCGGAGTACATCAGACAGCATCCACAAGTAAAGTTCCTGCGAAGTAAATATGAAATAAACTGCGACATGTGTATGGGGCCTCTTAATCTGCAAATATTTTTGGCGCACAGATAATTTTTTCTAACAAAAGCACTGGCGTAAAATAATAATGTTTATGGCTGTTGGTTGCAGCGACACTGCATAACAGAGCGCACGGCCTTGCATCTCTTCCCGTGGGTGCTGCCACTTCTTCCTTGTGCAAGCTATATTTGTATGATATCTTGTATGCTGTTTTTCCCCTCTTCAACAGTTTCCACTTCATACGATTTTGTTTTTTTTTCACATAATTTATTCATGCCCAACAATTCTGCACGAGAGCATTTTTGAACGGGTAACGTTTATGAACTCATCGTTTTCATATATTGTAAGATTTCACTATAAAAATCAATATATCCGCAGATTTCCCGTCCGCAGGCTTGCATTTTTTTGCTATTAACGATGTCGCTGTCGTCAAAACCGTTCCCCATTGGTCTTCTAAGGCAGTCTTCACTTCTCAATGCCAGCGACGGAAAAACTTTTAAAGAAAAATTTTGCTACAAATCGGCAGAATGGAGCATTATCTTCAAAATTTTCATAACAGTAATTAAAATTTTATAGTATTCAATTTTTTTGTCTAAGAATGTTGGACAGGATAAATTTGTGTTGCACTTCCCATTCCTCTAAGGTTCATAGTCTTAAATGATATTTTAATTACACAATGAGAACAAAAATTTCAATCTGCATAATAAGAAGCCTCAGACCACATCCGCGGGTGTTTTTTTTTTAAGGTAATTATCTATCGGAAGGTATGAAAGATTTCTGACCATATGCAAAGTAATCCCGACATCTCTGTTTTAACGCGCTTTGCTCTTCTACAAAATGCACGTTCTTGCACGATAACTCCAGTTATCCACGCCGTTCGACGACTCAACTTAGAGTCTTGTAGCATTTCTCATGCAGCACTATTCTTCTTTCGTGCAATAGTCTCGTCCGTGATACCAACAGATACGCTTTGAGCGGATTCAGGTTTATTGTTGAGTTCAAGTCATCGTAGTTCAAAAATGGTGCATTATCCTCTCAAGGCCGTGCAAATAAGGTTCGGTTCTTTTTTACGCTCTAGGATTTGTGCAGTGGTTCGAGAAGTGTGTTGATGAAGTTCGGCTCTGAGGAAGAATATTTTATCAAACTGAAGTCGACTTCATTAACGCATCCTAATTCCATCATCTCTTCCTGAAATACTTTCGTTCCACATAGGGTGTTGTTGCATAAAAAAAAAGTGCACACAGCAAGTCATAAGACGCGAACGCGTCTTGCCTTTCTTACAATCTGCTCATAAAACTTGGGAAATTTCCTTGACTACACCACTTTAACCGCTAGGACACAATTTCGCGAACGTGTAATCGGGGTTCATTACGGCCATTATGACACCAATCGAGAAAGTAAGATCAGCGCTTTTCACTCCAACTTAAGTAACGCATAACATTGCCTATGCAAAAATAAAAGGAAGTTCTTGTAAGATGATCGATTTCTGCTTCATTTGAGACCATTTCCATTAATCGCGCGATCTGTTCAGGCTGACGACACCTGGCGGGGACAAACTGCAGACGCATCAGAATTCTACGAGCACGCTTGCAACCCATGGTAGCACTGGCATCCAACGTTTGCGCAAGTGGTTCGAAGAGAACATGCTCAAACCACTTCACTACGGAATCTTCAGCCGAAGCCAAATGCGTAGCTTCGCCCTCAGCGCCCTTCAAAGTCCAAGGATGTTCTTGGCTCGCTGGCAGTGGCCGAAGTACGATCGATTCGGACAGGAAACCGGTCACGCAGAAGGTGGGACGCTAGAGCTGACACCAGTAGCCGGAGTTACCAATCGTAGCTTCGAGGACTACAGAGGCCCTACACTGACAGCGCACGCAGTCCAGAGTGCCACTTTAGACCCTGCTTACATGTCATCTCAATGTCCAGTGCCCTTTATGAATGTCACATCACCGGAGGCCTGTACAGAGATACCGAGACAAGATCGCCTTCTAAGTTCGCTTGCGCCGGTGTCCATGGTTGATGACAGGCTACCGGCTCCCAAACAAAGAACAAAAGTATCTACACTTTCAACGTCAACGATGATGCCTTGTCGTCTGAAGCGACGAAGAAATATCATATTCCTTTCTACCTCAACAGGAGCGGAAGCACCCACCGTTCGTACTTTACCTGGCTACTCTGGAAGTGGGCATAACGTCCCGCGCGAAGCGGCAGAGGAGTTCTGTGGAGAGAACGACGTCGGGCTTCCGCAATTCCAAACAAGGCCCGCGTCATCTTTCAGATTCACTGAAAGCGAGCTTTCCAGCAGACCCCCGAAGAGATTCAAGTCCGAACTGGCCCTAAAGCCGGACGTCGAAGTATTGCGCCGAGTCGCATCTGAAGACCTGGATGCGAAAGCGAAGGAGGACACCGTGTATTCCTCGAGCTCCTATGCTTCTTCAGTGGCCCCCTGCGTGCCATCTTCGGAGTCATTAGGATGGATCAGTGAACAGACCGAGCACAAAACCAGCGGGAGATTTGAACACTGGAGACCCCTACCGTCTACTTTTCCAATCTCCGCCTTTAGGCACGGTGCGTGTAAGCACGTGGACCACAGGCTGTTAGCGTGGAACACGTTCACCGTGCACAACGGATCTGCAAGGCCGGGAGATGGAAGGGCGCCTATGACAGACCCAGTAGCGAAAGGAGTTGTGCACCGAGATCCTGAGATGCAGCCATATGTTTCGATCGTACGGCCACCGACAGCGGACAGGACCCGTTGGCGCCGAGGGCCCTTGACGTATGGCACGACTTCTCCAGTGTCGGTATGTGCGGCACCACGATCTTCAACCGGCTTTGCCCTGTCCGACGTAGCATCCGGTGGCCGCATGCAATGCAGTGGAGAGGCGGCTGGTCGAAGGTCGCCTACTTTGCGGGAGTCGACAACCTGTCCCATCGGCCATGTGGCTTCGCACGCTACGCGGCTGGTGAACCCGTCGCATTTAGACCGTGAATCGACCTCACTGGAACCCACGCTTTTAGCTGCGATGTTGCGTGCTGAACGCCGCGCTAAGGGCAGCTATTTCTAGTTCAGATTTACGCATCGTGATTGTTCCGCGTACAGCACTCATGTCGAACGGGTTTTTCTCTGCTACGGCGCCAATTAATCAGTAGACGTCGTCGCGTGCCTAGCATCAGTTCTTTATGGCCTGCCCTGAAAACTTCAGTAGGGGTCCTGTATAGCAGATCTTGTTGGTTGTTTGGGGTCAGTCCTGCCTTTGCCTTTCAATTGTATATCCTGAGTATTTAGTACAGAGCCTTTATCATTCTTCTTATTTTTCCGAACTCAATCAATTTTTCATTGCCATGTACATGTCGAAACGTAGATATTTTTCATCATATTTTATTAAGTACGCAGGGTACACATTAGGACTGCGGATTCGAATAAAAACAATTCGCATATAAGCACCTCAACTATACTTTTCGAATGCAATGCCTATGCACCATATATGGGAGTGAGGCAGCGTTAGTGCAGTTCTCAGTGCTATTTTTTCGTGTATGAAGTCGAAATCTGCGCAAGAGAACTGGGAATTAATTCCGTACGAGTCATTGTCCATTTTCTAACCAGCAGAACTTCGGGAATGCATAATCAACGCTCCATGCGCGTTCCTTTCAGTTTGTCGATAATAAAGTACTGTCGATAATAAAGTACTGCACGTATGTATAGAAGACAAGGTACTTCATTTCACAGGCCAATACATCTCTTGTAGTTTGTAAAACCAAAATAACAATCCTCGCTTACGTCTCTAAGACCAGGATGACACTTGTAAACAGGCAGTTCTACTCGAAAGCTAAGGAACTGGAGACTTCCTTGAGGTCTTGATGCCTGATGCGGGTCGACGGGACAAGCCAAGCTTGTGAAGAGCCAACAGCTGTGCAGCGTTGCTGCTACCGTCACAGGCACTGTGAGTACGGTATCGGAGGCAGCTGGTGGCATCGATGGCGGCGGCAGCGGCGCCTCGCAAGCTTCCTCAGCGAAACTCTCTCGAGGAGCTTGCATAATTTCGTGGACACGTTGCACTGCATATTTAACGGGCATCGCGAACACGTAGGGCTTTTCAGGTGCTACTGTGGGCAAAAGTGTCCGGGACGCGAGTTCCAGGAGAGACATTTATTGTAGCTCCACTTTCCTCCCCAGTCGCCTGATATTGTATGAAGGCATTTAAGGCCTAAATGCGTCTTACTCTCTTCGCAATATGAGGCTACTCAGTAGCGAGATGGAGATACAATAAACGTTTTTCCTAGAACTCGCGTCCCGGAAACTTTTGTCCTCAGTAGTACATGGACTTTCCAAGTTGTTTCTCTGCCAGTCCGTAGGTGTAGACGCCCGCCATGAGTTAAAAAAAAAATTCTAGGTAAAAAGAAGCTTTTTGAGGCACGGTAATACCAGTGTTGGCGGACGTCAGGAAACAGAGCAATCATGTAAACTATTAAAACGATGAACTAAAATCTAATTGTTTTTGACGTCCGCCAAACTGGTATTACAATGGCGCAAAAAGCTTCTTTTTAGCTCGGAAATCCTACATTTAAACACTTGTGGCAGGCTTTTCTGAGACGCCTGGTATAGCATAGGTTAAATTTGTCTTCCCGAAGCTTTCAGCGCTTTACTTTGGAGTTCTTTTCAGCATTGATGTCCTGCCGCCTATAACAGCACCGTAATGTTTCGCTGTATATTCCCGTTTTCCACTGGCAATATAATGCGGTACATATATGCTACGGCCGAATCACCAGATATGCGCATTCTTTTGCTTAGGGCTCTCGTGTTATTCATTTTTAGTAGAGAAGTTTTGGTGGGATGCTTTTATACTACTCAGTGTCACCGCGAATGATAATCGGTGAATGTGGCTGGTTCGAAAGAATCTTTCTTTTTCTGTATTCCCACACTGAAGCGTAGAAAAGCACGCTGCAGAATGCCTATGGTCATATTTGGCGAACATGCTGCCTACGAACGTGAATTATATTATATATTAATTATATGAATTATATGCATTATATAACAAATATGCTGGTTCCCAGCATCAAAATAAAAAATAAGAATGTGAACGAGACTTTAAAAAGCGAAAGAATGTGAACGAGACTTTAAAAAGCGATAACGGCAGTAACACATCAATTAAGTATTTAGCTAAATCTCTAACGAATTATTTGGATTACCAAGAGAATGTAAATACACGCGTTTGCTCAGCAGAGCTCCGGTATTGGTCTGGATGGCGAGTCTCAGGTCTGGCAGCGTCGAAATATAGCGTTTACGCAGAAGGCATGGTAAATTATAGGTTCTGGTCACATGACAGGAAATAGCCCATACAATAGCACATATACACATAGAAAAGAAGACGGCCCTCTAAAAAAAGGATAACGAAACTGAAGCACAGAGTACAACAATCATTTGGCAATATGACTTCAAAGTTTTGCCCAACTCTATCATATAAATGAGAAGGACAGACAGAACACATAATTACAAGGATGTCACAGCACTCCAAGAGACATGACTATCGCTGCTGTGTCGTGTACACAAATGCCAACAGACAAGAAATATCCTCCTCTCCTTTCCGGACATCTTTCCTTAAGGTATAGACTTTACTGGTGCTCAAAACGTGCATACCTTCTGAAACGATATGAATAATGACTCCCGCCACGTTTCTCTCCTTCAGTGTCTACTGTGAAGGCTACTCGGATCCGTTCTTGATGCTGCCTTCAGCTTTGGCGTTTTTCTTTCATAAAAGTTTATTCTTCTGAAATGCCTGCGATCAGATGTGGCTGGCTTTGCATCCGTTTTTTCTTCGGATACCCGAGACCCGTTTCTTTCTCTTGAATTTAATTTCCTTCTTACTCCTTAAATTGCTGCTACTAAAACGACTCATCCAGTCAGTCACGGCGGTCCGGCACGCGAGAGATGAACGCGTGACGGAAGAAAGAAGAAGATGGAAGCTGTGAGCCCGACCGAGCTAGCGAGTCCTCCGGTACTCGGCGATTCCCAGGCTTCTCCAGCGTCTCGACCTCGAAGAAGAAGCTTGCTGATGACTGGAGCTGCTGTAGGTGCGCTGTGGTTCGCTGGAGTCGCCAGCGCGCTTACCTGGTTGGTCATCTGGTACGGTCCCAGTCCGGGGAAAGGGAACACCACCGACGGGCTCTTCTGCTGTCCCCGCGAGGCCGCCCAGCTGTTCGCCGTCATCGACAGCAGTGTGCCTCCTTGCAGAGACTTCTTCGCGTACGTCTGCAAGAACGCCATCGCACACGGCCACGTGCAGAAAGGCGTTGCCCAGGACATGCTGGTGAGCCACAGCGACACGCCCTTGCTAGTATATGGCTCGCACGTGACGTCACGGACGCCATAATAGAGAGTTTGTTTCACGTACGTACAGAGTTCACGTACGCAAACGTGAGAAGTCTACGTAGCATACGCGCATGTAGTTTCAAACCGTTTTAGTTGCACGTACGCTACAGACGCCGCGCGTTCTTCTACTGACAGATGCAGACACTGTTGTAGCCACTCTGAGACAAGACGAGTCAAAGCCAAGCCAATCGAACTGCGTCGGAGCGCTGCTTCGTCAGGCTTAGCAGATGAAAAATCGCCCTTCCGTCTGAAAAACAAAAGCTATTTGTCGCTTGAAACTTTATGCGAGGGTAAGAATGGGCAAATCGATGGCGAATACAGCAGTTTAGAACACGATATCGCGTCGAGGGATTAGCGACGAAGCTGTCATCGCTGTGAAGCGGGCGGGCAGGGCGCTGCCATGTTTGTCAACGCTACGTACGCAAGCAACGGAAAGACCGTAACGTAAGAATCCGAATCTCACGTACGTCCGTAAGTCTCACGCAGACCCTTTGCGTTCTGCGCATGCGCACTGATCACTCGTAAGAGCTCTACGTACGTGCAGCCTCTACGTACGTGAAACTAAAACTCTCTAATGGCGAATAACGCGTAACTTTCACGGTGCAATACGGAGCTGGTGGAGATAAAGCGGATGATAGAAACGCGCAGGTTCTCGCTGGGCTCCTAGTTCGCCATCATCGCACCTGTTGTCACGTCGACCTCAATTACGACGCATGTGAAACCCTTCTGTGATGCTTTCTTAACTTTCTGGTGCACGAGAAACGGCGACGCATGGGAGACACACCTATAGTCCGAATGGTTTGGTTTTTGGTTTATGGGGGTTTAACGTTCCAAAGCGACTCAGGCTGTGACGGACGCCGTAGTGAAGGGCTCCGGAAATTTCGACCACCAGGGGTGCTTTAACGTATACTGACATCGCACAGTACACGGGCCTCTAGAATTGCGCCTCCATCGAAATGCGACCTCCGCGGCCGGGATCGAAACCGTGTCTTTCAGGTCAGCAGCTGAGTGCCATAATCACTGAGCCAACGTGGCGGCTATACAGGCCGAATGTGACACCCAAGTTCGAACACGTCGAAATAACGAAAAACAGACAAGCAGGATCGCAAAGCTCCTGTAGCTATTTTGCACAGAACGTTTGCATTTACTATTTCGGCAGTCTTCCAAGCGTTCGCTTTTAACTTACATGACCAAAATGCTGATTGTGTATGCCCTATAAGAGCGTGGAAATGCTGCTAAATAACCTCTTTTTAGTGACTTCGAGCTAAGAACCGTTAATATTACCACACAATGTTTTTTAAACAATGTCCAAAGTAACGTCGACATTCACAAAATGTACCTTGAGTAGAACCCGTTCCACTGCACCACTGCGAAAACTCCGCCCGGATGAGAGAAAGTCATGTGAGCTGATTTCCGGACTCATTTGTAATTTCAGCTGTATAAAGTACCCATCTGTGCTCTCTCTGTGCTGAAGCTCCTGCCTGCGACATTAACCTAATTACGAACTATTGCATAGACATTCATGTTCGGCTCTCCCTTGCGTTGCATGCTCAGTATCTGGGTTAATAAGCGAGCAATTACTCGGACCAACACCGTTCCCCCACTTCGATTTTTTATCAGTTCGCCCCCTTCCTCCACTATGCCAGCCGTACCGCCTAGCACATTTGGTAGAGGTACTGCCTCGGTGAAGCTGTGGTCGCGGGTCCGAATCCCGGATCAGTTGGAATTTCTCTATCACTATTAAGTTTCCGTGAAATCTGTGTAGCTTTCCTTTGTACCTGTGAGGCTGCGCTTCGGTAGATGTCAGTGCGTAATTACTCCCTTATTACAAATCAACTCCACCTTGGGGAAGCCCCCCCCCCCCCTCAACATTGCACGAATTCGTGCTTAGGCATTTTTTTCTTCGGCCATTAAAAAGGAACGCTGAATTTTGAATACGAAGAGAGTTATGATGCGCGACATAGTAAAGGGCTCCAGATTACTATTAACAACCTGTAGTTACGTGCAAGGGCGTATTTGAATTACATGTTTGGAGCTTCTCTTAGCTGCCCGTCTACTGAACACAAGTAGACAAGTTCAATTCCGACCACGAAGATATAGTGGGTTCGAATATTATAAGGCAGCTTTCTTGAAACCGCATTTATTCTGCGCATCTTTCTGGAGCTTACATTTTGTATATATAATCTTAACACTGATCGTTGATGCACCACTCTCGCAATCAAGCGCAGTTATTACATAATTGGCACCACTGGGAAAATATTGCCGGGCTGGCTATACCCCATCTCTAATCGTTACACAAGCTGCCAAATACTGCCTGAAATGAAATGGAGAAGGGGCTTTGGCTACTGAAGCATTCCGTGGGCATCGTAGCAGAGAACGCAAATTCGAAAAGCAGTTCTAGAGCGGGCTTTGTTTGCATCATAAGTGTTAACTCTCGAGAGGCAGGTCCCACAAGGCCATCACACCAGCTTCTCTATAATAATGTTGCCATTTTTCCTGTTGAGAGCGATCATGGTCACTGTTTCGTTTTTATGATGCTCATAACGAGAATAGTATTGTAATCGCGATGCAGTCATTCACTTCTGGTCCTCAAGACAAGCAATACTATCAGCGCAACTTATTTCGGCAATTAACATTGGGCAAAAATATCTTCAAGATTACCGAATCACTTATTTAAGGGGAAAAATACTGGGCACGAATCTCTTCAGCGCGTAGTGAAAGCGCAGGAAGATTGGATCCTTGAAAACAGAACAGAGTGAAGAACGTTTGAAGGGGAGTTCCATTCCGCAAGCAAAGCTTTCGACAAGAAGACTTGTGGTCGTCTGGGCAATGTGATCATTAGAAGGGGTTAAAAGAGGTTTCGCTCGAAGGAGGAAGGTAGGTGAGGGGGAAAGGTGAAAAGCGGGATGGGCTACTAATCAAATTACTAGCATATATTCTGCTTCAATTTTCATAATAAATTATTTTGGTTGCTAGTCAGCGCAGGTGTCTGTCTCTTTCTCTGTTACATCTTAAATAAAGCGCTGTATTTTCTTTTTCGTCTCTAGTATATTGTTTATGTTAAGATGGACATTCGAGCGTCTCGTTATAAATGCAGGGGGCCACCAAATGTTAGCACTTGGTCATACTTTACCTCGCCTCATTTCAGACTAGTTGCTCGTTGGAGAGCCATATTCAGGGAGTTCGTGGGGGAGTTGCCATCAATTTTGTTTTTTTTTTTATAAAATTAGCTTACAGGTTCCAAATAGTCGTTGCCGCTAAATATTCTTCTGAGCCGCGTTGACTGTCCTACAAATATCCCATGCCTACAGTGTCGCGGATGATGGCTAGTAAAATCGATGTCTGTCTGTAGGTGTCTGGTAGAGCATAGTATTAAGATGTCCATATTAGAAACTAACAGCGGTGTCAAGGAAATTGACGCGTTTTAGCGTAATGACCGGCAAATTCAATGCTAGAGCGAAAGGTATTAAGGTGCGAGAAGAACGCTTTTAGATTCATGTTCCCATATCATGAAAATGTTATCTCTGTAAGGAAGGGCATGCGAGGTTTTTCTGAATCAGCATTTAGAACTTTCGAATCCTGTAACCACATAAATTGATTTGCCTAGTTCGGTGTAAAAGAATGCCTGTAAATGTTTCAAATACTTGAAGGCACTAAGAAGAACCTAACTCAAAATAGTTGTGCGTGCCTACTAACTGATGTCGTGAGAAATAACGTGTCATCTCCATGAGGGTGTGTGTTTTAGTTTGAGCGCTAGAGAGGGCGTCAAAGCACAGACTTCATGTGTCGACAGTAAGCTATCCGTTGAAAGATGGGCTTGGTCATTGAGCGATTCTGCTATTCGAAGAAAGTGTAATGTGGTCTAGACAAAGGATGGAAGGAGGGTCGGAATGTCTGGAAGATTAAGAAGTTTCCTGTAGGCGTATGTAGGCGATAGGCCTGTCCGGGATAGCTGCTGTAAAAAAAGATAGATAGATAAAGAGGAGGAGGGAAAGGCAGGGATGTTAACCAGAAAGGAGTTCCGGTTGGCTACCCTGCTGTAAAAAAAAGACTTCTGCGGAAACCTTATGGATTTTACGGAGTAAGTAAAAGCGTCCTGCTTGTTTATTTGGCGGACTTACGGCATCAATTCTGACAACAACGGCGTTGCCGCATTTTTTTTTTCTGGTTAATCTGACTTACCATGCCACCTGTCGCAGCCTCCTTTCCTGGACAACGGTTTTTTCAAGTTCACGTTCTCACCCCTTCACCCTTCTCACTTCTCAACGTTCTCCCCTTCACCGGGGCTTCCTCCTCGAAGCGGACGCCCTATTTAACCCTTAACAATGAGAACGCATCGGCCATATAAAGAACAGGTCCTCTTGTCGAATCCTTGTTCATTTTCTTTTGCGTTCTCAGTCCGGAGAGGAGTTATGAGATCTCTTTCGGGTTTTCTTTCTTCCGTTGCAGGCCAAAATCGGCGGAAACATCATCAAAGGCACCAACTTTTACGACTCACGCAGTGCTGCCGCTCTACACAACTTTTATACGTCTTGCGTGAAGGAGATATGGCGCTCAGAACTTCGGCTCAAAGACGTCACCGAAGCCGTTTTAGCATTCGGAAACACCAGAACTCCCATGGGCCCCGCCGACATGCTCCGCTTCGCCCTCACTGCACAGTTTAGATACCGGCTCAACTTTTTCGTAATGTTCCTCTACGACCCAGGTTACTATCTCGCTGTAGAAAGACACTACATGCGAATCGAGCAGGCCTTTTCCCATTGCGGAATTGCTTGCTTAGGTATCGCTCTCTCGCTTGTCAACGCTCACCTCCGGACTAACTATACTATTGATGAGATTAGCGAGTGGGAGGCGCTTTTATATGACAGTCTTACTAAGGCCAACGGACAGACTACTAGTAGTTTACAAGAGCTTGTAAATGCGTTTGGTGGCCTAGGCACTTCGCTGCTTAAAACCATTTTCCTGGAGTTCGGCATCAACCTAGACCACGCCAGGAAAATTTACGCACCCTCCAGACAGGACCTTGCGGGAATCCGTCTCATGTGGAACAGTTCACATCAGCCTTTGTCATTATGCTACATGCTGACGACTGTTGCACTCGATGCAAGTGTCAGGGTACTGGCGGGTAGTGTGTTCGATTCTCCCTCTACGATCAGCTGGAGAACTTGCAGCTCCCATGCCCACAGCTACGCAGAACTGTGGCGCGCCACGTACGTTATGGCCCTCACAAACCCGGCCAAGAACGCTCAGCTCCACATATTGTTTGAGGCGACGCGACGGGCCCTGGTCCGCTACGAACCACTCCGCCATCTCATGGCGGCAGGCAACAACACGCAAGAGTTCGAGGCTGCCGTTGGCAACATGTCCCTCCTGCTTCCCGCCGACCTCGTCATCCGAGACGTTGCCGTTCCCAGCCTGTCCGCGCACGGATTCGTCCGCAACCACTTTCGGGCGTTGAGCTTCGAGTTCGACGTGAGGGAGGCAAAGCGGCGACGCGGCATGCCCCTGGTCCGAGACGACGTGCTTGCGGGCGCCAGGGATGACATGTGGTTCATGAATGAGACCACCCTGTACGTGCCTGCGCCTGCGTTCGCCTTGTTGAGCTCCAACACCACCGACTCGCTGCTGGCCGACGCCCCGGTCATTGCCATCCGCATGGCAGCCCTGATGTACTACCAGACCGCCTATCATACACCCTGGTCCAAGGAAACAGCGAAAGCCATCGCATCCCACAGGTGATTTCCCGCGTATTGCCTCTGTAGAGACTGAGGCCCAAATGCTCTGGGTTGGCTCGAATGTGCCACTGTGGAAAATATTTCCCCCCGTATTTCAACTCTCTTAATAGCGGCTAACTTTGGGGGAGATGAAATTAGAGAGGTGGGTTAATAGCACTCTTTCAAAGCCAAATTAAGTGCGAATATTTTTGCTTTGCTACCGAATCGAATGCGAATAGGGCAGTAAATGCTGAATGGAATTCGAATTGAAATATTTTTGTGATTGCTCGCTAAAGGTGGTAACAGCCTTAAAAATGACTATTCGTGAAAAACAGAGATCCAATAGGCCGGGCGGGCGCTGCAGTAAGGGATTAAAACTTGTGAACTTAACTCTGTAGCTGTGAAAAGACGCAACATTGATATAAACAATGGTGTGCGCAAAACACTAAACAAATCAGTATCCTAACTGGATGACTGTCATGTCAAAACGTATCGAAAAATTGTTTTTCTACAACGAATAAACTGGCGCCGCAAATCACCAGATAAACGGAGAAACATTTATGTATGATTAATGATTTGGGATGCGGCTGCAAAGCTGCATGACCACGGCTAACAGCTACGAGTATCATACCAGTAGGTCTATGCAAATGGAGGGGAAACTTAGTAAATTGCAATATGCCCTCCGTCTCGAGAACCGGAGTTAGCCGCAGTGACAATAGTTCATCGGCTCGCAGTTTCCGGCGGCTAAGTAGAATCTGACCAATACCCACATTAGATTCACGACGCAGACGACGGTATCAGTAGTAACTGCATCTGGACAGGCTGTCACCGCCAATTTCTGCAAGAAACGTTTAACGCAAAATTCTCCCTGAACAAATCTGCTCTAGCTACAGTGTTTGACAAACTCTGAGGCAGAAGATTGCATTCCATAAGACTTAGAATAATTTGGGGAACTGACGAGGCGTATGCAGGGCGTAATGGCGGGTGCGTGTTTTTTAACTGGTGTCTGCCGGAGCAAAGAGGACATGATGTATAATTCTTGGTTGATTAATGTACAGATGGCAATATTGACAAATTCTTCAGTATTCACGAATAGCATCATTATAATCAAGCTTTGTGTGTAGTCAAAAACTGGAGATAATGCGGGAACACCCCTGACATCTCCGGATGACGAGGTCGCCGAATGGTTTTACAAAATGTAGTTTCTGATTCTTGAAATAAAGTCGTGGTGCAGCGTACTGATCCGCTACTGTAATGAGAAGCTTACGAGAGAAGCAAGAAAATTAGTGGGCAGCAGGAAAGTACATTGTATTGACTTGCGAACTGGAGTGGTGAACTACTAGCAGAATTTGGATAAATAACCTGCACGTGAACATGTTCTACAAACAATATCACAGGAAGGGAATGTTTCTTTTGGAAGGACACGAATGGTGACACTGATAACGAAGAGACTTCTACATTGTGGTGGTTGGTAGCACCGAAGATAACAGACCAACAGGCTGGTGTAAACTGCACTGGAACGGGCTCTATTGGGCTATAAAAAAAAACCGAACTGTGCGGTGCCGATAGCAGCAGGAGTGCTCAGTGGTCGGTCAAAGAACGGAACCTGCCGCTTTCGGCCTCGACCTGTATATAGACAGCATCAAACATTTGAGATAAGGAAAAGGGAAGAACGACGATTATCTCCAACAACATGAAAACAGCAGGCGTGATTGACTTCACGAGAGGCTCCGGTCTCTTTTCGCCCAGAAAACAAATCGATCAGCCCATGTGCCGCCGGCGATAAGCAGAGTCCGAAAATGAAGACAACAAACGAAAACAAGCAATTAATTTCAGGAATAATGTGCGTCCATTGCGGTATCGTGGAAGACGTAAATGTCTCAGGGAAGGTGAGCTCTGGTGATCGAAATATTGTCGCGAAAACCGAGGACTTTGAGCGAGTATCGCAAAGTCTAGAATTAGTCTGTACTTACAAAGGCAGCGAGAAAAGGCAAACAGACATGTTAGCCTAAAGAAGAACAACGTCACTAGTCAGGACCTCGCTCAAGAACTGAAATTCTGCTTTAATCGAGAAAGGCAAACATAACGCGCACGCGATTATTGACAATATTATCAATACAATCAGGGAATGAGCAGTTGAGCCAGGAAGTGAGGTTGATGGGCTCAATACTGGATGGCTCAAACTGTACAACCAAAAGGAAAGTGATAAAAAAACAAATAAGCTTATCAAGAAACGCCGGAGAATCATCACGAGCTTTGAAGTGCTGTCAGCAGTAACGCCCCCGAACTTTTCTAATTCTTCAGCGACGCTTACGCAGCCCTGGAGTGATCTCCCACCGTCCCTTGACTCTTCCTCACAGCAAATGCATGCAGACCTCGATGTCCGCACGCTACCTCTACGGAGCGCAAGGTGTGATGGCGTCCACGATAGGTCTGCACATCGCCGCGGCGGTTGTCGGGGCGTTCTCCACGTACTCTTCTGCGGTTCAAGTGACGCCCGACTGGCTCGACCTTAAGCCTGCCTGGAGTCTGTACCGCATGTCTAAGGCCCAGTTCTTCTACACGCGCTACGCCTACTTCCGTTGCGGCGCCAATGCGTACTCCAGGTCCGTGGTGAACGAGCCTCTGATGCTAAGCCCCGACTTCATCCGTGCTTTCCACTGCCGGACAAACCCGAGCGCGCCAAGCAGTATCGCGTGTGCGAACGTTACACAGGACTCGTAGACTTTTTCTTGGAGTCGTGTGGTGGCCTCCTCTTCGCTTCTTTCGCGCTGATTTTAGGTTCATGGTATCTGTGTCGCTAAGAGCGAGTTCCAGATCCAAAGCGACACATTTGCTTGTTATTTTCAGGTTCCCTCTATTATGTGTTTTTGTGTCTCTGAACACTTATCTCAATGTGTTTGCTCCCTTTCTGCGAAGCGTTAATGCCACGCTTTTACTTGCAAACTTTCAGGGCTGCGTCGTGCACGTTGCTATGTGCCTCTATATTATTTTGCGCGTTTACTTTCTCTGGAGAAACTGTAGCACTGTGATCCGTATGCGCGAAACGTGTGGGAGCTATGCAGCGCTCCTTGTCATAGGTTTGGGCACGACTTGCACACTGAGTGTGACTCTTACTAGACGGCAGGTTTTCAAAAATTGGACTTAAGTGCTGTTTGAATGGCGTAAACTACAACGCTGCTCGACCACATGGTGGTCATCGTCTACGAACAGTGGAATGTATTCTAAGTGATAACGTACTAGCTTCCAGACTAAGTTCGACCTCAAATGTTGGTGGCGGACCAAGTGCGAAGACTGAAAACAAATCTGACTGAAAGCAGGTCACTCGCAGAAAGCTCGTACTGCTTATTAATTGCGCTTGCTTACCGTGATAGCCTGCTTTATACCTTGGTTCTTTACCCTCTTGTGCATTAATGTGCCCTTTAATAAACCAGGAGAATTGCTTTTAGGGGCATAATATTTTGGAGGCGGTGTATATTTTAATTTCTTTGTCGACTTGTTTTATCGATGCCTTTTGCCAGTAAGAATTGTCCAGAGTTTGTATGCACGCCAGAAAAAGACATATTACAACAGTGATGCGAACAGTGACACGTAATAAAACTTGCAGAACATAATGAATGCGTATTTGTACAGAAAAAAAAAGTACATTCGTTAATGCATGAACCAAATGCTGCGAGCATATGGCCTTCAAGAATTTACTGCACCGTGGTGGAATTTCTTGGATTCAGCCGGCGTTAAAAAAACATGCTAGCAGCACAACCTCTTTCCCAGCGTTTGTAAGGAGGTTCCCTTTTATTTAAAATCTTTCCGAGTCTTTCTATGCTACAGAATACACGGAAGGCTACGCAATCAGGTTGTTGCTCTACATTCCTTTTCGACTTTACCTGTACGTATCTACTGTATGAAAATCATATATTGCTAGTTGTTGCTGAATGTAATTACTGAAGTCTTTTCCACATCAAAGTTATTGGAGTGAATCTTTGTGCGGTTCTATTTTTATATTGTTAAGCTAAGAGCGAGCCAGGTGGTCAGTCTGAAGCAGTCAAGGCTATCAGTGCTGTCGAGTTCAGCTCTTTTTATATGCAGAGGTCCGCTCAAGAAATAATTTTATTTGAAAGCAGTCCTATGTTTTCTTTGTGCTCGTCTGCCGGCACCTTCACGTTAAACTCTTTTCGCAATGGAGTCTTTTTTTCGCCACTTGCTTAAAATGTATTTGTTTCTTCTTAACATGAGAACGTTTCCTGAATATCTTAGGAGTTTCCTGCACAAAGTAAATGCTCATCATCATCATCAGCCTGACTGCGCCCACTGCAGGGCAAAGGCCTCTCCCTTGTCCAAGCCTCCTAAAGTGAAACATGGCGTGCAAAGCCTGTAATATTTCATTGGATATTCCATACAACTATTTGATATTCAAGGAAGTATATTTGTCATCCATGTTACATCTCCTAGAGCGCTGGTCAATAAAAAATTATAGCGATTAAGGTGTTGAAGCACTAGTGTGTCACAGTGCGTCTTAATTATATTGTAAAAAGTCAGGTGGGCTGTCGCAAATTGGGCGCTCACACGACAGTAGGAAGCGTAACAATAGTAGCCACCCATGAACACGTCGCAGGGTAAAGTTACATGGTAATAAACTATGTAATTTTGTTGTAATTTTTGATCAAACGTTGCATTTCTTTTGCTTCTAAGGAATCACAAAATCTCGTTTGTATTATACTGACCTTTTCGCTGGTACACATAGCGAAATTTTCTTTAAACGGGAAAGGGGTTACCTGTATAAGCTGAGTTGTAACATGGGAGAAAAGCAGCGGCAAATTCATTGAACAGGCGAGGCTAGAAGAAAATTAATTTTCTTTGCTTTCTAGGGAAGGCGATCTAAATCCTCATGTTATGGCATTGCAAGTGGCCGAGCCTTGAAAGTAACGCTGAAACCCACGTGCACTGAGCAGGGCGCGAGAACGGCTGCTCTCTGTCACGGTCGCGGCTGGTGCCACGACACTTGTAGGGTGCATGGCGAAAGGTTCCGGGAATCCATGTCGGGCCTGGTCGGAAGTTTCAAACAAAGACGTGCTCTCCGGGCGAAGGCAAAAAAAAATTGGCGGTGGTTTAGCTCTGGTTAAACCTTGAGTGACGCGATAGCTACAGCTGGCTGAGTGGTACTCGGTCACCACGTGACGAACCACGTGATCAGCGACGGCGCCGCGCCGCAGGCAGCTGCTCCGCACCACGTGACCAACCACGTGACAGCGTGGCGCCGCCGCCACGCTGAAGGCTCGAAATGCTACCTTAATGTAGCTATCGCTACAAAAGCTTCTACATGTGTTACTGTCACTGCGGATCTTTTGCTTTAATTGCTTGAAGTCCACATGCGCCCTTATGTCGGCGTGCATTCGTTGAATCGTTGTTTGCAGCTGCCTACAGGCGCGCTCACATTAGCGGGAAAACGCGCAACGCAGGACGTTTTCCGCGTGCCGCTTCCCGCGCAAGCCGGTTTTTCTCCCGCGGACAGCCTGGAAGCGGGAAGCTTTCCCACGCCGGCACAGCGTCAACGTCGACGCTGCCTCGAAGGGGCGCTCACATTAGCGGGAAAACGCGCAACGCCGGGCGTTTCCCGCGTGCCGCTTCCCGCCCAAGCCGGTTTTTCTCCCGCGGACAGCCTGCTCTGCCGTCCCGCGGAGCGATGGGTTCGGCACCTATTTTTCCCGTGCCGGTGACCAGAACAGCCAATGGGCGCCGACCGTGAACCGTGACGTCTGTCCCAGTTCAGTGACCCCGTCGGCGGAGGCGGAGGCTGCGCGCGTCCGGCCGGCCAGCCGGGCACTCGGCGGCTGCTTTGCCAGGGCGACGGGAGGGGAGCTAGCAGACGATCAAGACGACGACGCGAGAAAAGGGCGCGCTTTCCAGTCTTCTCTGGTGTCACGTGACTATCCCCTTCTCTTTCTGCTCGTTCGGGTCCTCCCTCAGCGCCTCCTCTCTCCACATTCCAAGACAACCGCAGCGAGAAAACGCGTGCAGTGTGAGCGTCATTCTGAGGAGCTGCGAGGCAGCGTCGACGTTGACGCTGTGCCGTTGCGGGAAGTTTCCCGCTATTGTGTGCGCGCCTTACCCATGAAGACCTCAGCGAGAGGGGATCCAGCAAACGCGTGAGACCTTGTTCTGTAAGAAAGATATTCTGTTAATGTTTGTTTGAAAATTTCCTGGCGCTGCCTTTTTGAAATTTTCCTTAATTATCTGCACGACGCGTTCCGCTGCTCCGTTGAATGCTGGCTGATATGGAAAGACCAGGATTCGCCGAATGGCGTTCCTGCTCAAGACGTCAACGTACTTCGCGCTGGCGAATACGGTGCCGTTGTCGGAGAGAATGACATCTGGAATGCCATGCTTGGAAAATATGCTTCGCAGGTATCGAATCGTTGCATCCGGAGAAGGTGCATGAACGGGAGTCACCTTTACCCAATTAGAGTAGGCGTCCCCTAGGACAAAAGTGCAGTGCCTCTCAAATACACCACCAAAATCAGCGTGCTGTCTAGACCATGGTCCCGACCTTTTCTCTGGTGTTCTTGAGAGCTTTTGCAAACATGCTCTTTCTCTGCAGTGCTGCTGTCGAGTCCTTCCCACCAGACGTGGGTTAAGTGCGCCTGCTTTCATTTTATTCATGCCCGGATGAGTTTCTTGAAGCGGATCAAGAACTTCTGCTTCCTAATGAAGGAGTCATCGTTCCTTAGGAACGATTAGGAACGATGACAGGAACGATGACTCGTGTTCCTCGCAGGATGAAGTTCTCATGAACGCTGAACTCTGTAGGGTTATTCTGAAATAATGTCCAGTCACTTCCTCTTGGCAGCTCATCCCCGGCAAAGAACGCACGGCGTAGGCATGACATCATAGGATCGCGATCTATAGATTTGGAGATGTCGGATGGCGAAAGAATTGGATATGAACTTTCAAGCACAAAGATATCATCAGGCTTTGATATTGTGCGGTGCTCTGTAGGAAGCGGTATCTTGCTTAGCCCATCGACGTTGCTGATGCTGGTGCCAGGGTGGTACACAAGATGGTACCTGTGCACTGAAGCAAATGAAGGCGCTGCATAGTTTTAAAAGAAAAGAAGAGACGCCAGGGAAGATGTTCAACGCCGTTCAAACAACTAACCCGAAAACAAACTATACTTAGTGTACTTGTATGGTGAGAGGGTGATTGACCAGCGTATCATTTTGGGTGATAACCTGTCGGCAATAGGCTTGTCTTGTCCGAGAAGTCCCAGACATAGTTTGTGATGAGTTGCCACATGAAAATCTTGACCCCTCGATACTGATGAAACTTTTAGACACCGAAAATTGAGGCACGAGCTTCTTTTTCTAGCTGACTAAATTTTTTCTGCAGGAAGAATGCGTTTTGATTCGAAGGCAAAGGGTTGTGCGCTGTGAGAACTCCGGCGGGTGGCAAGTCACTGCAAGAAGCGCGTCCATATTTTAGTTACAATGTATTCTTGCTTCCGGGTTCCAGTTAAGCTTAGCTATTGCCATTCATATAGTATGCCGAGTTGGTACAGGAGATGTATAAGTATACTATAGAAGCTGTGTCTTACCGGTACTCACCTATGGCCCTTACAAAAATTTCTTTAGAGTCTATAGATTGTATATACTTCTGTCTATAAAGTCTACAGACTCTCTATATACAAATCTTAGAGAACATTCTAGAGGCAATACAAATATCATAGACAGTCTATTAACAATCTTCAGATTGATGGCCGTACATTTTAGTAGACTTTTGTCTATAGACAGTCTGTAGACTATGAATAGACGAACAGAATTATCTATAGGAAGGCAATAGAGTCTATGAGAAGTCTAGAGGCTGTAAGACCATTTTTAGAGGGGGGGGGGGGGGGGAGGCAGAAACGTGTGGGCTAACAAAAAATTTTCAACTTAAAATCAGCACAAGGCAGCGAACTACGGAAAGGGTGATGACAGGTGTAACGTTAAGAGACAGGAATAGGACAAATGGGTCAGGGAACAAGTGTGAGTTAACGACGTTTTAGTCAAAATCAAGAAGTGGCCTTGGGTAGGGCTTGTATTTCGAGGGCAAGATAACCGCTGGCCCTTAAGGGTGGCGTTGTTGATTCCAAGAGAACGCAAGCGTAGCAGGGGGTGGCAGAAAGAAAGGTGGGCGCATGAGAAGTTCGCAGGGATAAAGTGACCGCTGCTGAGGCTGTCATCGGGCGAACCGCTCTTTTTCTTTAGCAACCCGTCTGTACGGGAATGAAATAAAGAACTGAAGAATTTAAAATTGCACTGGTATGTGGGAACGCTAGACAAGCTGAAAAACCACGCCACAAGCAAGAGACGTAAGTTATTTTAATAATGCACCACATGAAATGCACGTAAAATATCTCATACACACGGACTAGGCATTTGTAAGGAACCGAAGAAAATATGAAACACAGTTTCCTTTTTCCGCCAGTTCAGCATCTGGTAGAAGGAACGATTTCGTCAGCATGGCTGGTGCAATACAGTCCAGCATGGTTTTCAGACCTAACACTGAAGTCAGGACACTATTAACAGAAACCACTTCTGCAGGCTAGCTTTGTACAGGCTTCAACAGCCTGTTTTGTTGCCACACATTGTTTTAAAACGAAACCGCCAGAGAAACCATATTTAGGGCATGCTCGTGACGCACCAGAAACTATGGTTCCTCAAGGTTGATCCTATTGCAGCTTACTAATTCAGATATTAGATTGTCTCTCAAAGAAATCACCCTTCAATCTATCAAACACCAACGAGATAAAAAAAATGCACTGAGAAATTGCCAGCTCCTACGCAGAGCAGTCTGCAAGCAGTTCTTTCCCGCGTCAATCAACCATGAGCACAGCAGAAACTCTTTCTTGCCGAGTGTTCTCAGAGGATACACCCCTCGGGGTGTTAATTTCACTCCTCGTCGGGGTCGTTTGTTGGCACCATGTGGAATATCTCGTTCCTCGTCAGTTTCCTGAAGGAGCCCTTCGATGACCTCCTGGACGAAGAGTGGAGGTCCGCCTCTCCCGGCGGCGGTACACGGCTCCTGTCCGCCAAGAAGCGCTTCTCTCTGCCGTAGAGATTGCCGAGCCGACCGCTCAGCAGAAAGACTACAAAATTCAGTGCCACGCCAACCATGAGCAGGACGAAGGTGGTGCCGTGCAGCGAGTAGTTGAAGGTGCGCTGGTCGTACACCCAGCAGTTTCCCCGCTGGCCGCAGCTTTCCTCCCACACCACGCACGTCGAGTCCACCAATGAGCCGTACACCAACGGGTAGGGCAGGAACGCTGCACAGTTAATAACACATGTAGAAGGGCACCAGGTGTTTGCCCATAGTTGCCCAGGCTGTGTGCACCAACCACAAGACATTCTAGCGGGGCAAAGGCGAAGCCTGTGGAATGATGCACCTAATTGTGACGTATGTTTTACACAAGTTAAACAACCCACTGCGTAGCGACGCTGTGGGGCGGTTCATTGTACTCCCTTTGTCAAAGGTAACCGAGCAGCAGGTTCTTGCTCCTCAACCGTATACCAGAGCCGTTACGGCACCCCTAAAAGCTGAAAGGTGTCAAAACGAGGACAAGGGCTCCCCTTAAGTGCTTAGCTACGCGCCTAAGAAACACACAACCTGTGCCCGGTTACTGTTGACAAAGGAGGCACTTTTACTCTCGCGTTCATGGGAGCACAAAAAAAAAATGTTATAGTTACACAACAATGGACGCAAACACGGCTTCAGATGCTGTCTTGAAGACAACCATGACAGACTTGGGCACATCAGCGTTTATTATAGTCTCCCTTACTTGTACTTTTTTTTTGTTAACGTGAGATTTTATGCACCACAGAAGATCTCCAAGCCGTCGTTTAAGTTCTGATAATAAGAACAGGAGTTCTGATAATAAGAACGGGAGGGTAGCAAAGCTGCCTTTTCTGAGACAAGGAGGGATAAATTCTGCCCAGCAAAAGTGGTATGCGTCTGAGCAATGAGAACGAAGCGCAGACACTTCACAGCCAATTGACATAATGGAGCTAAAAAGGTGTCGCCAAACATCATGCATCATAGCCATCTCTACAGATAAATATGTATTATGGAATGCTTGTGATGAGCATGGGCGAAATGGCATTTTCATTAACTCGCAATGACTTACAGAACAGTGCAAGGACTCCTTCAGCGAATCCGAGTGCAAATGCCTTGTCCTGCTGATCAACGCATCTGAAAAGGAGCGGAACATTTTTTTCAGCGATTTTGAAGTCGCATAAAAGGTCTGTAGTATATATAAACTAATGGCCGAAATTACGTCCATAAACATGCAGCACAGTTCTTTTGCTGTTGCAGAACATAGAAATCAAGGAAAATTACATTAATACTCCAAAATAAACTTGAGAAACAAACTTATTTAAAACCTGCTTTCGCTAAATAGTTTTCTAAGGTGCAGTGCAGTCATAGCTTTAAATATGGAACTCACGGGCCAGCCCTTCTTTCTCTTTGCATTCTCCCCCCTCCCCCTCTATGTCTTTCCTCACGGCGCAGATAACGGGCCCATTCTGAGTGGGACAAATACTTGTTCTTTTATTTTCCTTTAACAACTTCTACGTACCTCCTTAAAGGTGATAAACATGAAACAGTGTTATTATTTACGGAATCATAGTTTTGTCTCTTATGACATATTCCAAACCCGCCTGAGGAAATTGGGCCACGACAGGATACTTGCACTGAAAGAGCGTCGACGCGCAGTGGTGGAAAGAACTAGAAAACTATCCAATCAGCATGCAGGAAACCAGGACCGAGAAATAAAGAGCTTTAAATGACAGTTCAAAAATGCAGTGGGAAGAGCTGAATTAATTTAATAGAGAAAAAGCAGACTCAAAAACGTGTAAAGAAAATGGAAAAGGAAAATCAGGGAGGAATCTATCTATGATAACACAAGTGGCACCGCCCTACACTTTGAAAAGCGATCAGGGTGTCTGAGAACGCGAAGCGACAAACAGAATTTTGTCCAAGATGACACATGTGCAGTGTGAGACAAGCCGTTATTCTACTAGAATGTGTCAGTATCCATCCAGATGTTTATACCAGCATAGCCACTTTCTCTCAGGCCCTAAGTTTTAAATATAACAAAGGCAATGTAAATGAATCTGCGGTAGATGTTAGCAAAAACAGATTGGAAGATTATTGGCTGAAAAGCAGGGCAGTGGCTTAAGGTTACTAGCTCAGGATTAACAATTGGTCGAACGTGAAATCAATACAGTTTATATGTAAAGCAAGATTGCGAATTTATAGAAGACACCGTTAAATTTGCCAGATTGTGAAAAGAAATATAAAAAGAAAACACCAAGCATGGTGGTACCTGCCACCACCCTGTTTCAAAAGGAGAGCTCCTAACATGCACTCCACCAACCGAAAAGTAGCTCCCTGGTCCTAGCCATTTTTTGAAGCGCAATTTCCCAACTGGTATGAGCTAAGAGCTCTGGGGTGACTAAATATTGGCAGGTCTTTCGCATTTGTTGCCCTCAGTGAAAACCTCTTCAGGGGCACTTTAAGGTGTGATCGTTAATTGGGATCAGCTGATATACAGAAAATATTTTTTCAATCTTGTTTATTTGGGATTCCAGATGTTGTTTTGAGCACGAACCTTTTGCGCACGAATGAATTTTTTCCAAGATGACAGCAATAAAGCAGTGCAGATTAAGAACAGCAGACTGCATTTCATTGTCTAGTTTTAAGATGTGAATTCGCTGGCATGCAGGGAGACAGAAGTGGTGCTGACACACATGTTGCCTCTCGCCTTGATAAAAAAAAAAAGGCTTCCGATATTTCCCGAGCTAATCTGTCTTTGCTCCTCGTCAGAATTTCGATTTTGTCAAGTCGTGCCTCACAGTTCTGATCGTTTTCATCCTTGCAAGAACAGCAATGAGCGGGTAATGAGGTTCATGCATGAATCAGATGCGTTTTCCAACGTTCTTTCATGTTTCCTGGCGCGCTCATTAACACAACGCACAGTTTGGCCAACATACACTTTGCCACAAGAAAGGGGGTTCTCATAGACAACACCCGTGGCACACCGAACGAAGGTGCTTAGCGCGTTTGATTCCACAGCCAGAAGTTGCAGGGCCACTACTGCTGACCTTAAGGCACATCTTGGCCAATTTACACGGCGCAGAGAACACCATCGGGACGCCTTACTTGTTGCCCACCCTTTTTAGGTTGTGGGAAACCTTGTGGACGTATGGCATAACCACTGGTTTGGCGTTTTCGAATCTTTCTGGTATCCGTGTCTTCTTTGGCCTTCCCTTGAATTTTTATTGCAGTGCCTCGGTCACAGCTGTCAACAAGTGGCCAGGGAATCCTGCTTTGCGCAGTCTGGCTACCTCGCCCCGAAAGTTCTCTTGCAACATGCGAGGGCATGACTGACGAGTGCAGATTCTAGACAAAGGGTCGCAATGACCCTTTTAACAGTTTTGATTGGGCGATTCCGAATCATAAGGCAAAAAATCTTCCTTGGCTCTAGGGCGGTAGCACCAGCATACACACCTTTCTCCGAGCATGATGTTCAAGTCTAAAAACTGCAGGTGGTTAAGCACAGGTAACTCACACGTAAAAGAGAGCCCTTTTCCGTGCTTTCATAACCTCTAATTGCGTTTCACATAGTCTGAGTCGCTTTGGGACGTTAAACCCCCATAAACCATAACCTGCAATTAGGACTTTTACAGCCGCATTATTTCCTGATTTCTGACCGCCGAGGTCGAGTTCATCGCGCCAAACTTCCGTGGTCCAGGGTGCCACTTTGATAAACCCGCTCATCACAGTTTCTTTGATAGAATCCGGACGTCGCCATAATTGCACGAATTTCTCCGCCTGTAAAATAGCGGATCGCACAAAGTGTGCCGAGTTATGGCCACTGCGCCGAAGCAATGCAAGAACGCAGTGCCACAGATCACAGATGACTTACAACAGAAGCTTGGTAGCGCGGCCCCCTTCTCTGATAATTACCATCGGAAGACCATACTTCTTTTGGATGGATGGATGGATGGATACGGCTGAACCCTTTACATCGGGCGGTGGCTCAAGCCACCTAGCCATGTCTTGTGAAATTTTACTCCTGTCTTGCTTTTAGCCACCAATCAGATAACCTTCGCTTGGTTACTTCTAACCTCTTAAAATCCACTTTCCCTTCACTATCCCTAAACCCCAATGCCTTGGGTAAGTCAGCCCCGCTGCCTTCCACTGTAGGGTGAAGCCCTTTACAGAAAAGTATCAAGTGTTCAGCCGTTTCCTCCTCCTCTCCGCACGCAATGCACAAAGTGTCTATCTCCTGGTACCTGACTCTATACTTCTTAGTCCGCAAAACTCCAGTCCTGGCCTCAAACAACAAAGAACTTCCCCTACAATTATCATAGATATTTTCTTTGACAATTTCCTGTTTAAAGGTCCGGTATGTTTCTAGTGCCGATTTCGTCAGCATCCCTGTTTTCCACAAAGCTCTCTCTGTTCCTTTAACCTTTTTCTTAACCGATAATTGCTGATTTGCCCCCTTACTGCTGTCCAGATATTTGCTTGTCAATTTTCTAGTTCGCTTTCTCCATTTCGTGTCAACATTATTTATATACAGGTATCTGAAAACTTTCCTAGCCCACCGCTTTTCCTCCATCCTTCTCAATCGTTCCTCAAATGCTATCTTACTGCTAGCCTCTCTGCTCTCGAAAGACGCCCATCCCATATCACCCTGTACCCCCTGATTTGGTGTATTGCCATGTGCTCCCAAAGCTAACCTCCCTACTCCCCGTTGCCTAATTTCCAGCCTTGCTTGAACATCTGGCCTCATACACAGGACCGCATTCCCGAAGGTCAGGCTAGGGACCATCACCCCTTTCCAGATCCCTCTTACCACCTCATACCTATTGTAATTCCACAGTGCCCTATTTTTCATGACAGCTGCATTCCTACTAGCTTTATTCATTACATATTTTTCATGCTCTGTCAGATACTCAACACTGTTATTTATCCACACCCCAAGATACTTGTACTCATTCACTACCTTTAGCACGAACTCCTGTATTCTATGCTCGCCGCCCTCTTCATTAAATGTCATGACTGCAGATTTTTCCTTACTATACTTGAAGCCTAATCTATCTCCCTTTGTACTGCATATGTCTAACAACTTCTGCAGGTCTTCCTTGTTGTCAGCCATTATCACTATATCGTCCGCATATATTAGTCCCGGTAATGTCTGTTTAATCAATTCCCCTTGCTTGAAAAAAGATAGGTTGAAACCTAGTCCGCTCCCCTCTAGCTTGGCCTCCAAACCTTGCAGGGGATTTACAACCTTGTTCGGGATTTACACGCCATCTCTCGTCAACACAACGTACTTGTGTTTAGCAGAATTCCGCATAGATGGCGCGACATGTCCGTTTTTTGAAAGAAGAGGCTGTGATCGAGCGGTACGCGGCTGTCTATTTTTCTTAAATGAATGCTTTCTTCACTGAAGTCAAAGTCTTAATTAAAGTAAATAGGTGTAAAATAATGTTCTTGACTTACGCGTTTGCACGCAGTAAACCACTTGCTGTTCTTGCGCTTACGTTCGTGCGTAGCAATCGCTCAAATATACTCGGAGCTAAGGAGTATGCGGTGAGGCATAGTTACATGCCCTGCAGCATGGCCAAGTTTGACCTCTTCTTGGTTGCTTAATCAATTTATAATGGGAATAAAAAAATGTTTCGGGAAGGTTTTGGTTTTGCGTCTAAATAAAGTGTAGCTGAAATTATTCACATCGTCCAAGCGAAAATTTTAACAGCAGAAGTAATAGCCTATTTGCTTATTCGATAAGCAAATAAGTAACCAGTTTTTCTACTAGCTTCCCTGACACTAGGCAGCAGCATATGCAGGCCTACCAAGGTACGTTTACATTTGAAGCACGCACCGACTAACGTCTCATAGGAGCACTGCGACATCGCAATGACATGCAAAGAGTGAGACTAGTGACAAATGGAGGCTCTTAGCCAAGAGGTTACCTAGAAGCTCTACCTTAGTGCAACGAAAACCCCGCTAAACTTGTAACATTTCCAGCAATTGTATGACCAAAAAGTTTCAGGAACATGTCAAAGATTCTCGGACAGAAATTTTGAATGTTGGAAAGCTATAAGGTAGTGGTATGGACATATTGAAAGTAATGATGCAATCCTCTGATATGTAGCAAAATCTTTCTTTTATAGTGTTCCCATCACTCGTGTCAGCCAATGGGGAACGCCTTTGACGATAGCAAAAGTGCTAATAGCAAAAAATTAAAGCCTGGCGACGGGAGATCTGCAGATATATTGATTGTTGTAGTGAAGTCTTACAATATATGAAAAAATGGCGCTCATAAAGTCTTTCCCGTCCAAAAACGCATTTCTCCAGAATTTTTGGGTGTGCATGATCTATAATAGTAACGCGTCGCTTCCAGCGCGCAGAATGGCAAAATGGAGTAATTTATTGGACAAGGTATAATTCCACAGAATTCTAGGAACATCAAGAGTTACCCTAGACAGTTTTCTTATTATTCCTCTATGCTTCCGAAGAGTTACCTGAGTGGAATGACAATCTGTGCCGCCTTCGTGCTGAAGGAGAACCCTAAGGCGATGCACAAAAGCATAATGTAGAAGGTCAGGAAAGGACAGTCGCTTTCGCAGAACCCGTCTTTAGCCCTCCGAGCCGGACCGTCATTGTCAAAGGCGTCCACGCACTTGCAGTTGTCGTATGTCTGAAATGAAGAAAAAAAAAACGAATAAGCCTCGCTCTATAATTTGGGCCCCTCATAGCCGGACGAGCACTAAGCCGGCCACAAAAATTTTAGAGTGTGAATCAGAAGTAACTGTGTATTAAACAAGGGATCCAACGGCTCGTACAGTTTGTTGTTACTATCGATTATATACGACGTAAAACCGAGCATTTTTGCGAAGCTCTATAGGAGCCTCGATGCAGCTTAGTTCCTTAGGTAGGACGTTAAAGGGACTATGCAATAAATTAATTGAGATTACGTAAAACAGACGAGAGATAGGCATTCGATCACTCGTCACCCCAGTGCAAGAATTTTTGAGCTAGCGTCAATAACAGCGAAGATATAGACGGCTAAAAATTACGCTCCTCCTCTCCCCCCTCAACTCGTACACGAGGAGCACCAGAAAAAAATAAAGAAAACAGGTCTGGGACTGCGCCCCGCCTGCCTTTGAATACGTCATCAGATGATGTTCGCTTTGCAACTTCCGGTTGTCGCTCCTAGCCCCCCAGCAGCAGCGTCGGCGGCATGGCAGCATCTCTCCGGTCTCTTCTGCTTCCTGGATTGCGGCGCGCGTCGGGTTGCTTTGCTTGTCATCTGTGGTAATTAGCAGTAATAAACCCGGACCTCGAGGTGCGACTGCTCGCTTTTACGGCCGCGATGGGCATCGAGCCCTATGCGTGCGCACGAAGGGCCGTGCGAGTGGCTCCGGAACTCCCGACAGAAGGAGGCGGCAGAGGAAAATTGAAACCATATGCGCGAAGGATGTGCCCTGGCTGGCGCTTGCCCGAGAGGGTCGCGCGGCGGCACGAGCAGACGATTTTCACGGCTACTGGAAGTGTGCCCGTGACGTCGTGGCTGCCGTGGCTCCAGCGAATGAGAGCGTGTGGTGGCCTGGCGACGTCATGGTACAGTGACGTCTTTGTTCCACGATTTTAGTTCCAAAATCGGTCACTACGAGTACACCAAACGGCCCGCGAATTTTGAAAAACACGGTTTTTAAAAGTTCATAATAAATTGCCGGCTCATTTCCGAAGACTCGTACTTTGTGTGAATGCTTCTTAGCATCATTTCTAAGCATTGAAAACATTTACAAGTGACTTTTTATTCGTTGCATAGTTCCTTTAACACCACTGCTTTTTTGAAGCATGGACTCCTTTAGCCGGAAAAAAGTATTTTTGTGTCCTTTGGCACATGACAGAGTCCAATGCTGGTTATACACATCGAAGTCTTAATTCAGGTGAAATTTTAGAACAGTCCTCTCCACTGTAGATGTCGGCGCAATGCATGTGGTTCAAGACGGCGTTTCATCACTGAACGAAAGATCTCACCAGCCTACCAGAGGGACTCTGTGTCAGGCTCAACAACGTGACGTGCCAGCTGGTGGCACGGTTTAAGCAACCATCTCATGATATTGCTAGAAACTACGCTAGAGGTACTTAAAAGAACCTTTGGTTCGGTGTTTACTTTAAAATGGTGCGTGAGACACCGGTAAGCACCACGCGAAATTTACATCCCTGGCTAAAGAATTTATAATTCAGTTTGTTTTTATCAAGTTCTGGTTTCGGCTTCAACCTTCGAACGGTGGATACGACGTCAGAGACTACTTAACAAAACGTAGAAGCCACGTGAAACTTGTTCACTCATTTTTTTTAATTTACTCAAACTCCACAGGGAGTAGAAAAATCCGTCGTCGTCCTGAGCAATGTTATAAGGGAAGCAGCTAGCACGACGCTCGAACTGCGCGTTCGGGCACTGGAGCTCGGTTGCTTTTAGCGTTGTGTAGGGGAGGGGTTCATGATTATAGAAACTCCGATTAAAAAAAAAGTGATAGAATCGTGCCCAAAATACAACAAAACGCTTTGTCCTAAGTATAGATTCTTCTTAGTAGTATTGCTCAGTAGTTGTGTAGTTTGTTTCTGAAGTACTTTTCTGTTCTGCTTTTACAACAAACGACAGCACAGTGCTGCATAAAATTGTTGTTACTACAAATTTCTGGCCAAAAATGGTGCAAAAATTTGTTGCGACGACAGAAACCTTTCTGCTCTGTTTTTTGACTGGCAAGGCGCATGCATTTTTGCACTAGGCGTGTCAAACAGAGTAAAATGTTTTCTCAATGGGTGCTATACCCGCCGCATAGACGCACATAAACGCACCTTGATAAAATAATAAACGTACACTGGCCAAGAAAAACACATAAAAATTAAACGCCAATGCCGCAAACCTTTGTATTGTTAATTTTTTCATGCTCAATGCCACCGGCACGCGGCTTTATGTGACGCAATATGCGACCAGATTTATTTCGGACGATCGCAGCCAACAGGAACTGATTCTACTTCTTCGAGACTGTTGGTGTTACTATGCACGCCGTAGCTCGAAAGTGTTTCGTCAGTTTTAAATTGAGCAAGGCCGAGAGCGGCGAGCATTCTGTTCGCCGACCGCCGAGCATGCTTGTTGCTATCGGCGCCGCCGTGTCATTCTGTTGTTTGTGGGCTGTAGTCAACCCAATAGAGTTTCTTCTGGAAGCCCTTTTCGCAGTCTTCCCGACTGCCGGACTGCCGCCACCACTACATGGCACAATGTTTGGTGTCCTATGTTCACTACGCGAGCTGCACTGAACGGTGATGGCTTACATAGAGGTGAGACTGCAGAGGGAGGAGGATTTTATTTCAGGAAGCGTTCTACGTGTCCTGTGAAGAGCGTGCATGTGTTCTGCATGTGCAATGATTTTAGGAGACGGTGCGAAGACAAGTTTTTCCCTCTGGCGACGATAAAGGTTTCGTCCCGGGCATTGGTTTGTCGCATTGAGTCCACTCTGCAGAGTCAAAGCATTTCGGTACTGTTTGAGGCGTCACATAGAGTCGCAGTTTGCCTGTATCGGCAGCGCTACCGTATTGGCACGGAATTTTTTACACGACGGCAAAGATTATTCATTTTTTTTAATAAGAGACTAATTACTCATCAGCATCCACCGAAGCGCAGCCATACGGCTGCAATGCTTATCTTTATTATTTTTATTACTCATATCTTTGCAAGTGTAGGTTTATCATTTCTGAATTTTTCGCTCCTAGCCGGGCGATATCCCATCAAGCCCTATATTATATTTCACTTTGATAAACGTGGTATGAAAAAAAATGTCAGCCCCGCTGTCGCCAGTACATTCATCTTAAATTAGTGCAAACCTTCGGTTTACTTAGTGGAAGCTGTGGATATTGAATAGCGTGCAAGCGCCAACCTTGCTTTAGCGATTAAGGTACCTGGGACTTAGAATCAGGCAAATTGGAACATTAACCAGGTAACCAAGCTTGTGCATTCTTGACATATGTTCAGCTGATCCGTGATAACTAATAATAATGAGTTATTCATTAAGTTTCGTAACAATTTTTGTTCCTTCTGCGTAAAGGCGTAGGAAAGGTAAAATAAATAACGATAATATTTAAGACAATATTCTCACCCCTCTCTCTGCTGTGCCGTTCGGTCCTTTGGTGGCGCATCCGGCAAAGCAAGGAGAAAAATACGTAGTCTTTCCCTCGCATATGGGATGGAACACTTCGGTAGCGCAGGAGCAGTTTTGGTTGCAGCTGTTGACCAGGTCTAATCTGAAAAGAAAAAGAACGGTGGCGTTTCGGAACAGGGGTGCAGTGGATGTAATGCTAGCACGATGTTATTCACAAAGACTGTGACGCGAGAAAACAGACTAAGCGGACTACGATTTGAGCCGCACATGTTGCTGGGTTGGTTGGTTCATACTTCAAGAAACAGGAACGCCTCCGAAAAACAAGTACAGGGCACAAAGGGAGACCGGACGCTAACTTTCAGCACTTCGCACCACGGATGACTAATATGTAGCCTCAGTACACACGCACAGATTTGGCTAAATTATCCCCAACACATCCCAAATCTCTAAATGGCAAAACGGCCGATGCTTTGATGAGCGTCTGGGCGATCATGAAGGGACAACAAATGCCCACATTTAAAAGCCCACTCTTTTAAGTGTGACCGATATCGAACTCGTATTGCAATAGAAGTTCACGTGAACTCTATAGAAGTACGCGGGAACTCTAAGAAATGTCTCACAATGAAAACAGAGGCGAAATTTTTTTTTCAGTGACATGGCGTTAGTCCAGAGTGAAAATAACGTGCTTTGTCTTGATTCGCGCTGATAGGATTTGCCATATGCTGTCACTGATCTTTCGTTGTCGTTTTGCTCACAGGCAGAGACGCAGCCAGGGGTCCGCAAACAAAACGTTTAAAGTTAGTGCCCGTCCCATCATCTTTGCGTCCTTGCGTTTTGCTAGTTTTGGCGCTGTAGCTTTGGAACGTAACAGCGTCTATAACTCCTCGCGTATTATATTGTTTTTTTGTGCAAACCTTCAGGTTTGCACCTCAGTAAAATTCGCCGATCATAGTAGAGCCAAAAGTATAAAAGGTGATAACTGACTACTTAACGACTTGCTATCATGGTTTCAATGCGACCATTTAATTTTTTCGGTTTCATTTCATATCCGCGAAAAAAAAAACTTCTTTTGGTTAAAGGGACACTAAGACCGAATGCATCAAGTTATTATTTTGAGTAAACAATTATTCTCTGGCTCAGTTTGGCTATGTCGATTTTTGTGAGACAAGAAAAACTCATTTATCGGCGAGACAATTTGCTTTTAAAATCTTTTCGCCAATGGATTGAAACACCTGAAGTGCTTAAGTACCGAAAAGAACTGGTTGTCGCCGTTTTGAAGCGAATGGCAATGTATGCGGTAACCTCCCGACTCAGCGCAAGAAATCCGTGTTGACATACACATTATAATTGATGATTCAGTCGATAATAGCGATATCTGGTTCTTTTGTTTTCTTTTTTTCTGTTATAGCTTATAAAATCTTCGTTTTCTGTTAGAGTGCTCTATTTGTGGCAGAACGCAGTACGCTGCGGATCCAGGTAAACTTCAGTTAGTCCTCAGTGCCATTTTATGATACGTAAAGGCAAAATATGTTACTTAGAAACCCTTCTGCACAGTTAGTAAAGCTATAATTGCCGCAGAAGGAAGCTATGCACACGAAATGGTGCAACAAGTACTTGAGCCTGCGGACAAGGGAGGAAGGTAATAGTTTAAGAGCAAAGCCGAAAAAAGAAACGGCCATTAATACATGCGGGTTCTTTATGCCAAGCGGATTCAATGTACTTAGTAAGAGCAGCGTATATAGCAGCATGAACACCCGTACAGCATTACTCGGTGAGGTGAAAAAACGGGTAAGTAGAAAAGAGAGATGCAGTGAATATAAATTAGTCGCCAGGCCTATTGCAATGTGTCGACCCTTGCACTGCATCTGTGGACAACTGAAACGCCAATATACCTGCACCTAAAAGAATTAATGTCAACTTTGAGGCAAGATAAAAAATACCTTGATCGGAGTTCGCCTTTTTCTCTCAGGGGAGGCTGTGGGCAGCTGAAAGCCATCAGTGAGATAAATATTAGAGCTGTGATAAGCTCCGTAGCGAAGATGATGGCTGTTAGTATACGCGCGGAAGGCCGAAACGTCTTCATCAAGAACGCTCCACCCAGTGTGGCTACCATGGCACACCCGATCGGGAACGTTCCTATGGAAAAAGGCAGTGACATAAACAATCAGTTAAACAAAAATCACCATAATTTCTTCGCCACAGGTAAAGTTCTTGTCTTAAAACTATGCACGAAATTCATTGTAAGGAAGAGAAATAAATGCGATAAGTATAAAAACACACACAAAAAAGGAACCATCAGTACGAAAGCAACTGCTGCCGAACCGATGAGCTGAGCTAATTGGAGCTTTTTATTTGTATATGAAGGGCATCCCTTGTTTCATTGCAATGTTTTTCACTCAGTATATCTCCTTACTGTGCATGGTATTAATGACACCTTAGAATGAAGGTAGAGTGCATGTGGAAGCGACATCCTTCTTATAATGAAGACATGGACCGAACACAACAGGTACTGCGATGTGTAATTCTGTAATTATTGTGCTTAATAAACAAATGCTGCCCTTTTTCACATTAAACGTTTGTCATTATGAAGCCAATAAATGCATTGAAGGTCTGAAATTTTCTACAGAAGGTCAGTCAGCGCGAAAAGGAGAAAAAAAAAACTTGTCGGAGGTCACGCGAAGACACGGTAAAAAAAATCGAACAAAATGCTGTTCACAGCAAAATAGCAAATGGTGCTTGATGCATGCATACCACTTAGGACTGAAGCAGCACTGGGTGACTGTTGGAAATGCTCTTGCACGTATTTAGGCACGTACGTACAAAAACCCAGGACACCGAACCACTTGAAGACGTGAGCGCCCATCTGAGCGACTATTATGGGGTTCTTGATAAGTCTCTTGGACGCTTCGAAGGCTTCTGCAAAAGAAATCAAGGCATCGGCATCAGTATCACATAACTGATGCCTGGCATGAGACGTCCAAGAAGACGTGAGGTGACACTTGTGATATCCCATCTTAACGACACAAACCTGGCAACACACTCAGAAATATACTTGCCCAACGTGTCAGATGATCTAACTCCATGCGGCAATCAGGACTGATATAGCAAACCGGCGACGCTGAATAAAATTGGTAGAAGTTTAGCATGGTTAAACATGGTATTCAGCGAAAGCTTCACAGCAATGGTTACGTGACGTCATTCACGCGACTAATCACATGACCCCCTCCCCCTTTCTCTAATACAAGACTGAAAGGTCACCCAAAAGTCAAAGGTCATCGTACGGTCAAATTTCAAGGTCATGACCATGTTGTGCGGCACCAAGATGGTCCACAAGATTAGGCTGAAGGGCTTAGCTGTGGTGCGACTTATAGCCATGCATGACCTCTAACTCAGTGAAGGCCGAATTCAATGCCACGTGAAGCGTGGCTCTACCTAGCGTAGTGAAGCGTTCGCTTCAAAAACATGCTCCGCACTAATTATTTCTTGAAACTTGGTTGCGCGTTCTTGCTTCTCAAAACACATGTAGTTTATGAGCGATCTTGCTAACTAGAGATTTCATATACTCCAGCGTTTTCTCGTTTTGTGATAGTCAGGAAATAAAGCAGCGTCTAGCGGTTGTTTAATTCCGGCATTACAGCTTCACAAAAATGTTGTGCTGCACTGCGGGACATACCGTTTACACGCCAAGTACTCATTACTAACTGGAGCTATCATACAAAGTTCGATGTGAACGTGTTCATACTAGCCACCACTTTCCGGCCAGAACGTTTAGCGTCACTATTAGCAAAACATGGGAAGAAAAAGGGGGAGCAAATGAGCAACTTCTAGCCAATGTCTAACACTTTCACGCCAACCATTTTCTAACAACTTTCGCGGAAGAAATAGGAACTGGCCGGTGGAAATAGGTGGTGGCTCGAGGCCTTCGATTTGGTCTTTCACACAATTAAAGATAACTGCACAAAACGGACTAAATGCTATTTGTTGCTGTGCTAGCTCAAATATAAAAAAAAACAGCACCAAAGTAATTTGGAATAGTTTCATTTTAAGATCTTCCTTTTTCGCTACTGAAGAAAAACTGTAAGAGCATATAATCCTCTTACAATCTAATATAAGCATATCAGCCTGCACAATAACGAGTGGTGTTTGCGGTGATTATTAACGTGTTCAGTGATGTAAAAAAAGCGCCTTATATTTGTATGCCACAAACATTATAAGTAAACCAACAGTACTGTATTTGAAGTGTGCATGATGTTAGAATCACGATGTTCATTTCCTCTCTGTTAAAGACTGGCATGCAATAAGGGCTTTCAGGCCTTAACAGAAAGAAGTGGCCATGTTCTTGTTTGAGATTTTTGCGCTTTCATAAATAGTGTGATTTTTCGCTCATGTTCTCTGTCCTGTTACTGCATGCCAAACCGGAGGTGACGTCAAATGGAGCATTACGGCTCTCTGGCACTTCGAACTTGAAGGATGAAGTTCTGCGGATTAGAATGATGCTCTGATGAACACCTTGGTTCAGAACGATGTACTCTCATAGTATTCAAATTTGAAGCGTTGATAGTGGTACAGAAAACAAACAAGACTCAACACCATTTGCGTGGCGAATGGTACAGTCACCGGCCGACTTTCGACAAAGGCTGCGTAATACCGAACGCGTTCTGACTTTTTTTTTTCATTTTATGTTCGAGTACAGCACCATAAAACCCTTTCTAAAAATTAGGCGACCTTTGAAATAAGTGTCGCATGTTTGCCAAACCTCTTATGCTCATGTCTTGCTCTTCCTCAGTCGGCTGGTCGGAATTATCTTCAGCCAGACGCCTTGGGAAGAAGAAGAGGGGCAGGGAGAATAGCAGCTGCAGGAAGCCGAGAATGAAGAAGCCTAGCCACCAGGCTCCTATCCAACGCGGGTCTTCGTCCGCGAAGCCTGGGTCGTCTGAAGACACGAATAAAAATAACGCTGCATTAATTTTTCCCACGCTAAACAATACGCGAGCTCTTGAGCAGTGACAAGTGCATTAAACAACATATGATATTGCAGCAAAGAAGCCGGCATCCAATTGGGAACTAGTTCAGAACTCATTATTGGTAAAACAGGCAAGGGAATCAAGAAACCTGTAAAATGCTTCCTTATATGTTAAGGATTATGATACGTATTAATCCAAGCATAAATTATATTAAATAAACAAGCTGTACCAAAAAGGCATTTACAGCTCTCAAAAGCATAATGTAAGCTCTCAACATATTCGCTAATCGTTCGGAGTGTAAAGATAGTTGCGACAAGGAACAATTTTAGTTGCACCTAGATAACATTACTTGCGGAGTACGTGGTATAGCAATGATAATGTCGATCCCGACTGTGGAATAAGAGATTCATTTCTGGTGCAGAAAAGCAGTCAAATGTATCAAGAGTAGGCACTCACAATATGGGTCTTCGTAGATTGCGAGAATGAGGGCTGAGAAGATGAATCCCAGGCACGGTCCACATCCACGAACAACTGTCATGATCGCTGCTCGAGAAAAGGGGGAAAATAAAAATATTTTCTTAACGCCATAAATAAAATTTTATTTTGTTTTATCTTTAAGTGTGGCAGCTCAGCGTACAGGCAGGTTGGTGACGCTCAGCCTGCAGAATATTTTCCTTTCCCATCTAGGAATTTCTATAAAGCATGCAAACACAGGAAGCATGAAAATCATGAGTGGAGGCTGCCCTTCTCAGGAAATACTGGTACCAGAGACAAGTACGTACACACAATCGTGCGCGCGTGCTATTTAATATGAGAGGCGATCTCATTTTTTCCTAACCGCTGCGTACGCAGATAGAATTAGTCGAGAGGGCGATTTAAAAATAGGATTTTAAACTGCGGCTGCATTTGTTGCCGGAAGATTGGCGAACATTCTGTGGGAACTTATCTCCCAAATCACTCATTGTTTTGTCTTTTCAGCGAAGCTTATGGTTGAGTTACTACTCCTGAATACTGGATCCCTGCCCTCACCCATGTAGACGGCTGAGTTCTTCTTGCGGATGAGGTCGTCCAAGTAGGCTGTGCCTGCCGAGTAGTAGACGGCAGTGCCGATGCCCGTGAGGAAGTTGCAGCTGACCAGCAGCAGCAGCGCCGGAAGCGTCTCGGTCTTGCGCGACTGGGCGCAGTTGAGCTCACGGTAGCGCCGGTCCTCTTCCTGGTCGTGGCAGAAGTGGTTCAGGTCCGACTCGACCTCGGGGTCCGTCATGCTGAACGCCTCGTCCGCCTTGCCGAACAGCCAGTAGGGCAGCGAGGCCAGAAGGCACGAGGCCCCCATGAGCACAGCTGCGCCTCCCACCCATCTGCAGGAGACAGCCAGCAGCTGTTTGGGCCTGGTAATCTTAAGCTTAAGAAGGAAATGCATAGTGGTGGGCGCAGCATTGGCTAGTTAGTTAGGATTGGATAGGATAGTGCGTGTAGAGTGAATAGATATAGAACGTAAAAGAATATATAGAAATGAGTATTGGCTGGACACACCACCAGTCATACTCATCTCCATACATTTTGATACGCCAGGCTTTGAAGAGGGTACCGTCAGTGCGCGTCCTTGATAACTCGGATCGCACAATCCCTACAGGTGGCTGTGACAGGACAGTCACCTGCCAGTGCAGTGGCACATCACTTAACCGCTGCCCCACTGCGCTGGCAATGGTATGAGGACTCGCCGCCATTTATGAATGCTAAGTAGAGAATGAGCAATTCTGCATATATGGACATTAAACCATAAAACACATCGCATCATGCCATTATGGCGGATCTTAAGTGCCTCCTGCAATTGAAGAATCACCCCCTGCTTCCGCACATCTGCTGGGTTTAACTAAGTTAAACTCCTACCAATTTTTTTCTCCCGTGTTCACGGTGCAAGTGCACACTAACCAGGAGCATTGCAATTACACCAAGAACAGGGCAATGCCTTAGAAAAGAAAAAGTTGCAGATGTGCTATAACGCACAATTTAAGAACGAAAGAACCGTGGGTTAGTAAACAAATGCCAGTTATTGTACCCTAGCTGAATTTAAATGAAGGAAATGGACATCGGAGGCAGGACGTATAATGCGAACAAGCGATAAGCAATGGTCTGCTCGGTTAGAAAAGTTGCTGCCAAGGTGGCAGGAAAATGGTAATCGGAGGCGCCGGAGAGGTCAGATGTTGAAATTAGATTTTGAACTTCGCTGAAGTAGCGGGAGCCGGGGCTGGAGCAGGACAGGGTTACTTTGAAGTCAATTAATGGGGAGTGTCTTGTATACAGTAGACGCAACCTGGTTGACGTTACAGTTTGTTATAGTCGTCATCACTGCAAGGAGAGGCTGAACCATGATGCCACGGCACCACGTAAAGTAGCTGTATTTGGAATAGACGATACTTATTCTTTCAGGCCGTTTCTTGCAACATATACCATACCTTTTAGGTCAATACACATATATCGGCCGCAGAACAAGCAAACAACGGTGAATAGTCACGCTAAGATGCAATAATTAAGCTTATTATTCTTTAAGAGCAGTCGCTAGCTGAAGTAACTATCTGTAATTAAAAAAAAACCTTCCCACTTTTCACCTCCTCTAGGAGGAGTAGACATGACGATGGTTTCTGTGCAAACAAATTGATTTCTCTTCTCCGCTTCCTTTATATATTCCTTCATGCAGTGTAGACGATTCTATCACACTCAGCGCCTCGTTCAGGGTGAGCAAAAATAAGGGCTCCCTACCTTGGTCGGTGCCTCTTTGGACTGTAGGTGCCGATGAAGACACCCAGAAGAATAGGACCGAAGTTGTCGGCGAAAAAGACGAAACCTGCTGTGCGGCTCCCGTAGGCGAACCGCCTTTCCAGCGTCGTGTTGACGCCGATGAGGTAGGAGTAGTAGCAGCCTTGCAGGATACCCAGGGCAGAGAAACAGATCATGTAGCACACCGGTTTAGTGAAGAAGGCCAGGAAGGCTCGCAGTGCCCCCTTCTTCTCCGCCTCCTTAGAGCTGCCACCGCGCTCCGCGGTTGGAGCCATGACTCAGCAGTTGCGAAGAACGCTGTTAACAGCACCTTTCCCTTTTCTCCAAAATTTGTGCTCAGCTGGCTCTTTCGGCGCATGGGCAATGACGGCGGCTGTAAAAGTCATAGAGATAACATAACGGGGTTACTGCCAACCGGAGAAAGTGAGTTCGAAATGTCGATTAGAAGAAAGCAGGTACTTGGGAAAATGCGAGAATTTCTTTAATGATTCATTTTCGGCACATGGCTTCTACGAGCATATATGAACGCAATAGCGTCCTTGTAATTGCAAGCAGAAGTCTTGGGGCACTGACGTAAAAAGTGCCTGAAATTGAGCTAGTTCGAAAAGCATTGCAGCAGAGCTGCGCTCCCTGTAATTTACACGGAGTGTTAACAAAGGCAGACAAGAACTACTATGCGCATGCGCTGAACCATTCTTGTTAACTGTGTTCCGTGCAAATTCTAAGCACCACACCTCTCGTACAGCCCTTACGTAGCGATCGCTGATAGCGTTGATAAGTGCAATCACGTAGTACTAGGTTCAATGTACGGCTACAAATGTCGTGTTTTCAATACGACGGAATCAAGAACATGACACATTTAAACTGGCTTCAAGGACATAAGAAGCTCATCGTGAAGGAGGGCCGTCTACTACGATGTTCAGTGTTCTGAGTTACTGTTCGGCGGATTAAACACAAGATGTAGCGCGTTATAGATATACACCGGGCCTGTTTCAGCGGAGGTTTGAAGAATAGATTTTTTTTCTCTCCAAAGCTTGGCAGCATGTAGAGTTAAGGCGTCGTTATTTTATACCTGAAAGCACCCATGCATACAGCCGCTGCTTCCAACATTTAACAGAAAGAAAAAAAAGCGCCTTGATGGACTATGAATTATTGAGCCTGCAGAGAATAAACAATGGTTACTCGATAAGAACGTTTGGTCCTTTTTAGAGAGTGATGTGTAAAAAAAAGGAAGGGTTATTCGTTTTCAATTTTGTTTTTGTGCGCCACGCACAAAAACAAAATTGTTGGCAACACATTATCGTATTTACCCCTTACTCATGTATTTTCGCGGGGGATTTTTTTCTCCTCAAAGTTGACGCTACATATACATTCCTTGTCGAAAGTCCTCACACCACAGGGCTACCTTTTGAGCTGTTCAGTCTCGTACCTACATTGCATATAAAACTCAAAATGTCCGGAAAGTTGAGGACAAGAGTTTCGCGCCGTTTTTGACAATCTGGAATTTCGGGTGTGCGGTAACTGTAAACTACACGGCTAAGGGGCAAACAATGTGGACTGAAGACTTTTGAGCAAGGCTGTAGATGCCTTTGTGTCGAGTGGCGATGTACAAAAGGCCTTCGGTGGTATGTTGTCCTCTATAGAAACTTGTCCTTTCTATCGATCAGAACAGAGTGTGCAATACGATAGTGTGCAAACAAACATCAAAAAAGACGCAAGTGCTCAGGCCGTTTTTGCTTGACATATTGATGGTGTAGACAGCATGTAATTGCTACAAGATTGGTCTAGGATAAAGCTAATGGAAAGGTAAACTTTGTGTCTCTTTTTTGCGCAATGGCAGGTCAGGGAAAAGCTTTTACGGGCTATTTCGAGCAATGAGGACATTGGGCAGCGGGTGACAGTAGATGTGGGAAGGTTAGGGCCCAGGGCGGCGCCATCAGCACCTTGGAGAAGCCATTAGAAGCACTCGGGACGGCCCCATAAGTGCACTTGCAAAAATGGCACGCCGCAACAATATCAGCAAACACGCCCCCCTATCCTGGCAGGAAAGGGTTTGGCAAAAGCGTACAAACTTCCTCCAGAACGGGCTTTGTCCTCAACGAATTCCCCAACAACCTCAGAGTAATTTATGAACCCCTGGCGACTTGCCTTTCAACCTGGCAGTTATACACATTTTCAGTCATAACGATAAGTAAATTTTAAAATCGCAGTGAAGTGGCACATTTGGGACACGCGTGTATGACGCAGGAAACGTAACATTGTCTTTGGGTTATTTTAAAAATATACATAAAATAGAAAAGATGTGCGTCAAGTTGAAAACATCCTTAAGCAGTAGGCTTCACAGTAAACTCTACCTTGATTTGGAACGGTACGTTCACTGCCCGCTAAACCTGAGGATGAAACAAGCAAAAACTCTGTATGTTCAAATTTACAAGCTGTATAGAAGCAGCTTTTTTAAAGTTAATGATCGCAGGGTAGTACCGCGTGCCTAGAGACTAAATTCGACATCATTTCTCTACTCTTGACCAACGGTATTTGAGTGGTAGAAGTGTGGCGAGGGCTGCTTTGAAGCGTTATGCTAGGTACCATATGTATAATTATTAACCTGTCAAAACTTTTGAAGCCAACCGATACGTATACAAGTTGAACCGGAGTGTTGGAAGATTTTTGAGAGGTTACATAGTAACCAAAACACTAGTGCTGTTCTTCATTGGAACGCAAACACCGAACCCATATGCTGCAGCAACTCCTTTTTTCCTGCTCCTCTTCCTCCTGCCATTATCCTTCCTCCAATGCAGCAAGGAAAAGTTGTTACTTAAAGCGACTGTTCCTGACGTCTGTACGCTCGACAGTATGAGTAATAAAGCGACAAATTTGACATCAATTTCTCTTAGTGTAGCGCGTAGCTACTTCAGTGAACTCTCACAAAAACAGAATGAGTGAGGCGCTAGCATAAGTTATGCAAAAGTCCAAGGCAGCTACCAAGGGAACCTCGAGTGCTGAAGCAATGGTTACTATCTCAGCGTGACACCGTTCAGTCTCCGAGGCACACTCAGTGCTGATACGCGGCAAAGAGCCGTCCCAGTGCAGAAGGACGTTCCTCCTGAACGAAACAAGGTTTCTTGCTCAGCTACAGCCCTCCTTTATGTTTGCTAAAAAGCGTTTAGCGTCTAAGAAGGCTCACTTACTTTATGGCGACGTCAGGCCGGCCCATTCGCAGCAGTCAAGGCGTCCCGACAGGGTGCTGCCGATTTCCACACCGATTATCAGGGAACGAGATACCACATTGTGCCGTGTCTCCGGCCTGGGAGGCACGGAAAAAGAAAACACGCTTCGGGTCCCGGTCGAAGCACTCGAACGGCACTCGGACCCCTTATCAGCATGCCGGGATGATAACTAGGCGCGCTGCTGATCTGGGCTGACGCGCACAGAGTCGGCATGCGGGAGACGTGATACAGCGGCGTGGGTAGATGAATTCGGCGAAACAGCGGCTGTTACATGTGTCGTATCATTACATGCCTCGTAAATGGGGCGTGGTGCCCGAGAACAGCACTACGTACAATGAAACAATTGGGTTGCTGTGCACATAGAAGGTGGAGTGATGACAGCCGTTATCTTCGGGTTATCACATATGATAGACACTACGAAAGGTAAATAGTTTTTGTTTGTGCCGGAATAAAATACAAGGTCATCTCAGAGCTATAAGGCTCACATTTCACAACATATTTCTCGGAACAAACGTCAGCTTTCAGAAATTCAGGAGGCCTGTTGTGGGACCATCTTTGCAAACGTTTGCCCTCAGTGCAAAGCAACCTTAAGTTCCAAAAGGTATACTGCTACATGAACAGATGATGGACCGATTTTGAACTTTTCTATTGGTTTATTGCATGTGTAGGAGTTCACAACAAGCGCAGTTTTTTTAGCCGCCTAGAAATTGACCCTATTGAAATTTTCTAATTATAATAATAATAATAATGAGTTTATTTTTCCCTCGGTACAAGGAAAAGGAACAGACGCAAAAAGCTGCTGCGAAGAGCAGCTTAACGGGGTGACTGCCCCCATATTTGACAACAGCTGGCAGCATTACATGAGTCAGCACACAGTGAAACAACCAAAAAGGTTAACAATGAAAATAATTGAAAATCAAACTGCAAAAAAAAAAAACGCAACGAAATAGTCCAGGCAAAATCCATGGCAATTCTATAGAGAAACATATGAAAGAATACAGTGTACACTTGACAGGACTTCCCATAGGACGGAATGAAGATTTTCATTGATTAACGGCATCTAAGACATCATCAATAAGGTTGGGAGGGTTTTATTGTTCTTGTGGAATAGTGATTCACAGTGATAAGTTTTCCGTATAAATCTAGCATGTCTCCAATATTTCTGCATCGCTCGCGCCAGTAATGAAAAAGTCCTCGATGCTTACAACTTCTGTCCATTATTGCCTTGAAGATTTTTACTATCTACGCATTACAGAGTTAGGGTGGTAATCGCTGGCGTGCACTGGGAAGAGAGAATCTTTGGAACATTAGGACCGGACTGCTTCACTTTCAGCCACTCCTTTGAATGTTTGGATGTGGGCCAAAGAGAATGCCCCATCGTATCGTCAAGTTTTGTCGCTAGGTGCTACTAGTGTCTCTCTTTCGAATCTAGATGCACGGCGACTTTAAGCCTTTAATATAAAGACACTGAAAACATCGAATGTACGAAGTTTAAGCATTTTGCGGTTGCTGGTCACTACATTGCAAAAATGTAGAAAGTAAAAAAATTAACTTATAAATAGTGTATTGTTACTGAATAGCTGAAATTAGCAAATGTAGCTAGCATCTCGACGTCAAAACTCTCAAGAGTGACGCGCGTGCAATAAATCAATATTAAAGTCAAAATCATTCTAAAGCCCTCCAAGGATTCAGTTTGTGAATTTGTATGTGAGGTTGTCCTGCCGGTAGGGATAGCTTTTGCAATGAGCGATTTTTTTTTTTTACAGGTCTACTGCATCTCTGGCTCCTGAAAGTTTTGCTTTGTCTTGGAAAAGTATGTTGGGAAATGTATCTTGTTCACTACTGTGAGGAATTAACGAACTTTAGCAAACATAAATGAAAACAGTTGACATTTTTATCGCGTATCGTACGTGATATGCCAGGAATTCGAGGTTAAATACGGTTTCATCACCTTTGAATGTAGAATGCGTTATAAGCCCCTCGTAAAATAGCGTTACTTCAATGGCAACACGTAACATTGCGAAGCACGAAATAGCTTACTGGGTGCGATTGCATGACATTTTGAAAATGATATGGGCCGCGGTGGCTCAGTGGTTTTGGCGCTCGGCTGCTGACCCGGCCTCGGTGGTCGAATTTCGATAGAGGCTAAATTCTAGAGGCTAGTGTACTGTGCGATGTCAGTGAACGTTAAATAACCTCAGGTGGTCGAAACTTCTGGAGCCCATCACTACGACGTTCCTCATAGCCTGAGCCGCTTTGGGACATTAAACCCCCCAAGACCATAACATGATATGGACATAGCATTTTAAGGACGCTTCACAGAATCCTAATGTGTGCATAACAGGATTTTTTTAGTTCATACAGATTTTTGTTATAAATACCATGAAAGACATGCCGAAGCGGTATGAGCAATAGATTGTACGGCACCGTGGACCTCATGCACTTTATAGAAATGGAACAAAGTACTATTAACCAAAACTAACTAATCTGTGAATATGAAGACAGGCAGAAGACAAACGTCTCTTGGTTTGCCTTTTTAAGGCGCCGATAACGTAAAATTTATACGCAGCCATCTTTTTTCTGCAGAAGGACGACCGGAGGTTTATCGACTAGTCGAAGATTTTAATATTCCACACTAAAGCAGGTCATCCACCTGGCCGTCAATAATCTGTCATTCTGCTGCCCGTACTCAGCGGCGAACGATACGCGATGCGCGGTGCCTAAACAGAGTTTATTGAAATGAGAGTTTGCCCGGAGAAGAGCTGCAGCAAAATGAATTAAGTACGATCTTTGAAAGTATGCGCATGTGTCTCGCGCTGTGCGCTGCACGCCTTCCTCATATCAAACCAAATTAAATTTTTTTCCTTCCAGGACGCAAGGTAAACGTACTGCCAGACTGCAGGCCGTCTACATCTGTTGTGTGGGCAGTTGTCAAAGTTTAAGAATTTAGACCATTTTTCGAGACATCTAAAGTTTAAAATTATCTTTGGAAAGCTCTTGAAGATGGCTTTTCCTCGATGCATAATTTTAAAATGGCCTCGCTCGAATTTTCAATGCAGCTGATACAGACGCAGTTTATGTGTCTTATGACGTGGAATGTGTTTATGTGATTTCCGGCGCCATACCACGCGCTGAGGCACCATTTTATTAATTTCTAATTGCGGAAAAGCCAACTTAACCAGCTTTAAAAAGCGCGCTTTTGACGCTGGATATCTCGAATCAATATGCCTATTCAGAAGTTTTAAGAACTTGGTTTGTTTTTGATGCTGGCGCTCGTCATTCTCAGAATATAATTTTGCGCTGTAAAACCAAAAATTATAAATGTGACTGATCGTCTTTCAATTTCACTCTATCACGTCTATAAAATCCGCCTTGCCGTACAGTCCACATGGACAGGCCACACTGACGTATCTTTCACGGCTTTGAAAAGAAAAATCTGTACAGAATAAAAATAAATACTCGGTATATAATATCTCAATCATGTGAATTGCTCGTCAAACCTTTGGGCTCCTATCTTTAAAACGCTGTCTCTTTACAGGGCAGTTGTCGTTTTTTCTTTTCTTACCTGCGCCTTTTTCATGCCTGCAGTAATAATCAGAGCAGGGATGATAACGAGTACAATAGCAGCAATGCGAACGCGGCTTTACTATTTCTGTACTACGTATAGCCACAAGATGAGTTGAGTTTTCGCAGACATTTCCGTCTACAATGCAGGATATGAGACGGAAACAAAACGGATGCCCAACTGTAATTCGTTTCATTGATTTAAAGCAGGAGTGAACGAGTCACCGTTGGTGGTCGCACCTCTTTCACCGCATTGTATTCTTAACATCTTGCGTTGTTCAGAAAGAGCGAGAGACTACATTTTCATGAAGGCTTTCCCACATGGCCAGTAAGGCACGTTTGTGCGCAGTAATGAGAGTAATCAGGGTGTGGAGTAATGAACTAGCTCAACTTTCCGTTTTAATCAGGGTAAGTTCCAACGAAAAGCCCCGACACCCCTTAAAGTCTTGCTGGACCCCCCGCCCCCCATAATGAGCATCCTCATTTATTATAAAGGCAACAAAAATTTCCAAGTTGCTGTATGCATGTTGTTTATCGCGCTCGCCGTGGTGAAGACATCGGATTGTTTCTTAGCAGGTGAGGCTTTTTAACGGCCTCTGAAATTTGGTTACTTGACTGTTCTCGCACTTTAGCGTCACCTAAGCATGCTGTCGTGGTCAGGAAATGAATGCTCGGTCCCAACAGCCTAATGGCTTTGTCGCTGAGTCGCCGCTGGAGATACCTATTCTCCTTGCTTAGCTTAGATGTCAACGGCCATAACTTCGTAACCTGGACAGTAACTTTTGTGGAGAGTGAATAGATATTACAGTTGTGTGGGAAAAAAAGATGAAACTTTTCACATGACGCTTAGATGTGCATGATGTCAAAATCTATAGTTCAGGACCGATGCTTTGTTGGCCTTCCGTTATACCTTTCTTCAAGGCGGTTTGGGTTTCAAGGCGGCATAAGCCACAGAGCTTCATATCGATTTGGCTTTTATGTTTTCAGCATATCGGCAATGGTAAGGAAGAAGAATTGTTATTTTTACGGACTTGTCCACAGGATTAAGCTAGCCGAAACCATAATGAGAAAAAGTGCAGTTACAACCTATCACTCATTGAACTGTTGGTGGTGCAAATGAAGTAATTCCCAGCAGGAATTACTCAGAAGTATAAAAGAAATGGCTGGAAAAGCATGTCAGTGGTTCCAACCAAGCTAAGAACCCGTGGCTGTCAAGCCTACAAGTTTTCACTTTAGAACTGGGTTGCCTCGATGGGGAGCGTCTGTTTAATTTATTCAGAAATATAGGTCAATACTACTGTAACTGAGCTGAGAATTACAGTAATACGGTGAAATGCTACCAAGACTGATATGAAGAACACTGGAGGTGATTCCAAGGCAATTTGACGAGGTTCGTTTGCAGTGCCACAACTAAACTAAAGCAAGGATCACTAACCTCTGCCACTCAAGCGTTGCCGCTGGTGTGATAAAAACTCGATGTCTGCAGCTGGCAACAATTATCACCGGATCCAAAAGACACCATTTCTGCCCCTATGATGACGCTCATGCATGCGTAGAATGCTCTCAGAAATGCCGAACAAAATACAGCAGATGGTTTAGCGGGGCTAAGCGTGGAATACCATGCAGTAGCACTAGTTTTCATCACCATCATCATTAGCCTGGCTACGCCAACTGCAGGGCAAAGGCCTCTCTCATGTCCACCATGTCACCTAAGATCCCTATGTGCTGTGAATGAGAAAACATCCTTTGACCTAAAAGCCTTCACACTAAAGGCTTTTACCATAAAGACCTTTGAACTAAAGGCATTTGTCCTAATGGCCCATACCATAATGGCCTTGCACCTAAAGGCTTTTACCCTGAGGACATTTACCTTGAAGGCCTTCACCCAGGTGAACCCTTGTACGGCCAGGCGTGCACGCCTGGCAGATTGCCCACAACCGGTTAGGCAGGTGGGCCGCCTGCCACAAAGCACGTACATATACGTACGTATGCCCGAAATTGGAAAACGCGCGAGGTGTGCTAACGCGCTAAAGGTCTAGTTGACACCGCGCATATCGGCTCTTAGTTTAAACGCACCTTCTCGATTTCACAAGCCGCAGATTTACTCCCAGGAGCAGAGAGCACTCTTGCCTATGTATTAGTGCACTTTTATTTGGATTAAATTTGGTAGTTAAATAATGAGCGCACATTGCCTAAGAAAGTTCTGTGCTTTAACCAATACGTATGCTTCAAAATTATGTACAGGTAGCAGAAAACACGAACCAGAAGGAACAGCTTACCTTTTTTCGAGCTTTGAGGGTCTTCTATGATCGCTGGGAAGGGTTCTGCATACGCCCGCGTGGAACTCCTGCGGCAAAATTCTGCATCCTTCGGGGATTTACTTCTTCACGGGGGCTTTTGCAAGCTTTGAAACAGCGTGCTCTAGTAGCCTTGTGGCGGTCGCTAGAACTCTTCCGCATTTGGACAAGCCACCGGAATTTGGAACCCTTGGCACTCGGCAAGCTGAGGACAGGGTCGAAGAGGGCAGTTAAGATACGCTACCTAATTGGGGTGCACGTGCGTCAAAGCTTGATAAGCCCCCGCCGTTGCCTGGGCGCGTTGTTTATTTAAGGCTCCTTTCTCCAAGATTATGAGGAGAGTAGGTCTTAGTTGCTCTTATCTCCGGCTTTTATGGCCTTTTAGTTTGCACAAGCGTAGATGGGAAGCCTCATCACGTAACTCCAAGGAATAGCTGCGAGTCAGAAAGACAAAAAAAAGAAAACGAGTGATGCACTTGATGGGAGGTGTAAGATATGCTACTTGTGTGTGATGTAACGGAACAAAAAGAAGGGACGATGCCGGACGCTGTGCCGCTTTTTGCTCCTGAAAGTCTCCTACTCCTCTAAGCTTGAACTGCAGTTTCGAAGCGTTAGATACAACTTGCAATAACTAATCTTCGAGTCAGATGCTTCAGCTTCACCTGCGCTCAAATCAGTACTACAATCATGATTCGGCGGCCGGTTATATCTGGATTATTAGGGACCTCTGTGGTTGCTCAAATTAAGAATTGACGGCTGAAGCAAAGACTGCCTGCACCGACTTAGCGGTAATGTTTCATGCGTATTTCAAGTGTGTTTCAGATGTGGTGTTTCACAAAACTCCTTTGTCCGCCGCGGTGGCTTAGTGGTTATGGCGCTGGGCTGCTGACACGAAAGACACGGGTTCGATCCCGGCCGCGGCGGTCGAATTTCAATGGAGGCGAAATTCTGGAGGCCCGTGCACTGTACGATGTCAGTGCACGTTAAAGAACCCCACGTGGTCGAAATTTCCGGAGTCCTCACCTACGATGTCTTTCATAGCCTGAGCCGCTTTGAACGTTAAACCCCCATAAACCAAACCAAACAAAACTCCTTTATGTTTTTCCGTAAATAATCCTGAACCAATCTTATTCAAAGTTGCCCTTATTGGACTGTTGATGAGCTTCAGAAAGCGTCCACATCAGTGCATATGCTGACGACCTCTCCAGCTTGGCATCAGGATCCACGAAACCGCAAAATCGTGAAAGAACGAAACGGGTTATGCCATTTATTGACAAGTAACTACGTCGTCAAGGATTGTGTTTGGCAGCACCAAAATGTGTGCAGTTGCATTCATGCGAATCCACTTGTCACTACCCAAAAATTATCGACGCCTATCAGATTCCGCATATTGCCTGCCTTGGAGTCCTCCTATTCTAAATGTCTCAAGTACTGCTAGAAGTGCTATAGAAGTGCTTCAAGGAGAGTGAGATGCCGCAAGTCCTATATCCGGTAACGTTCTGCTCCCAATGACTTTCCAGCTAGTCACCAATGCAGGGGTGACGGTTAAACCTCGATATATCAGTCATGATGGTTATTCCTGAAATACAAAATAAAAATAGGCTGTTTCGACTGCTGCATTCAAGAAGCTTACACTGGTGTACGTCTCCTGAGATTATAAAGGTAGATGCCCGTTTATGAAGACAGATTGGTAAGGCCAATTGCAATCAACAGCAGCCTTAGTTATACCCACTTAACGCATCGTTTCTCGCTACAGCCCAGACCACAAAACGAAGCTAACGGCTGTTAAGCTTGTGTTAACGAGAGTAGTCAGTCGCCATATCTGGGGACAGTTTAGTTTAGTTTATGAGGTTTAACGTTCCGAAGGTACTTAGGCTATGAGAGCCACTTAGGGTTCTTTAACGTGCTCTGACAACGCACAGTACTCGGGTCTCTAGCATTTCCCCGCAATCGAAATGGGACCACCGAGGCATTTATAGGGGCAGTCTCAAGTACGACGTGTATTGTGCGATTCGAAACATGCGCTGTAAATATTAGAAATTTTTGTGCGGCAAAAATCATTACCATTATTTGACCAATAATGACTGCGAGATGCAACCATCTGCATGACAGAAATTACACTGAAAGGCCGCCGAATAGAATCCAGCTGATCCCAGGATAATGCGGGCTGCTGAGAAAATGGAGGTTGATGAAGAGCCCCGGACAGCCCCACAAGACAGATGGTACGCGCACAGTCCTTTCATTTCCTACCAGACTCTTTGTCGACTTTATATGCAGTACTGCCATGTGGAACTGGAATCAAGCAAGCATTCGGTCCAGCCTGCTTCAAAGGCTGGATCCTACACCTCACGTTGTACGCGATAGCGTTAAGGAGCCCGCGTCGCAGAAAAGCCGGCGTAGTCGTTTCCGTCTGTTGTCGGCGTCGTTGACCATGAGCTAAAAAATTAGCGGTGGCTTAGCTCGGCTATGCCAGGATATACGTAGCGTGAGCTACGCTGAGCCGCTGAGCTGATATTTCGCTCTCCTTCTCCATGGCTATACCACACTGGCAAACGCCCCGCTATATCTATACCCCCACTAATACCTCTGCGCATGCGCACAAAATGAGAGGCGCTATCAAGCAGCTCCAGCGCAGTGTCAGACTTGGCTACTGCGCAACGGAGGCGTACAGCTGGACACGCGCCGGCGCCAGTGCGTCTGCCGCGGCTGTGACTTCACTCCCCTGGAATGCGCAGACCGGCGAGGGGCGCGCGGCGGCTCCAGCGCGCCAGCTATGCGCCGTGTGACGTCACTGCTTCTCGCGCATGCGCATCACGGCTCTCCAGGAGCCACGCGAAACTGCCCAACCTCGGCCAGTGTAGCTCACGCTACAAAATCCACGAAATAATCGCTAGAGAAGCAACGTAGGTGGCAGATAGGCGACATAGGTCACGTGACCCTGTGGCGTCACCACAACCTGCCCGCCGGATTGCGAGCGAACTTTCCACCGTTGCAGGTGGCAATTAAATCAATAATTGGTCGCGAGACACTGCTCGGGAAGAGAAGCCTGGGTCTCACAGGCCCGACTGGTGGTAGCGCCTGCCATCGCAAAGCTGTGGCGCATCGCTTAGCCGTTGCACCAGTGCGCCACGGGTAGTATGGCGACTCCCGGGGATCTATGAATGTTAAATAAAGAATGACCAATTCCGGGTATATGGGCATTAACACATTAACGCTATTGCGTATACCCTTAAGGCGGAGCCTAAGTATTCCCTCCAATTTTCAATACTATGCGTGACGGTCAGCGCGACCAGGCCAGCCTTGTTACCAGGTTGCTTCGACATCACTTTCAAATGGCGGTAGTCTCATTTAACTGAAAGTGCAATCTGCAAGATACTGTGGACCACATACAGTATTCTCAGCTTGACTCTTTCTTCTACTGGCAAGGAAGACAGGCGTTCGTTTCTTTTTTTTTTCTTGGAGTCTTTCGACCATGGGCTGTTATCCGAGGACATTACACTGGGTACTTGGCCGTAAGTCTAGATGTCTTTCTAGACAGGCAAGGCCATTTTCCTCTTGTTGCACTGGCAGCGAGGGTCGAGACTTTTGGCTGCATGCCGGCGCATCGAAGATGCGCTTGAATATAGTCGCACTTTCCTTTTTATTCCTTTACTCACTGCAGGCGTGTTTTGTTCTTTCTTCCGCTCAGGCAGTAGAAAACAGCAGGCCGGCTAATTATCTAACCAAATCCTCCCTTTCTAAACAAAGTTCTTTTTTTTGTATGTTGATTAAATTATGATTACTCACTCATTATTAATTTTTCAACGACACACTACGGCGGCTTAGTGGCTACAAGGTAAACAAATTCCCGTTGACACACGGAAAAAACAAAACATCATTGAGTTAGGTTAATTCAAGGCAGCCCACTACTGCGTGCATTTTACTCCGCACTGTTTCCCTTGAACGAAAAAGTTCATTATTTATATATCAACTCTTACGCTGCTAGAGAAACGTTAAAGTATTTTAGAAAGCTTTAGAGCATGGTAAGAAGACGCAACGTCATTCCAACCGTTCCTTTTTGTTATTTCTACTGCAGCCGCTCTCTCGCGCGTGCTGATAGTGCCTCTGTGTGCAGCATTTTTTTTCTTAAAAGCTTCACAGTTGCTAATTTTTTTTTTCTTTTTGCAATGAAGTATTAAGCGACAACGCGCCACAGAGTCAACGTCTCTATTTCTGTGCTGGCGTTTTCATTCCACGCAATTTCTTACTCCAAACTTATTTTGCCTACAGGGAGTCCTTATGTATAAATGTAAACGCTTATATGCAAATTGCGCTGTGTTTAAAAAAATGGTTGGCGGTTTTGCATTGCTTAGCACGCAATAATGTGCAAAAGCACAGTTTTTGTAGAATTCTTTGCACAGTTATTTGCACCGCCACGTACCTGAAAGCATGGTAGAGGTGTCCATTGACCCAGTGAGCCAGTCATGCGCGTTTTCAACTTTTCATCGGCAATGCCAATTGACACAATGTACGCCGACGGTCTATGCTCCAGAGCCGCGTTTCCCTCACAACGTTATCCCCGCCAACGCATGCAGCGCAATCTCTCTTTCACTACCACCACATAACTCAAAACGCGAATATTAGTTTGATAGCAATATTAGTTGTTGAAGAATAAGATGTGTAATGCACAGCGCGAGAGTGTGTTGCAGTTTGACACTCGCAAAGGCTTCCCTCAGCGGCCCCGTGTTGCCAATCATCCCGGCTACAGCCTATATTACAGCATCTAGATTTCGGCGTGCGTTTTTAAGCACGCAAGACACAACACTTTTAACATCGGCGGATTATGAGCACCTTAAATATTATTGAAACAGGAAAATTTGTTGCTGTCGGCAGCTTGAAGTATCACTGTCGAGGCTGCGCTGCCGCATCCCCCCTCTAAATTTCTATTTACACAAGTCGGGTTTGGCGCTCTCTCCCCTTTGTGCATTTTGCCGTGAGCCTGAATCTATAGAACATTTTTGGCTGTATTGTCGCCGATTCAACTCTCTGAGAAAAAGGTTGCTGGAGGAGCCCTTGCAGCATCTTGGCCATAGTTTGAGCAGCCCGTTCTTTGCTATCATTTGGGGCCACCACATTTGGGTTCAGCCACAGATCTGTTTGTACCGCTGTTCTAAATTTTCTGATCGAATCTCACCGACTGCCTTGCTAAGTGTTCCAAAATTTTCTTTTCTATCAATTATTACATTTTGACTTAATCATTATTATTTAATCCCTCTCTTTATTATTACTCTTACAATTATGAAATCAAAACTCTTATCCCTTTTCTGTTCATGAGGAAGAATTCACCGGTGTTGCGCTCCCACGTGCTTTTCCTTTGTATTAACTGCGTTCAGGTGAACTGCCACCCGATTCTTGGCCGATCCCCCAGTGTGGGTATGTGCCATCTTTTGATAGGCTAACAACAACAACAACAGTTTGACACAAGGCGTGATCAGCTGGGTCCGTGGGCTGACACTTGTGCGGCCAACCAGAGACGATCGATCATTGCTTTGCGTGGTGCCGTGATGCCGTGCTTTTCTGTGGCATACTACAGCGTACAATCATAAAGTACATTGGTATATCGCCTTACGCTATACGGTTCTTGCCTTTCGTAAAAAACTCCGGGATTCCGTGCGATTAGTTAATGCTGAATGAACTTTTTATCCTTCGGGAGAGCCGCAGATGGATCGACACGCAGTACCACCTCGTTCATCTAGGTCTCTGTTAAGTGAACAGTGCGCCTTGGTGCGGGGGGTTTATGCTGCGCAGGACCGGCCACCTGAATGGATGCCCGTCCTTGACACATGTGTATGTCTCCCGCAAATTTTATGTGCAGGTGGAGTACACTGTACGAGGACATCAGAATGTGTGCCCGCATTGCGGAGTAGTATGCGTGCGCGTAAAGAATTTGGTACCTCAGCGGGATTGATTTCCATGCAATAAAGAAAAACTGCGGCGATAGTCTAATGCTCTCGCGTAGCGGAGCGGCCAGAGAAGCTGTACTGTTCGCGCCGCCGCGGGTTTGAATCCCTGTCGCGGATATTTATTTCGTTTATTTTTATTCATTTCTTTTACTTGGTACAAATCTACAAACATCACAATCAAAACCACATACATCGCAAGATCTCGCTCGGCGTTTACATCGGAACAGTGCTTTCGCGCTAAAAGAAATAAAATAACAACCACATACCAGGGGCCGGGACTTGTTATAGGGCCGCGAAGATTTGTTTTCGTCTCGGGTCTTTACATTTGCTCTTTGTTTATTGCCGGCGGCACATGGGCTTGTCACATTGGTTCCTAGGCAAGAAGGAATTTCGTATAATTTCAAAGCATTTATTTGTCCCTTAACGGCCCGAAGTCAGTACATAAAGAGGGGCTTGCGTAGAGGTTGTGGTGGTAGGAAAACAAAAGAAAAAAAGAAAAAAGAACACTGTAACATTAACACATAACAATAACACATCAGAGCGCTCTCGAAAAATCATAATCACGCGCTGCTGCGTCCAAGTTGTTCGACATAACTGCCATTCTTTTGTGTTGCTTGTCTCGAATGTTCTTTGTTGTCTTAAATTTTTTTTTTTTTTTGCAAAGAAGTAGTCAGAATCCACGCCGAAAGCGGCGGGGATTTTGACCTTTGCCGTCGCCGGGTGAAATTGCTGCTACATCATCGAAGCCGAGTTGTTCAGTTGTTTGTGGACACAAGTTAGCCCCGTAAACCTTTTGAATTCTTTGCCGGCCGGATGTTCTCTCGTATGCGAAGTGCCTGGCGTCACAGACACGTGAATATATTCTGTCTGTGAACCCCGGGGAAGATGATTAGATGCGCATATCGAAGTGAAAAATAAAAATAAAGCAGTATCACATTCGTTCGCAAACCGCTGTAGACAGAAAAACAGAAGAAATGAGAACGGCAAACAAGAACTAATGAAATGATTTTTTAACACTGTGGGCGAAAATAGAGGCTGAGAAAGAAAGAATAAATGCTCCGACATAACTTCTTGAGAGCAATAAAGTCAGTGCTAAGTTGTCCTCTGGCGAAGACGTTCTTTTTAGTTCAAAACTCTTCTGAAGATTTGGCAATGGTAACTTATTGCAGACTTCCATTGAATGCGCGAAGCAAGAAAACTGAAGTGTTTTATTGCTTGGAAAGTAGTGTCACGAGGTGTATTTGATTTATTATGCATTATTTTAATTCTGATAGACCGTTCATCTCACAGGCTTGATTAACCCCCATCTCAACGGGCTTGATCTACAGAGCTTGAAGTGGACGAGGGAGCACTGCTCACATACATTGATAAATAAATAAAAAACAATTGGGAAAGGCGAACGACAGATTACAAAAAATGGATCGAGTGACGTTAAAAATCCTCTTCTTGATAAGACGCCCGAGCCAAGTATATTGAGAACAAAAGCGCTGCTCTAAAGGTTTGTCAGACACTCACGGCGAGGAACGAGATTTCTGTAAACTTTTTCGTCAACGTGTTTATCATATTTAGCGCTTTTGTACTGATAAAGACACTGCAAACAAGTTTAGCATGCTGCCGCCTGAAGGTAACTGCATGTGCGCCCTACGATCGACTGCACCGAACGGCCAAGCGCACAGACAGTTGTTTTCTTATCACGCTGATACGACTCCAGCCTTTATCGGAACGTGCATGCGCAACGCTCTGGTGAGAGTACTTGAAAGGAGATCCCCACCTGCGCCGTATACCTTGGGGCTTACGAGTTCAGCTGTGCTTCGAGCCTCCGAGAAAACTCCGCGCCAGCATGGCCCCGAAAAGTACCAAGTTCCAGCCCATCCCGGCATCAGAAGAGCCGATGTCCGAGGAAACCGATCCGGACTACATGTGCGGAATCTTCAGTTACCGGCCGCATTGGATGCAGAGATTCGCAAAGACTCACTACTTCCTCGTCTGCTACATCGTTTACGGTGTGTGCCAGGGGGCTCTCAAGGCCTACCTCAACGGGTGCATCTCCACCATAGAGAGGAAGTTCGCGCTGTCCGGTAAAATGTTCAGCGTCATACTGATCGCGGACAACGTGAGTTCACTTTTCGCCAGCCTGCTCATCGGCTACTACGCTCGCAAGGTCAGCAGGCCAAAGATGATAGCTTTCGCTGTCTTTATGAGTGTTGCGGGGTGTTTTCTAGCCGCGTTACCGTATTTCGTCTACGGGCCAGGGTTAGTTGGTGACGTTCAGAAGGCGATGAGTGACGAATCGGCTTCTGAGTTGAGCACGGTTTCTAAAAAGGAGTTTTGTACTCGGGAACACGGGGAAGAAAGTTCTGCGGGCCATGACGAGTCGCCAGCCGTCACAGCCATCCTCGCAGTGTGCATCCTGTTCGTAGCGAATTTCTTGAATGGCTTCGGAGGTGCTGCTTTCTACATATCCGGCACGACATACACGGACGACAACGCCAAGAAGATCGACTCGACAGTCTATTTCAGTAAGTTATTCTGCATGAGTGCCGCTACTTTCTGTGTTATTTTCCGGATGTGTCATTCGTACTAAAAATCATAATCATGCTTAATTATGCAAGCACTCTAGACGGCGCAGCGGAACGAAGTGAAAAAAAAAATGTCGACAGCTTTGTCACAAGTCAGAATAATTTCATAAGCACTGTGCGAGAACGATCCCGCACTGTTTTGACGAACACAAGAAATTAAAGAAAGCGTCAATACAACAAAATTGGTTGTTCCTTTTACCGCGGTTGCATTCATATGGTAAAGCAATAATCTCATATGCCGTTCATGTGGTGTCAACGTAAGAAAAATTTCAAAATATGCTATGTCTTTTCATTCCAGGTCTTGTTTTCTCCCTAAGGTTCCTTGGACCTATGCTTGGCTACGTTATGGCATCTGTCTGTCTAGGGATTTACGAGTCTCCGTTCGGTGAGTGCTGTATGATCTGCAAAATTTGCACATCTTATGAGCACAGGAAGAAGTGATTTCAAAGATGTATTCAAAGTGGCTGAAGAAAAGCTAGTTATAAAGTAAAGAAATAAGAGAATGAATGAATGAATGAATGAATGAATGAATGAATGAATGAATGAATGAATGAATGAATGAATGAATGAATGAATGAATGAATGAATGAATGAATGAATGAGGAAGTGTTTGTTAGGCTGCCGACTTATTTTTGCGGTCTGTTTAAACGAGTACAAACTGACAATTCTGTTACAGTTCTGTTACAAGGATATACAATTTTGGGCATTGCATTCTCATTGCTTTTGCAGAAACCCCGAGCATCACAACAAAGCATCCCAGCTGGATTGGAGCGTGGTGGCTCGGCTTCATTATATGGGGCATAACGCTCGCTTTCATGTCACTGCCCATGGCTCTTTTTCCGAAGCACATAAGGAGGCAATCATTCTCGCTCGATAAAGAGCAACTCGAGAACTTCGCTGCCGATACTCTGAAGGACAAACTGACCAGCGATTTGAAAGGTACAGTGGCGCTCACGCAGAAGTCCAAAGAGGAAGGTTAAGTTAACCGTAACCTTCTTTCATTACAGAGTAGGCTTAAAATATTCCGTCACAAGTTTTTTCACAAGATTTATCATAATCTGACTACATACACTTCAGCGCTAATTACACCAGCTTTGCGCATTTCCCTCGTCTTGATAATTGACCATAACCCTAAAGTAGAACCACCGTTCTCATGCACTGACCTAAATCGTTTTCCATTTTTACGTTTGGCCACCAAGGAAAGGAATCAGCTACCGAAAAAAAAATGTCGAAACTACAAAGCCTGAAAAGTTTGTTGCGCGTTCAGGATTTTTTACGAGCTGGTACATCACAGAATTAGAAAGTGTGCATTTTTATTCCTATCTTGAACCTTACGTTACTAGGCTTTACTGAGTGTTTACCAGCGGATAAAGGACGGTTAACTTTTATAACCGTTTCTTTTATTTTTTTCACTTTATGTGCCTATATAGAAGTGTGGTTGTTCTTGTACTTTGTAATATTTAAACTTATTTTGTTGTGTATAGTCGTCCACGAGTGCACTGTACTGATGGCCGAAGTTTCATTGTCAAAGTAGGCAAGAAGCAGGCTTTGAGGACCAGGTAGGGGGCAGACTATGGCATAGACTCTAGGAATAGCACGGGGGAGTTATTAGTAGAGTCGCAGAGAGAAATACTTTACGGCTCATGAATACTTTCTTACCCAAACGAGAGGACAGGAAGTGGACATGGAAGAGCTTCATTGATGAGACTAAAAATGAAATAGACTTCATACTGTGCACTCACCCTGCCATCATGCAAGATGTGGCGATCCTCGGAAAGATGCGTTTTAGTGACCATAGGTTGGTAAGGTCACGAATTAGCCTACACTTGGAGAGGGAGTGGGAGAAAGTATTGCGGCGGAAACGCATCAACGAGTTAGCAGTAAGAGGGAAAGTAGAGGTATTCAGGATCACGTTGCAGAACATATATTCAGCTTTAACTGAGGACGACGACAATAATGTTCACGCAATGAACGATGATTTCAGAGCTATCATAACGGAGGGAACAGTAGAAGTGGGCGGTAGGATCATTAGACAGGAGACCAGCAAGCCCTCTCAGGAGCCAAAAGATCTGACAAAAAAACACCAAAACATTAAAGCCTCTGAAACCGACAGAAATAATAGAACTAGCAGAGCTATCAAATGTAATCAATAAGCGCAAGGTAACCGGCATAAGAAAGTTTAACTTAAACAGAATCAAGCCTGCTCTAAAGAACGGAGTCGCCTGAGGAAACCAGGCGTAGACAAAACCGTGTGTGCGCTAAGCGACAAAGAGGGCAATTTTATTAGCAATATGGACAACATAGTAACAAGTCGCCGAAGAGTTAGACACAAATCTGTTCGGTAGCCAATGTAATCAGGATGAAGTGAGAGGGCAGTAGCGTACAGCAATGGGACGTCCCGCCACTAAGGAAAAAGGAAGTAAAGAAAGCCTTCGGAGCAATGCAAAGGGAGAAAGCAGCTGGTGTGAATCGGGTAACAGCAGATCTTTCGAAGGATGGTGGGGAGATTGCGCTAGGAAAACTGGCCACCCTCTAAACGCAATGTCTTGTGACCTCGTCCGGACGTCAAGGACTTGAATAATTACATTCTGATCTGCTTACTGATTCGTTGCCAACAAGGTATTTACGAATGTAATCGCTAATAGATTCAAGACAACCTTAGACTTCATTCAACCAAATGTTCAGGCACGCTTTCGTGAAGGCTACTCCACAATAGACCGCATTCCCACCATCAATAAAGTGATTGAAAAGTGCGCAGAATATAACCAATCCCTGTGGTATATAGCCTTCATAGATTACGAGAAAGCATGCAACTGAGTATAAACCTCAGCAGTGATGCACGCATTGTGGAATGAGTGTGTAGATGAGGCTTATGAAAAATACTGGGAGATATCTATAAGAGATGCACAGCTACCATCGTGATCGTCATCAGCCTGACGACGCCCACTGCAGGGCAAAGGCCTCCCATATATCTCGCTAATTAACCCGGTCCTGTGCCAGCTTAACCAAACGCAGCAAGTAAATTTGGTGTTTGTTGAGCTGCTTAAGTACTTGCTGCTTCTTCCCCTTTCCTGAACAGAATTCAGACAGGCTTTGGGGAGGCTGTGCAAGAATCCTGTACTCATGTGGAAGATAGCGACCATGATGTTTGCGTTCAACGGCATTGGAGGCTACATCACCATGTTCCCCAAGTATGTTGAGATACACTACCGAGTGTCGGCCTCGAACGCTAGCCTCTTCACAGGTACGTAAAATTTGGTCTCCTTGTTGCCAAGCAGCTGGAAGCAAGCGTTAATCATCGTAGAAAAGCAATATCGATGACAGCTTGCAGTCTTGTTTGATAGCCATAGTCTGGTTTCTTCCCAATATAGCCAGACAAAATTTTGTTAAGCTAGACTTTAATAAATATGTTTGGCTAGTATCCAGCTAACGGGTAAACGTGAGAAAGCCATGCATTGCCTCTGCAAGCGCATATTTTAAAATTGCTATTGCATCAGGAACTTTGCCAGTCTCCAAAGTGCAGTTGGCTTCAGGGAAAATATGAACTGCCGTGAGAATATCTTGACTTAGAGTCGGAAATTCGCAATACAGTTTTAGAACACGGTACACTTTATTAAGTGAGCGAAAAAAATTCGCTGCGAGTTTTATGCGTCGCCAGGGCACTCATTTAAACATGACGAAAGCGTATCGAGTCGGCTTGTCACACTGAATTTGCCTGTAATGTAGCCTTAAAAAGCAGCTCCGGGGGTTTTTCGATGTCACCATATTCTAATAAAACTTATACAGTAGGGTTTTCTGTCGTTCCTGATTACGACTTCCACTCTGTTTGGCAGCTATGCGACATTTAATTCCGCCCCGAATCGTTTTTGAAGTTTGCCTATTCTTAACTTTCTTAAGTTTGCATTAACTCAGACGGTTTATACTGGCAACACTGCATTTTCAAAGTTACAAATATTTCCCGCACGTTAATAGCCACTCCCTGCTGCTATAACAAAACTGTTATAATTGTATTACGTTGTGTCAAGCATTTTAAGAAAGGACTAATCGTTTTCAATCGCTTTTTCAGCCATTTAACGCGCGTGCGAGTGTTTTTCTAGTAATGCTTGTGACGTCAACGCTGCGTCATGCGAAGCACTACTCCTGGCCACGGACTGAGATTCGGTTTCCGTTTGCTGTTCCCACTGTTTTGAAAAGGTTCCATACGGTATTTCGGCGGGAAAAAACGGTTGTTTGTGGTGGAGAGTGCGTACTATAAGCAAGGTGATGTAGCTATTCACTCGAAACGTTCGAAAAACCTCTGCAGTTGCCCTTTAATCGCATTGTGTTCGGGAGGAGACAGCCCGACTGAAGGAGGCAGGTTGGCTCAGTTCATTCTGCAAAGCTCGTATATACGCCACCACGTCAGAGTGTCTGGTTGGCGAGAGGTGAGAGCATATACACGAAGCTGATCGTTGCAGACGCGGTCGCACCTCCGAGATCAGGGTTGCACAAGGGATCTCGGGGGCCCCATTCACCGCGGTCGCATTGCACGTCCTGACGCTTGATACCGCTGCGGTCGCTACTCGAGTTACTTGTCTGTACCGCGTTCGTTAAATCTGGCGCGATCTTCGAGTCTGAGTGACCTTCCTCTAACCGACGCCCTACTACACCAAGTGACTGTCGACATATATGAACTAGCAAAGGAAACAGTCGCGATTATTCTGCAAAGTACCAAACGAACTGCGTCACACGAATTTGTTGCTTACAGACAAAAGCACTGGTGTACAAAGGCTGACCGTTGAAAATAAAAAAAGAACTACTACTCGTCTGGTTGCGCACAACTTAAAAGTGGGAACGACACTTCGATTGTGGCGTACGCCAGCACACGCGCGCACACACACACACATATGCAGGATACACTGTTAGAACCTCCTCAAGGTTGGCCTTGAGGAGGTTCGAACAGTTTGCCCTCAGGAGCTAGGTTCAGTGTTTTCACGGTTGTTGTGTTCAATAAACATTTAAGGCGAAAGTGTTATTTCTCTCATGAGTCCGCTGGAAGTGTCCGTTCGCAGGAAGTGTACGCCTTACCTGTCAATCAAATGACGTCATCAAAACTAAAATAAATAATAAAAATAACACAATAAAAACGCATCATAAGTGAATGAAAAATAAGAATAAATCAATAAAAATGAAATAAAAATGAAAATTTCGAAATTAACAAAATAAAGTAAAAGTAACAATGAAAAATAAATAAAAATCAAATAAGATAAACCAAAATTTAAGAAATGAGAAAACAAAGACAGCCGAAAAAACAAAAGTACAACGCGTACTGCCGCCGTGGAAAAAACTCGCGTTCTAGAAAGTTCCGTGCTTTCGCATACCTGCAGGTAAACAGACTTAAGTAAAATTGAAAATTGGCTTTTGAGGAAAGGAAATGGCGCAGTAACTGTCTCACGTATCTCGGTGGACACCCGAACGGCGCCGTAACAGACTTAAGTGCCCTCAGAAATTTTCGGAGGACGTGCATGTTTGATTAATAGCCTGTACTTTCTGAAGCACTTGGCCATTGCTCCCGAAGCACTCCACACCCTCAGTGATAGAACAGTCACCGCTCACCCAGTGTGTTGAGTCTACTGCTGTCGGGTAGTAGGTCAGGAACCGGCCCAAGTCGCAGACGAGCAAGTGATTGCAATGCTGAAGCCAATCGACAATGACATGCGTGTGCTGCTTTCCCAGCTTGCACATGCCAGCTGCACAGAATGCACTGCAGATGCTGGATTTGTTGAATCCAGTGCTTGACAGTTGTCCAATAGCTGGCGCAACGCATCCTCGAGCTTCATAGTTCCGAGAAGAAGTCGGGATGTGTTACGTTGTCATCAACATTATCCGCCGCAACGGCTAGCAACCTTTCCGCACACTAGAGCGTCTGCGCTGCCTATCTGCCTCGTATCAGTGATAGAGGACTGCAGATCTGTTCTACTCAGGTCGCAGTGTTCGGCAACCCTCAAGGTGTGCAGGCTACTGATGCGGCGGCTTGTGACTTTCAGTGCGCTTGTCATTGTTTGTCATGCTAGATACCGACCACATTGCTCTAATTCTTATTCTTTTACGCCCTCCTCATACCTCTCCCCCAGTGCAGGGTAGCCAACCGGAACATTCTTCTGGCTAACCTCCCTGCCTTTCCTCTACCACTTCTCTCTCTCTCTCTCTCTCTCTCGCTTAACGGAAACTATCAGTCAATAAAGATGCTCCCTATCTCGTGTTCCAATAGGTCCTACAAAATTATTGGCTATGATGGTCGGACTCTTTCTTGGAGGCCTCATGATCCGATTCCTAAAACCAAAGGCACGCACAATAGGCCTCATGGAAGCAGCCGCCGACTTTGTTGAAATAAGCTTCCTGGTAGCCGGCATGTTGCTGTCTTGTTCTGGATGGCAGCTTGCCGGAACCAGCAGGCTCGCTTCTGGCAGGTAAGAACCCTTCTGTGTAACAGCAGTATAATGAAAGTGCACTTGTATATAAGAGAGGCACTTGTTGACAACGATAATGTTTGTTTTAATACGAGACTGTTTTCTTGCCTACCAATAAGGTCATTCAAAAGCTTCCTCATATTCCACACGTATTTCTAATTAATTATTAACGCAACGTCTTGGGCTTGATGATGACAGTGGTACACGCACAAATCTACAATATTGCGATAAAAGTTTTATTTGGAATACGACGGAAACTTAAAAATCTTGTCAAGAAACATTAAATAATTGGCAGGAACCGTCTCATATGTTATTGTCGTATGCAGTGCATAACGAGGACCGAATCGAAGGTCTTTAACTCGAGTATATCAACTAAGGATGTCACCTGTTGGACGTGAGATTGTTCCGCGATTTTATTGTGAGAGCAGTGCTACTGTAACGCCCCGGAGCTCTGTAGTATCTGTTGAATTGAAGCCTCCATCCTTAGCGAGAAGCCTGCATCTCCACCCTACGGAAGCACAGCCCACTAGCTACCTCACCCCCGCCCCTTTCTAGCCAGGGGACTGCTCAACCACTTCCCACTACCCTCAAATCACCATCCCACCCCACTAGTCCAGCCACCTTCAACCACCAGAAGCGCCACTCACGACACACCTAGACAACTGCACTGTAAACACGAATACGCCTATATGGGTGTAACAGGGAGTAAATCTTCCTCTATTGCACTGCCTTTTGTAAAAAAGAGTGCGTTAGACGATATCTTTCTCCCTTTAAACTCCATTCTCTTTAAGTGTATACCCTCCAGAAACACCACCAACCCTCACCCTGCATAAGGGCTGCACCTATTAGAAGCCCATGCAGCAGCGGAAGGAAAAAGCAACGGCAAAATCTAATTCAAACTCTTAATGAGGAAGCCCGCTGCCTTCCACAAGCACTGCCCACCGGCCACATCACTACCTCACCTACCCCATTCCCTTAGACAGGTGTTTGATCATGAGCCCACCGCCACCCTCAAACAAACTCCGCCCACCTTAACCCACCACAAATAATCCGCCGCGTGTGCGAAGCCTCGGCTTAGAGTAAAAGCATCGCAGTAATCATCGAGGGTAAATCCAACTGCTTTAGCAGAATTGCGTCATCAGATGTCTGATCGTTCCATAATTCTTTTTTTACTTGCTATAACAGATAGCCGCAAGTCACGGTTACAAGCAAACCATACGAGTCATTTATTTTTGACATCCATCACTCGATATTTTCGTGTCTAGTGGTCGCGTTTTAATCTTCCCTATCTCCTGCAGCGAAAGCTCTCGTATAGCTTTGTTTAGCCCTGGATTCTAACATGAAATCTACAGAGATAGCCGTAATACCTTAATTACTTAATCAAATAATTTAATTTACTTTTGTTAATGAGATTGAATTTCATTCAGGGTAATTTATTTCAGTTCAATTCACTTGCCTCCTGCCAACCGTTGTAGGTGGCAAAGTAGAGGGAGGGAAATCCTCCTCTCCATGTTTGGGTGATAAAAAGGAAGAGGGCAAGTGCGTGAGCGAAGAGAGAGGGAGGGTCTTAGGCAACGGGTGGCGAGATCAGTTTTCGCTGATTTGCATGAGAACAGCTAGGCTCTCCCTTGCGGGTCACGATGTAGATTCCACGGCCAAATGCTGGGCTTAATGGATAAACCTAAGCTATAACAGCTTTCGCTGATTAATGTCTAAGTCGGCAAAATTAGTTTTAGAGTTATTTTAATTTTTTTTGTGTATCCAAAGACATACAGATCGACAATCTGGTTAAAAAACTTGCAAAATGCACACGCATGTTATACACAGTCAGCTCTTTACTACCTCTGAGTGTTAGACGTTTAGTTTATAATGCACTATTTATATCTAACCTTTCATATTGTCATCTGGTGTGGGGTACAACAACATGTTCAAATACACACAGGTTACAGAAAATACAGAAAAAGGTCATTCGTATCATTGCGAATGCCCCGTTTACTGCTCACACTCAACCTATTTTCGCATAATTAAAAAAAACTCCAGTTAATGACCTATATCATTTATTCCTAACTAAACGATATGAAAGAAAACAGAAAAATCACAACGAATTCTTTGATGGCACAGCTAACTTACGGCCCAAAGCTAATTACTACCCAACACGTAACAACGACGTCTGGTATGTGCCATCCTTTCGTACTAATTACAGTCGTCAGTGCTCCGACATATAATTCCAACTCTTCTTAATCGGCGCAATGAGCCCTGAGGACCTAATGATACGGTTTTTTTTTTCTTACTTCAAGTTTGCTCCTCCTTTCTCTTCTCATTGTTATTCTTCGTTTTGCATTCTTCATGAGCGTTTCGTGTTAATTCCGCCGACTTCACTTATTTATTATTTCAAGAGGATGTTCACTAATTTTTTTATTGAATATGATGTTTACCTATGCACTGTAGTCCTTTCTTTTTATTGTTCTGACCCTGTTCTGTTGCTGCCGGTTTTTATGTACGGGGGTGCGCCCCTCTGTCATGCCAGTCACAGGCCTTTTGGGTGCACGCCTAACATCCCTGATGTTGAAATAAAGGTATTTGTATCTGTTTTTGAAAGAAAATGTGATAGAGGCCAATATGGCGGTAACTTCTTTATGTTTCAGTTTGTCTATAATTAATCCCTGCAACCAGGAGTGCGGTTGCACAGGAACATCCTTCCAGCCTGTCTGCCACGTTTCGGAAAATGCCACCTACTTTTCACCCTGCGCAGCTGGCTGCTCTGACGTAGGAAACGTAAGTAGAAATGTCATCTTATCACGGTGTTTTTCGTGTAGGCTAGACAAGATAAAAACATCTCCTGGAAACTTCACGCTGCTTTCCTAGTGACACCTCGTATACATCGGATCTTGCGCTCAGACCGTCTACACAACCACGGCCACTCGAGCCCGGATCACGTCTCTTGCGAGAGAATTACATCCGGACGTCACTTGCGTCGTCACTATAGCAACGAGGCTCTCTGGGCTGCCTAGCGTTCGAAGGCGTCGATACAAGGCCGCGGCAGCCGCCTCCGGTAACGGGCTCCAGAAGGGGATCTCACACTCGTGTTTTGATAACCGCGCAACGACTTGTGCTGAGGCGAGCGCCGAGCCTCCGTCTCATGCAAGGCATTGTCATCGAGTGTGCGTGCTACTCGACTCGCTTGACTGATAAGCGGGGCGGCTAGATAGTTCAACCGCCGGCCAGACGTTCACACTCAATGACTTGGAAGGCTGCCGTTTGCGATAACTGCTCTTTTCTTCGGCCGGGAAAGTCTTCGCGTGCTGGCTTCCTTACATGCATCTTTGAAATCACAGCTTTCTAGAGGATGTTAAATCTTCCGTTCCCTTATAAAGAATCAGTTAATTCTGTAGCGCCATTTTATGGCCCCAATCCTTCGCGTCCAAAGAGCTGCCACTTGCTGGGAAGCCGAATATTTTGCGCGGACTTTCCTAGACTTACCTAGACGCAAAAAAAGGCACCACCATCTGTGCGAGTTTCTTACAGAGTACTTCATCCAACGCGGGAATGACGGGAAACAGTGATTTTGTACTTGGCTTGGCTAGTGTTGGCCGAGATCCTGGTTTCTGCCTATAGGGATCGGCACCTTTGTCGTGGTTCTCTACACTGTGCGCATATTGAAACCTTTTAATTGTGCGTTTTTCATTCCTTAAAAAATCACCGCAAGTGAAAGATCGTTGCTAGGCTGGCATGCAAAACATTCACAGCGTTTTTACAGCCCAAGAATAGCCAAAGCCAAATATGAAACCACAACTTCCCAGTATTCTTGCGTCTCTCTATGCTAGATTAACTACCGCAGCGCCACGTTTCCCTCCAGGTAACATTTAGAAGCTCTATGGTATTTAACGTCCCGAAGCATCACGGGTGGCACGGCCAACTCCGAAGTGGAGGCCCTCCCGATTGATCTCCCCGATCTGGGCGGGGGGGGGGGGGGGGGGGGGGGCGGGGGCGGAGCGTAACATCCCGAACGCATATCTTGGTTACTCTCGCGAATTATCGAGGAGCGCACGAGGCTCCTTGAACGAGTACTATGAATGCTAGAACAAAGCAAAACCTTCATCGCAGACTGAAACTGACTAACTGGATATGCTCCGATCGGCACGCTGCCTTCCGGTCGCAGCGCCAACCAGCGTTTACTTCGTAGGAATTCACTAATTTGATTCCCTGGATTCTCGGCCGGTGTTCTTGCGCAATAAAAAGCTTGACAAGCTCATTATTGCGAACGCATTAGATGCCTCATCGATACAAAAATCCGGCATCGCCGAAAAAGTGGCCGCGTTCGAAAACTCGCGATTCGTTGAAGCGCCGCGATGTCATCAGCAGCGAAGAAAATACGAAATGTTAACCAGTAATGGTTTGGTTTGGTTTGGTTTATGGGGTTTGACGTTCCAGTGTGACATAGGCTATGGGGGGTGCCGCAGTGGAAAACTCCGGATAATTTCCACCACCCGGAGTTCTTTAAAGTGCACTTACATCCACACTGATTCTTGGTATTTCAACCGCCGCGGTGGCTCAGTGGTTAGGGCGCTCGACTACTGAGCCGGAGTTCTCGGGTTCGAACCCGACCGCGGCGGCTGCGTTTTTATGCAGGAAAAACGCTAAGGCGCCCGTGTGCTGTGCGATGTCAGTGCACGTTAAAGATCCCCAGGTGGTCGAAATTAATCCGGAGCCCTCCACTACGGTACCTATTTCTTCCTTTCTTCTTTCACTCCCTCCCTTATCCCTTCCCTAACGGCGCGGTTCAGGTGTCCAACGATATATGAGACAGATACTGCGCCATTTCCTTTCCCCCCAAAAAACCAATTATCACCTGCGTCGGAATGCGAAAGTCGCGGCCGGTATCGAACCCGCGTCTTTCGAGTCGGCAGCCGAGCACCCTACCCACTGAGCCGTAGCGGCAGCTATTAACCAGTAATAGTCAGCACTGGTAATTACAACTGCGCTGACTACAAAGCAATATAACAGAACTACGATTTGAATTGGACTAGAATGAGAGTTTAATTGCAATATAACTGCGAAATAATTGCGTTCGCATTACTCGCGCGTAGTTCCCTTAACGTACCCGCCGGTATTTTTATGCATAGAAGTACGCACACCCGAGGAACTGACGCAGGAAATGAAAACGACACAGTGGGTGGGCGTACTGAAAAAAACTGAAATTTGCAGCATTGCGAAAGTGAACTCTTGCTGCGCCTTACAAGCTCGTGCTGTGTCGGCCTTAAAAACACGATATTAATAGACCGCACCGCGGTCGAAACGTTGATACATAAAAGTGTCTTCCGCTCGACTAGTAGCCCACTGTCTCTTATCATCTGACTTATTCTGCGGAGCCAACGCTACCTACGTTCTACGCAACCCCCCCCCCCCCCCCCCCATCACACACACATATATATCTATATCTATATATATATATATATATATATCTATAGACATATATGTCTATATATAGAGGGCTGAGACTATATAGGCTATGGTATACATGCCTAACGAGTGCGGCTCGGCCCCCTGTGCATCACAAAGAGCGAATATCATTGGTCATATATACACATAACGCATACAGTGCGTACAAGAAACACGAACATACATCTGTAAAAGGAAAGGGCACTCAACGAGAAAATTGCAGCTATAATCGTAGAATGGGTACAACATAAAAATGATAAGAATCATGATACATTTGCAACATAATACTCTAAATCAGAGCTTTTTTCCTCATTTTTCCCCTTTCCTCTTCCCCTTCAAGCACGAGAACGCTTCTCGATGGCAACCGCAGCCGCGAAAGATTGTCGCTTGATGGCGGCTTCTCACTGTCGGCTAAACGGGAATCCTGTTTTGCGCAGGGCACATTGCATTGCAGCTGTCTGATGAGAAACAACAGCAGTGAAGAAGCCGTGGTGAAGGATGGCTTCTGCGAGTTCGGCTGCGACAGCCTGTACATCCTGGTAGCGCTGACGAGCATCAGCAAACTGGTGGCACAACTCCCCAGGGTCGGCGGAATGATCGTCAGCCTCAGGTCAGCTTTTTATCGCCAACTTTCGCAATTGATGCCGACCTGAATGCTTAGACGTCAAGCCTGAAACATTTGTTTTGAACTGAAAAAAAAAAATAGTTCCTGCAAATATTGATTTTAAAGTCGTAGAGCTGAGGAGAGATGATATATCACTTCGCAGTGCTTTGTAAGTGCAGTATCATAGATAAAAACCAAGGAAATGCGTATCTAAGTCCAATCCTTCTTCTACGACTTGTTGGCAGCTTTTATATGAGGTCTCTGTTTGCGTTGCGCGACTTGTTTGCAGCTTTTATATGAGGCGCCTATTTGCGTTGCGCAACGCAAACAGATGCAAACGCCTCTGACTTTTTCATAGTGACTTCAATTTCCTGCTACTCTCTTTTCTCTTCCATTTTTTTTATGGCCTAATCTCTTCCCCCCCCCCCCCCCCCGTGCAGTGTAGCAAATAGGTCATTCGTCCGGTTACCTTCCCTGCCTTTCCTCTTCCTCCTCCTCCTACTGCACCTCTGCGCTTTACCCTATCATTACCAGATTCCCTTGAGCTTCTTCCCACTCATATCTTGCTCCACATCGTGTTACACATCTTCTTGGGTCTCCAGCTGGGCCTGTTCTCACTAACATCACGTTTCATAACCTTCTTTTCAGTGTATTCGTCGCGTTTCCTCGTTACATGATCGAACTATCACAGCCTTCCGCCTTGAATTTTTGGTACATCGATCTGTGATTTTTTGGTACATTTTTGGTATATTTTTGGTACATCGATCTATGATTCCACGTATGTGGTCGTTCCCGACTCAGTACTATTTTATCACTCCGCACATCCATCAATGCATCTTTCATCTTTAGCGCACTGGCCACCTTTAACGGTTTCGCTTATGTTCTATGCAGCACTGCTAGCCTCAGTACTGTTCTATAGAGCTGACCCTTCAGCTTGAAAGGATATTCTTGTCACCTAGTACACCTGAAACAACCTTGCACTTCTTACATCCTGTTTGGTTTCTACTGGGACTGCGTGTCGGCCTCTCCATCGGTTGTCGAGCCAAGGTACTTGAAATGCCAAGGTACTTGTTCTTCTGATTAGGGTGTCTTGTAGTCTTAGTTCTTGGCACGCAAGGTTTCTTAGATTACAAGCTATGTGCTCTGTATTGCTTCTCCTGATTCTCAGACCTCGTTCTTCTAGCGTCTCCCTCCAGACTTTGCTTTGCACCTTTACTCTTCTTGGTCCTTGAACACACGTAGTGCGATACCATCAGCATACAGGATGCTCCAAGGTATTTCTTCTCTAACCTACTCTGTGAGGATCGGCATCCATTTGTATACTGAAGACGAAAGGTTCTGTGCAGAACCCTGGTGCAGGCCCACTGCACATTTTGAGGCCTAGATTTATTGAAGGCAGTTTTGCGCCTTTAACTAACCTGCTGGTTCGTTCCCGCCATGCCCATCAGCGCATAAAAAGTAAGCGCCTTGCTACACATAATACGCCCTATGTTACTACTTGAATGTCCAGTCGAACCTCGTTATAACGAAACGGTTTCTGACGAAACAATGGATATAACGAAGGAATGGCAATTCACCTCGGAGGCTCTGTCAAGACTGGCTATAACGAAGCTACGGCTATGACGAAGCAACGGCTATAACGAAGTAACCGCCGGGCCCCTTCAGCTTCGTTATAACAAGGTTCAACTGTAGTTGGTTGCTAATGAAGTTATTCACGAATGTCTGCTTTTGTCCCAGATGTGTGGACCCGGCGGACAAGGGCCTTGCAGTGGGATTGATAGGAGCCGCCTTTAACTTGCTAGGTTGGTGCCTTTTGTTGATCATTCGCGGCAAGGATGCGCGGGGCATATAGAGGTTGCACAAATGTATTCACCGTGCCTTTTAGCACGTGTGTTCAAAGGAAAGAACCCGATAAGCGGCCAGTGTTTGAAAGTTTGAAAGTTTATTGAAAAAGATGCATAGGTAAGATGTACATAAATTGATTATTACAGAAGGAGGTCCCAAAGTGGAAACTGTCAGGGGGACCTCCTGTAATTAATTGCATATTTGAAGTAGGATAAATATATGGCAGATAGCAATTACATAGCGGAACACAGGTGCAATGAAAAGTAAGATCTGAAATAACAGTTTAGTCATGCTAAATTTTAAAAACACATTTTGCAAACACAAAAGGAGAACATAGAACAAGCACTCAGGCAATAGAAGTCGTACACAATACTAACAGGTTTCACTGGCGTGGCAATTGAATGCAATTATGCAGTACATAGTTTTTCAAGTTTTTATGGAATTGTGCTTCGGTGAGGAATGATTTGATGGTTGCGGGTAGCGAGTTCCAGACAGTGATTGCTGAAAATAAAGCGGACTGTTTGCCATAATTAGTTTTGACATTCGGAAGCAAAAGATTATGTTGTTCAGCGAATCTAGTATTATTAACGTTACACAAATAGGAACCTGTAAATATAGGGAGAGTAGTGCTATTGTGACGGGCGCGATAAATTAATAAACCTAGTTTCAGTTGGAGTGAACAAAGGAGAGGTAAGATATTGAGCCGGCGGTAAAGGGGAGCACTGGATGCGGTGTATGAGCTGAATGTCATTATTCTAACAGATTGGTTTTGAAGATGACACAAAGAAGAAAGATGGGTATAGTACGTGTTACCAAGAAAACCTAATGTTGGCACTAACTTCTCATTGCAGTTTTGTGTGCGTCTTTTGACTGCTTGAAACTGATGGCTTCAAAGCCTTAGCCGAAGAGAAGTCTGGCACTCTAGTCGAAAAAAAAAATTCACGGTCTTTACGACCGGTTCAAGAGAGGGTGATATGTCCCATTCATGTCAAACATAGGCGGAGACAGAAGAAAAAAAATATTCTATATGACATGCGGAAGTGAAGTAGGTGACCTAAAGGAATATTTTATATGACCTGTCGAACTGAAGTAGGCGCCATAAAGCAGCAAAACGGAAACATGAGCGGCTCAGTGGATTTTTTTTTTTCTGGCTCGAAATCCATGTTTAGCGCTCTTTGATACGCCGTAATGCTTTCGTATAGACTACCTATCAAACAGGGCGCATTTATGAGCAACTCTTGAAAGTGCGGCCCCATTTGCTTTTCTTTAACTTTTTCTCCGGAAAAATGACGCCCGATGACAGGCAAGCGCCGGCGCGAGCAGCATTATTGCATGGCCTTACTTGCGCTATGGCCGCTGTTGCAGTGACTGGAGAACTTTTGGGACCGATGATGCAAACCACATTGCATTGCTGGCTTCAACTTAGAAAAGAAAAAGGCCTCAGCAGAAAACGTTAGAGCTGTCAGTAGAGATAGGAGTATGTATGGTAGTTAAGGGAGTTAGTGTTAAAAACTGAATAATTAACTTGGCTACCGGAAGGGATGGGCGATAAACTCAAATTAATAATGGCGATGGAATAGCGCAAGGGACGATACACAGGAAGAAACAAAGAAATACACAAATGGGCCCTGTGTATCGTCCCTTGCGCTGTTCCATCACCATGCAAAAGTACCAACCAGCCCGGCAGCTCACTCTTCTGAAATTAAAAAGCTTTAGGTTGCCGGCAGAAAGCGCAAATAGTTTTCGTTGCGTTTATGTTTCCAGCAGGATTACTGCGGTTTGAAGGGGGTGCGAAATTCGAAGCGTTCGCGAGAAGAGCCTTGATTTAAACGTCTCGCTCCAGGGGGCGTTAGCATGCAAGATTTTGCATGTAGACTCCCCAGGGTTTTGCATGATGCGCCCCAGTGCGCACAGCTGCGCCCGCTATCACAGCACGCGAATGGCCTATATTCTCTTCTCCGATGTCTCACAAGTTTCTTTCAAAGCGCACACAGCGGTAAAAAAAAAATATATGATATCGGGAATATGCATTTGTCTTTCTTGCAGGGCGTTTTAGGTCCTTTCGTTTAAAGCTTGTACGTGGTTCTAGCGGTCAGAAGCTGTGCAAGTTTTTTAAATTTTTAATGCAGAAGACAAGAAGTAAGGTTAGCGCCATTTTTCTGAGGCGACCGCCCTTTCAAAAATCGTTCCCAGAAACTGCACCTAATTTTAAGGCGAAAGCCGTTACTGGCTCATGCTCCGTCCTTCCGTCTGTTACGCTCTGGCCTCCGAGATCACCACCCCCGCTAGCGCGCACGGGTGCTATCGCAGGCCATGTTGCGCTATTTATAGTTCACTGCGCTCGCGCCAGGTGCCGCCACCGGCGCGCGCGCCGCGTCCGCGCCAGACTCCTCGTAGCTGTCGACCGAGTCGGGTGCCGCGCATCCTCCCTCCTAGCGCTCGCTTCAGTGGAGTCTCAGAATGCGGGCAAGCAGCTTAACCACACATCAGTGACACAAGCAGCAACACCGCGCTAAAGGCTTTCGCCTCACCGCACTTTAGGGCAAACAAAGTGTCCTCCTGAATTTTTTCTAGCTATTGTTCGATAATTCCCTGTACCCACTACACAGGGCGATCCAGATGTCACAGAAAAAAAATATATATTTAATAGTTCGAAAGAAAAAAGAGAAACTTGGACGACACTTAACCTACCATTAAGAGTACAATGCGAGAGCATTAGAGATCCCTACCGCGCAAGTACTTCATCTCTTTCATAGATCGCAAATAGTATTCATATCGCTACTGGCGCAGTGGTACGGGAGTTAAGCGACGCGCCACTGCTTCGGCAGGTGGCTGTTGCAAACACTGCCACCGGAAGGTCTTGTGAGACCCAGGTTTATCTTCCTGAGCTGCCATTAGGCTCATTTATGCGCAGGTAGTTCTTCGGGAGGCTGTCATGGGGGGAAAGTGGCAAATGCATTGAATTTGTTCGAATTAATTGAATTGCTTTCTGCCATGGTGTGCAAGTTGCCACCTGCCCACCGCGGCTGGTTGGTCACCTGTTTTTCCGGGGTACGGACGGACGGATACCGGCTTTTCTCGTGAAATGCGCATGTAATGCTATCGCAATAAAATAAAAGCAGCAATGGGATACGTTTTTAAATTTCGGTTGGTGCGGAGACAAACATAGAATTTTTCTTTTCATAGCAAGAAATTTATTGCCACATTTGGTTGTGCGACACCATTGGACGAACTACCGGCGCAACAGAAGCGCCACCTTTTGGTGGTTAATGTACCTATACGGGCAATAAAAGTTGGAGGGGGGGGGGGGGGGGCACATTTAAGCTCCGCCTTTAAGACTATGACGCGACGGCGGTTCTTCTTGTCTGCGCAGACAAGTACACTGCTTCTTCTTTCACAGTCAGAATCAGTATGGGAAAGACGGCACGGTATACATATATAAAGCCGCGCTCTAACCAAGCCGTACGCACGTGCCTGAATGACGCAGCGGTATCGTGTCTTATTTGCAACTCGAGGGTCTGGAGTTCGATTGCCGCGTAGGCGACATAGGCGCGGCTACTAGGAATAGAACGATGGGCCTGCTGCATAGTTGCTTGAGAGGCGGCGCTTGTAACGTGAGTGTTCGTCTGCCCCGTTTTTATATGAGGGTGAGGAGCAAGGAGCACAGGTGCCTGAAAGTCATTGCACGTACAAACGAAGGACTGCAAAGGAGAATATTTCGTTATCTTAAACGAAAACATTTTGGACGCAAGTCCGTCTGATTGGCTGCTTGAGATAGTTGTGTGAAAACTGACGGCAACCAATATTTTATCTTTGTCCAACGTTTGCCCTGAACAAGGGACCGAGTTGGTCCCGAAACGTTGGGCAAAGATAAAATATTGGTTGGCGCCAGTTTTCTCTCATTTCGTTTTCTTCTGATACGCAGCAGCACCGCGAACGGAGGGGACCTTGACGACTGTTATATGCTCTCTACAAGTGTAATTCTATATACAATAAAAAGTACCGATCACTCTCATACTTTTGTGTAGATGTATGCGCTCCTGTGCATTTCCGGAATAAATGGCGCTTAGACATAAAATCCGGGTGAGTCTAGCGTTCTCGTAACAAAGAAGAGACTTGTTCGAATGCTCGCTCCTTGGAAGCTTATCGCCGCAATAAAAGCGTCACCATAATCCTTGCTATCGAAGGTATCGACAGATTACACCACGTGCTCCTGACAAGGAAGCCAGCCTTGCCTCGCAGCCGAGCAAGCCTCATCGAGTCACTCGAGTGCTCCGATTGCTTGGCGCCCTTCACAAAGTGTTTACATTGGCGTGTGGGTTAAGCCTCTGTTTACCTGCCCAGCGGCCATACCGTATCCGCTCATCTACTCGGCGTTGTTCGACGCCACCTGCCTGGTGTGGGACGAGCGAGGCGGCCACCGGGGAAGCTGCTCCTTCTACGACGCCGACAAGCTGCGGCTCATCTTCCACGGCGTCACCATAGCGTTCCTGAGCCTGAGCCTGGTCAGCAACCTCGTCATGGCCTACTACAGCAAGCGCGTCAAAAACCTGTACGGCGAGGCGGACGCACGGGCCGAGGAGTCCGTGGCTGCGGCTTCCCTGTGGGAGGACAACTGCCTGCGAATGGTCGACCTGGACGACGACGCCATGCGGAAAATGACTGCCGAAGGCGAAAAGCCGGTCCACTAGAAACTTCACTGATGCATTGTTTTCTGTTCGGTCAAATCTCAACTCCTGCTCTGTGACGCTTTTTTTTTTTTTGCCAGAGAGAATCTGTGATGATGGAAATGCACAGCATGAAATTGGCGAAGGAAATACATGACAATACTGAGCCAATTAATCTTTGCGAGTTCAGTATTTCGCGAGTTCAGTTAATTTCGCAGTTTAGGAATATTTCCCGGCAGCTAAATTTTATGGACAAAGGTGGTAGTTTTTATAATCACTCTTCTCCAAAAGTCTGCAAGTTTCAAGGCGCAATGCGGCTTATCGTTAACCTTCGCGAAACCGACCGCGGCAGAAAGCACACTGTTCCTGAAAGAGGGCATTTTAAGGAAAATATTGGAAAACCACCGTTAGAATATGCAGAAATAATCCATGAAACGAAGTGAAAAGGCTAAAATATCGATTTCTACATAAACTAAGCTCTCTCACGCGGCGAATACCGAATATGACTGGCAGAAGGCCAGTAACTCTTTTGGCAAAATTTTAGTGCTTCGCAAGTTTGCAGAGCTTTCAGAGATGGGGTGAGAACCTTGCATAAAAAGGCATTTCATGTTGTACAATTGTAGTAGCTCAATATTTTGCCCAAATAATCGCGGGACCAATTTTTCGCGAGTTATTTGGGCTTCGCGAAAAACTCGCAAAACAATCCTCAAGAAATTGCATGCATTTTATGGTACTAGGGAGTGATTTGAAAAATTGCATGCATTTTATGAAACTGGGGAGTGAGTTGAAAAAAAAAAGGACGTAAAGAACGCACCAATCAGTCGCTCCCGGGGTGTCGTACGTAGGAGCATAGTTTGCTAACGGCACATAAGGGGCACTCAGGGAAATCGATAATTTACACAAATCGATAGTCGTTCGGGAACGATACAGCATTTTCCTACGCGAGATTACTGTGTGCTGACAAAATCGCAAACAATGCCTCGTTTCCATCTTCTCTACAAACACACTCAGCATTTCTGAAGTTACGTCATTTTATGGCGTATAAACCTCCGTTCTCTTTGCGTACCGGAAAAAATTGAACAAAAATAAAACCGCTCCGCCTGCTGATCACACGTCTATTTGTTACAACAATTATCAAAAGATGGCGGCACCATACTACTCACCATCCTTTATGTTGTGAAACGTAGCGGCCTACTGTTTGTAAAGGATTCAAATAACCCCAAGAGCTGCTCGGCTTGTGCTGCTGAAGTTCTGCGCTCAGCGTCCTCACGTAGGAAGCGCCAACTGGGTGGCACCCTTGAATCTTGACAACGCTCCGCGCCGTCGTCAGTAGCTGCCCATTATGACAGTGTTGCTCGCGAAAGCAATGACTCATTCGATCGTAAGAAGCGAATAACTGACCAAGCACAGTCACCGGAATTCACCAGCAGAGGCGTCGCTAAAGCCTTTTGCTCTCACATTTTCTGGCTTCTTCAAGCCCTGTTCTCGGTAAAAATAACATATTTCCATTTTTGGGATAATAACAACTCTGCCTAGCTGGACTATGTCTTCCCCTTTAGAGTCCTGTTAAAAGCTGTGGATCGTCATCTGTATATTTAGTGTCATGGTGCAGTCGCTACTGAAAATGATGAAGTGGCAAGCAATTTATCAAGCCTCCCAGCTGGCTGGTATTGCTGTGAAGGAGACCTTGAATACACTCTCCTCGCCCAAGGCTGTGCGGTTGGTTTTAACTCACATTCATCGTTTTTAACTGCGCACACTATGATATAGCCCTGCTCTGACCTTAGTTTCTTTTTTTGTGCTATGTTTTTCACGGTCTTGAACTTAATAAAGGAACACTGAGAGCAGTTCCATCCAATTTTTGTTCATAGAAAAAAATCGATTCTATGGCCGTTTTGTAGCCATAGCTACATTATGGTAGCATTCTGAGCCTTCGGCGTGGCGACGCCGCCGCCCTGTGGCTGCGCCGCCACGCTGTCACGTGGTGCGGAGCAGCTGCCGGCGGCGCGGCGTTGTGGCTGATCACGTGGTTCGTCACGTGACCAAGTTCCACTCGGCCAGCCGTAGCTATCGCGTCACTTCAGGTTTAACCAGAGCTAAACCACCATTTTTTTTTGTTTCTGGCTGTTACGTGACGGACAAAAAAAACGCATTTATAGCTGTGAAAATGAATTTGAGATTTTCCCGCCCCTCGATTCAAACTTGTTACGTCTACACGAAAAGGGACTCCGTGATCCCCACAGCTAAGTGAATAAGTGTTTAGCCTATCATCAGGGATCCGTGCCAAAAGAAATAAGACAAAGCACCTAGTTTACTTGCGAAAATGGCCAGAGATGGCGGCACCTCTATTTTTGCCTTTTCCAGCTTTCAAGCGCTGCCTTTGCTGTGAAAATAACGTATTTTTCGTAGAATACTGTATTCTGCCAATACAGGCCAAATTACCCTGTACCATGTACCCTCAGTGCCCTTTTAATCATGTATTATTCAATCTAGAACGGAAGCGGCTAATCAAGAATAAAGATACTACGTTTTGGTTATTTATATCATCTTTTGATAGCCAGAAACGTCACCCCGTTCAACAGAGTCGACGCAGTAACGCGGAATGCTTCGAATCGCAGTCGAGTTGCGGGAAGTAGAGATTTGCAAACACTATCATATTTGAAGGAGATTGCGGCTGAAGGGAGGAACACTCGATCGCCGTCAACCATTATCTCGCAGGGAGCTGTCCCGGAGCAACAATCGTCACCGATAATTTTTCCACGAACAAAAACAGTCAGCTCATATGTTTAACACAAAAATTTCGATAACAAGAAGTTTATTTGTGCATTTAAAGGGAGTGCTTCCCTTTGGGACAAAGTGCTGCACCCAGGCGCTTCTGAGAAATCAATTTTCGCTTATGTTTTCACTATGTTTGGTGCGATGTTTTTATTGCCGGTTTTTTTTTTCTTTTTTTTTTGCTTGGATAAGTGATATTTCTGAACACTTTTCCTGTAACAAGTTTTAATTTTATCTCTTTGCGAGCAAGTGTCAGCATCGTAATCGCGAAGAGAACGCCGCCGCCACACGATGGCCGTCGAAATATGTAGTTTCTGCCTGCTCCGCTGATTTTAAAGACATTTGATTTGATGGCTTTTGGAGTCACACATGTATCAGCTGTCGACGGGTCGTCGAGTCCACCGGCTACAGTTTCGATGGCCATCCATATGCCCCTGTGAGACGAGTTTTAAAGAACCTAAAAACAAAAAAGGAACTTTATGTCTTTCGATATTATATGTGTATTTATCGCAATCGGTATGTCGAGATGGGAGACCACCTTCAATTTTGGGCTTTATGCTGGCGCAACAGTTTAATAACAAATTAGACTTGCATGGTCTTCATTAAGAAATACTGCAATTAACGTGCCTATTCTTTGGGGCATTTTCTTCCTCTATTCCTCACTCCAAAGCTTGTTAATATAAAAACAGGGGCTAAAATATTAGTCAAGGAAAAACCAAGCTTAATATAACTCCCATGCTTCATTCAGGAACATTTGTTAAGGAACAAGGAGTGTTCAGAAATACAATACAACTTTCGACATGCCATGCTTCCACGCATTTTATTGGTGCCTGTTACGTAGTGTGCACCGCCTTCATGAACCAGCGGACGTTGTAAAAACAAAAAATAAATAAACAAAACAACTTCATATACATAATCTGCTTGCTGTCCTTAATTTTCGATTACAACAATGAATCTGCGTAACGGCCACGATAGAGGAAAGCAAACTGCAACTGTATCAGAAAATGCGTTTCTGTTTTGACTTAGAACGGGGAGAAGATGGAACTTATGCACCCTCCTACCTGTCATTATGGGGAAAGCAGGCCTTCATTATTCTGGAAAGTAGGAGCAGGTACAGTAGCACATGTGCGCCATTATAACGTTGGCGGTGAGATTGGGCAGCTGCAGCAAGTCCGACACTCCTGTCTGACAGAGCTGGCACTTCGCCCGATCCCCCGACGAACACATACTCTGAAGCGCTTTTTTTTTTATCGGCCCTTACCAGTCCTCCCACACTAAAAAGCGCGCTATGAGTACGTGTGGTATCTAGTGAGGCGCAGCCTTTGTCAAACATTTTTCCAGGGTCAAGGTGGTTTGATTTTGAACTGTGTAGCGGAGCAATTACAGTGCCCCTAATTTTTCAGAAATTGAGATTTTGAGAAATGAAGACGTTTTTTTTTTTCACTCTACAGAGAATCAGAGCGAACCGTGGGGTCTGATCTCTGAGTAAAAGTACATTGCGAGTTGGCATAACAAAAATGCAATAAAAGAAATTGTTGGTTCCCACTGCCCGCGACGAGCTTCTTCATTCCGACAAGCAGTGGAAGGAGCAACCTGACGCATATTTTATGTTTGAGATGTCCCGCATGACGCAGGCAGTGACTTCGTGTTCACACAGTCGTTCACGTACCACGCCATACACACCGCAAACATTTACCTCCAAACCTTCTTGGACCACGCATTAGTAGTACATGCCCCATTGCGTCTAAACAATAAATTAATAGGATATTCTTTGCAAAGGCTAATTATGCGAGCATGAATAATGTGTCGCCTATCAACAAGTGCATCATCGCTCCGTATCGTTGATGCCGTTTCGCTGGTTTAGTCCGTATGACATTCGACTGCGCTTCTAGAGTACCCAGTAGTGCTTCCTACATCTTCCCACGGCCGGTATCCGGTGGCAAACGGGAGCGTAATCTGCGCAGATACATAGGAAGTCATTTTGTACAGCATTACACGATGGGTTTTTACCTGTGAAAACATGCTATATCAGTAGTGTGCTTGGAAGCTAGTTGGTTCATGTTTTCAAAACGGAATACTTTTTAGCGCAACAAGTAAAGGAGACAACACTCGTCCCGTTTATGCGTTGCGCTAAAAAGTATTCCGCTTTGAAAACATGCTTCAGTGGAAGGCTTCGGCCTAGTTTCGACCGCCTGGGGGTGGCTAACGTGGAACAACAATTATTTAGTCACAACTTCAAAGGTAAATTGCGTTTAGAAAAGTTATGTTTGTCGTGCGATTCCGAAGCACGCTCCGTTCCCCATATGAAATCAGCTATTTGTTTATTTCCACAACTTGTTCTTGCATTATTATCCAGAGGAAGCACGCTGCCTTTCTAGTTGTGTCCTTGGTTTACATTGCAGATTTCAGCGTAACTAACGCTAATTTGTTCAATACTATCTTCCTGAAAGGGAAAGCATCACTTCTAGAGCTTGACTGTTCATTGAATGACCGTTTTATGCTGAATGGCGAAGCCGAACAAGGGAACGAAAGTTGGGGCTGCGGTCATTGTAAGGCTGATAATAATAATAATTAATAATTAGTCTTTGGGGAAAGGAAATGGCGCAGTATCTGTCTCATATATCGTTGGACACCTGAACCGCGCCGTAAGACAAGGGATAAAGGAGGGAGTGAAAGAATAAAGGAAGAAGAGGTGCCGTAGTGGAGGGCTCCAGAATAATTTCGACCACCTGGGGATCTTTAACGTGCACTGACATCGCACAGCACACGGGCGCTGTAAGTTGGTCTTTTTAGAGACAAACTGAGTTGCCACAATTTAGTCTTTCTCGGGATTAAATGTAGTGGGACTAATGGTTAGACCTGGACTAATCATCCGTTAAGATGCCACTGCTAGCAATGTAGAGGTGCGGCCGTTCATGCCAAGAGAGAATGTGTTCAAAAAAAGAACTAGCGGTCGAGCCCATGCGACGCCTGGATTATCCACTGCAGGAATGCATGCGTGCTGTTAAGTGTTCTGAGGTCACACATGCAGAAGGAACAACCCAAGGAATGTTTTCACAAAAGAAACCTTTCTGAACTTGTTTCGTTACGTCACCTGTGAGCACCAAGTGATGACATAGTGTGTACGGTAAGTCTGCTTAGAAATATCGCCTGTGATCGACGTCTCGGCGCAAGCCTTTGTTTTTAGTTTCATTTACTTTTTATACGCCATTAGCCAACTAGACACATAAATTACCACATTCGAATTGAGAAACGCGGACGCTATACAAGCACGTGTGCATGCGGACGAGAGCACGTGCAAGGGAGGCTACAAACGCGTGCTCAAACGCAGCAGAGATCACATCGCAAAGAAAGACACTCAGAGTGGTTCGAAAAGATAAAACCTACAACGTTTTCAAGGAGCCTTTCCTTGGTCATCTCTTGAAGATATTGTTCATACATTGTTCCTCGCTGCGTAAGACATTAGTGCCAGATTGTAGCAACTCTGTTGCTGTTATTGTCGCACTATTTTAAAGATAACTATAACATGAGTAAGTGCCCTTTGCATTCGCTTCTATGACCTAAGTACAAGATGACAGAGGGCTACTGGGAGTATCTGTTGCTTGCTGCAGTAATCGCTTGGGCGGACGTGGCTGTTGGAATGCGCCTATTCTTTATCTTTTTTTTTTTCATCTATTTCTAGCAGACACTTTCTTTCTGCACGCGGCACTGATAGTGACCCATTTGGAGATTGAGGGCATCTGTTGCTGCAGTAATCGTTTCAGTGGACTTGATTACTGCGACCGTGACGCATATTCTTTCAATCGTTTGTGTCGCATCTATTCCTTTATACTCCATTCTATCTTCACGCGGCAGTGATAGTGACCCAGTTGAATGCAGCCATTTTTTTATGGTACGGATTGACGGAAATAAGCGTACAAAAAGAGGGGAAAATGTAGCTACTAAATGAATTTCTATATTAAAAAAAGCCGTGCCTGTAGTGGCAATCGAACATCTATCTTGTCGTTTGGGTGGCAGGTGCGCTGTACACTAGACAACCTCCACTTATGTGTTCCTTTATTGCCAAAGTCCGCGCGGTAATACAGCACAAGGCAGGGGGTTATTCGCAAAGTTGCCACGCTTCTTTCTGGCAGTGAGGAATTATACTATTTCATTAGGGTTACTTCCTGAAAAAGCAATTAAAATCACCATAAAATTCTTTCTCCTTGATGACATCGTGTATTCTAACACTTTCCACAAAATAATGGCACACCGATTGTGCTGCGCGGTCGGAGTGACCATATACCATTACACTTCACCAGACAACGTGCAAGCCAAGAAGGAAAGTCAAATTTTGAGGGTTGAGCTGCCGCTCTCATATAAGAACATATTGTCATGTGGTGTCAGAGGAAAACCCTTTTCTATAGTACATTTCAATACATCTCGAAAGTATACTGAATTGGGTGGATGAAAACGTGTTGAGAATATTCAGCTTTATCCCAAGCGAAACAATTAGTTCCTCATGGTACGAAGATTGGCCCTTCGTGCGAACAGCTTTCAACTGGGAATGTACCCCCCTTTGCCAAAAGAAACCGAACAACAGGTTTTTGCTTCTCAACCGTTCAGTGGAGCCTGTACGGCACCCCTAAAGATCGAAAGGTGTGAAAACGTGAGGACAAGGGTACGCCTTAATTAGACAACCTCAGAGCTTATGGGCTGCCATAAGTGTTTCGCTACGTAGCTACGAAACAAACCACCGTTGCTCCGTTACTTTCGGCAAAGACGGCGCCTATATTTAGTTGAAAGACAAAACATTTTTCCTGCAGGTGTAAGCCACATTATTCTACCTTTTTAAGCATGTCTTGACCAGCCTTTGCCTTAAAGGACACATGGTAGATTGTAGGTGGACACTCTGTATCACTTGAATTTCTCGTAAGGCGTTTCGTTTCACTGCGGCCAGCGAATCACTGACGCTGATGTCTTTTTAAAGTACCGTTGTGACGATAATGTAAAGCCTGTCTTAGTACTGCCGATGGAAAGTCATCTTAAACTCCGGGTCTATCGCCAGACAAACGCTACAACCGATTCAGCCCTTTGAAAGTGCGCGTTAGATATGGAACAAGGAAGAGGTAAGTGTAGCCGTAGTCCAGTTGAGATTTATCGGACGTATTGCTGTAATTCGTGCAATGTGCGCCTGTTTTATTGTCATGCACTCCCACACCAGGAATTCCTAAATACTAAAACATAGACTACGCGTTTATAACGGCGTTCTTAGCGCAAAAAATTAAGTCTTGTGTGCACTGACGCAAAGTGCTTCGGAGAGTCGGCGTTGTCGTGATCAAGGCCACGTTCACTCATTTTCTACTAGCGCCGTATCGGCGCGGTCTTCTTTCCTCGCCGCCGCCGCAGGTGTATGGTCTGGTCTTTATGTTGAGCGTCGTGATACTGCTCCGGATGTCGTCGAACGCATGGTGCAGCGACAACGACCGGCCGTTGGCCACTTTAGAGCGCAGCTTCGTTTCCAGACAGTTTAAAATCTCATACTAACAGCAATTGGTTTTTTGGGGAAAGGAAATGGCGCAGTATCTGTCTCATATATCGTTGGACACCTGAACCGCGCCGTAAGGGAAGGGATAAAGGAGGGAGTGAAAGAAGAAAGGGAGAAAGAGGTGCCGTAGTGGAGGGCTCCGGAATAATTTCGACCACTTGGGGATCTTTAACGTGCACTGACATCGCACGGCACACGGGCGCCTTAGCGTTTTTCCTCCATAAAAACGCAGCAGCCGCGGTCGGGTTCGAACCCGGGAACTCCGGATCAGTAGTCGAGCGCCCTAAGCACTGAGCCACCGCGGCGGGGCTATACTACTAACAGCAACCAAATGTCATTTCGTATATGCTTGACAGACACCAGGCAACTCACCCCCATACACGTTTCGGAAACTGTCGTGCACATATCACCACATTCCAAGCGGCCGATCGCTCCGATCTAATTAAGCCTCTGTAAGCAGAAGTCTTGGCCTCCGCCCGGGTAGTGGCAGTGCTCTTGTTCGTGAACAACGTTGTCTCATGTTCTATTTTGTTTCACTTGTTGCACACTGTCGTGGACTTCGATTACAAAAGGCCACAATTCCATTCGCAGCCAACATGCCATTAAAGTTGGTCACTCACAGCGGAGCATACGAATAGAGTGAGGACTACAAATGATGACGTCCGTTCCTCTGTTCGTCTCTTTTGCAATCATGGGCTTAACGTTTAGTCTTTTATTTCTACTAAGCGCTGCCTCGACTCGCAGTTAGATTTTTCGCTGAAGAAACTTCGTCATCGCTTAGAGTGCATCAAGGTTACGTCCCTGCCGTGCCACTAAGATGCGCTTATCTTGAGAAAAAACAAACATGAATACTTGACATGCAGTTTAAATGCTTATCGCTTCCAACATAAACGATGGATAAAACAGGGGGTTCCAAGACTTCCCCACGCAGCTCAAAGAGAATAAAAATGCTCTTAATAGTGCAGTTACCACCAATTTTCTAAAGTGAATATTAGTTACCGACTGGCGTTAAGCAATTCTTTAATATATGCTGTCTCCAATATTTTAAAAACTTCTGTTTCGTGTTGCCAACAACTCATGAGCAGCTCTTATATACCGATCCTCGAACTCAGGCCTGAAGCAAGAATTGATTACAATGCCACCGCTGAGTATTATTAAACATACGGAATTGCGTTCGCTTGCACTGCAATCACCTTTCTTTCCATTCATCAGTGGCATCGAACAATAATAAAGCCTTGAGATTAATGCGCATTGATTTGAATTATTAAGTGCCGTGAACACAATCAACCAACTTGAACATACGGTACTCTTCCATGAAAAAAAGGCTTGAGACCCGTACTGCCGTGTTCCGGGAGCACCTCCAACATCTTAAGACGACGATAACGCAGCGCTGAGAGCCCTCAGAAAATGGGTCTTGTAAGAATCACATCTGCATTCTTATCTTGTTTCGGGCTGATCTTTGATCTCGGTAACACGGCAGTCGTGCAGTGCCTGGCAAACATACTCAGAGCTGCTCCATGCTATTGTGTAAGAGCGATCGAGCAAGGTTCGAACATGCCTCAATATGTTCAATGCTTGATTCGATGTCCGAGATGTTTGACTGTCGGTCGCATTGAAAGTTCCTTATCTCTAAGATATAAAGACCACTCAAAATCCCTTGGCATCTTGTTTGACTAGCCTCGTTCGATGGTCTGCAGCGATCTGAAGTGCATAATTGGAGAACAGGGCCGCCTATTGGCCAAGTGGAGAAGTACGATGCGGTAATCGTCTTGATAACAGTACGACTGCAGCTCTAGCAATGGAGAACATGGTAGCTGGTACGGTACCTGAGCATGAAAGCTTCCTTTTGTTAGAAGAAAAATTAAGAAAAGATATTCATGTAACCCTTGGTGCCTGGGGGAAATTTATATAGCCTGCTACTCTGCACTGGTACCAGCAAAGAAGGAAACGAAAGGGGGGATGGGTGACAATGTGGACAGAAAAAAAGTTGCGAATTACGCAAGCAGGTCATAATGTGGGCACTTAATCACAACCATGAGTCAAGGGCAATCGTGCGAAAAAGATGACGGAGCACACGTGTTACCTGGCAAGCTTTGCAAGGCTCCCGCCAACAGCCCAGTACAAGGGCCTCTGAGAGCGGCCTGTCTAAAAGAGCGCTAAAAAAAAGCAGCTTGACAGCAGTCTTTCGCGCGCATACAGGGCATACCGATATCACAGGGTCCATAATCTCAGAGGAATAAGAACCGCCAGAAGAGTCTGAAAGTTCATTCGAATGCAGGTACCACTTCGGGAAGACAACGCCTAATCGCAGTATATCTAGGAGGTTCGCCTTGTTACGCTGAATGCCACGCGGAATGGTAAAGGTCCTGGTCGGACCCAGCCTACCAGTATTCGATGCGGTGTCCTTGACAGCGAAGATTTGTCTTGAAACCTTACTTATTGAAATGTGTACGAAGCGCTATACATAAAAGCCTGACCATCAAGAGACATTGTAGACAAACTGAAATCGGCCTATATCGATGAATTGGTGCGTATTAATTCCAAGAGAGAAAAATGACCGGGTTTTAAAACAACAAAAGGCCCGTAAAAGTGAATGCACGCAGCAGCGCCCCAGGCCATTTTCTTGCCCACACACGCAAAAAAAAAACGTAAAATAATCGACTTTCTTTGAATACCTGTAAGGCTAGACCGTATCGCTGTCCATTTCCATACTCCGATCACGGAGTCTATAGTTTTCTCGACGTCACCGCAACTACAGTATTTCCCGCTCAATTTAATCCACACGCCAGAATATTTAATCTGAGTGCCATTCAATTTAATCCAGCTGCCACAGAAATTAATCCAAGCGCCAAAGCGTTTAATCCAAACGCCAGCAAATTTAATTCTTATGCATTCTCACACTGGGCCGCTCAAACTTAAAACGCGGTCTACAAATCCCAGACGCGTTATCGATGAGTTGTTACTGACGAAGCATTAGACACCCAATGAGCAAGTAATAATAACAACTTCTTTTAATCACAACAAATAAGGGCTGGGTATTAATACCACCCACCACATCAACCGAAGTACAGGGTGAGCGCGAAGCGTTTCGCAGATATGCATCGGCGGTGTCCAACAACTCGCATCATCATGTCACATCTTTATTATCCTGATAAGATGAGCCACTCACTCTAAGGTTATGACTAAGATAAACTCCCTGCGATCAGCCGATAGTGCACTCACATGACTTCGCATCACTTGCAACCTGACGTCCCACATTCTCAACCAAAGTCATGAGGGGTATGGAACGAAACGTTATGTCGAATGTAATGGCGCTATCACTTCGACACACCTTTAGCTAGCACATGCAGTGTGTTTTTACATGACACTAATAAACTGCACAAAGATGTACAGTTCTTGCTGCCTTATAAAGGGGGTTTAAGGTGTAGGGGGGTTTAACGTCCCAAAGCCACTCAGGCTATATTAAGCCCGGGATACATGGAGCGTTTTTTGGGCGATTTTCGCCCGACGGTGCGCATTTGACGCCCGGTCTCGAAAAAAACGCCCGCCGCCGCCGATCTGGCCCCGCCAGATATTGACGCGCGGCGTCCGGAGAGACCGGAAGCGGCAGCCGGAGCAAGCCAATAGCAGCGCAGAAAGCCCGCTCTTCCGGTTTGGCCGCCTCCGCCGCCGCCGCCGCCAACATGGCCGCCATGGCCGACGAGCTCTGCTGTGTTTATGGCACGAAAATGTTGTTATCGTGAAAATAAACGCTTCACGAGACATGAAATGTCACTTTTTTTGGAGAACAGGACCGAATCTTGGATCGAAATGCCCGCTTTTCCTCCCTGAAGCGAAGGTGCCGAAGAAAACCGCAGCCGATGGTAGCCACGGCTGAGCGGGCACCGAAAGGTACGCGACCGCATGCATTCGAGCGCGCAAAACCTTGTAGATATCTATGTACGCGTGCTGCAATCAGTACAGTGGTGTCTAAATGAACAATTTCGTTATTCTGATTAAGGAGTCAGCGTCGCTGCTCTCAAACAGCTCCCCGCTCAATGGTATTTGCCACTTGTTGATCATATTGCTTTCGCGCTGAGAGATACGCGGCGGCGGGCTGCCGCTTTTTCGCTCCATGTATCTCCGGCCGGGCGTCGCGCCGCCGCGGCGTTTTCTGCCGCGCGAACATCGTCGGAAAAAACGTCGCATGTATCCCGGGCTTTCGAGACGCCGTAGTGAAGGGCTCCGGAAATTTCGACCACCTGGGGTTCTTTGACGTGCGCTGGCATCGCACAGTACACGGGCCTCTAGAATTTCGCCTCCATCGAAATTCGACCGCCACGGATGGGATCGAACCCGCGTCTTTCGGCCCAGCAGCCGAGCGCCATAACCACACAGCCACCGCGGTGGTTCGCCGCCTTATAAAGTCACGTGACTTCCAGCAAAGGGGAGGCTCTTTCGCGACCTAACAACATTGGTATCGGATTTCCCTGGACAATACGGCTATCCTTTGCACACAACTATTTCGTTGTGTCCACTCTCCGGTATCACTGGACTTGCAGTATCATGCTTCACATCAAGTCGCTATGGCAATGTTATCGCTATCGCTAACTCTAAACGCTTTCACTGCGTCATTACAAGTTGTGACGTCAGAAGGAGTGACTTTCATCACGACGGGACGTTATGGCAACCCTGCAGTGATGGGTGTCAAACCAATGACAAGAGAATTGTCGTGATGCATGACACTGCAAGTCACGTGACCCCCGGTGATGACTCGGCGAAAATGTATCATCTTCACGACAGCCTTATTACGCTAGAAAAACCGATTTGTTTGATACTCAACTTCATAAGGTTGCCAAAGTGACGCGTCGTGATTCACGATCCTCCAAGTCACGTGACCCCGGATGATGACTCGACGAAAATTAATTATCTTCAAGACGGTCTTATTACGCTATAAAAGCGATTCGTTTGATAGCCAACTTCATAGGGTTGCGATAGAGACGTATCGTCATTCATGATACTGCAAGTTACATGACGCCGAATGATGACTTGGCTAACACGTATCATCACGACAGCCTTATTACACAGGGAAAACCGATTTGTTTTACACCCACCACTGCAGGGTTGCCATAACTTCCCGTCATGATGAGAGTCGCTCCTTGTGACGTCACAGCTTGTAATGATGCAGCGAAAGCGTTTAGAGTTAGCGATAGCGATAACATTGCCATAGTGACTTGATGTGGTGCATGATACTGCAAGTCGCGTCAAACCGGAGAGTGGACTCAATGAAATAGCTGTGTGCAAAGGATAGCCGTATTGTCCAGGGAAATCCGATACCAATGTTGTTGGGTAGCGAAAGTGCCTCCCCTTTGCTGAAAGTCAAGTGGCTTTATAAGGCGGGAAGAATTGTACATCTTTGTGCAGTTTATTAGTGTCATGCAAAAACACACTGAATATGCTAGCTAAAGGTGTGTCGAAGTGATAGCGTCATTACATTCGACATAACGTTTCGTTCCATACCCCTCATGACTTTGGTTCGGAATGTGGGACGTCAGGTTGCAAGTGATGCGAAGTCATGTGAGTCGACTATCGGCTGATCACAGGGAGTTTATCTTAGTCACCACCTTAGTGTGAGTCGCTCATCTTATCAGGATAATAAAGGATTGACATGATGATGCGAGTTGCAGGAAACGCCGATGCATATCTGCAATATTGCTTCGCGCTCAACCTGTACTTCGGTTGATGTGGTGAGTGGTATAAATACCCGGCCCTTATTTGTTATGATTAAAAGAAGTTGTTATTACTACTTACTCATTGGGTGTCTAATGCTTCGTCAGTAACAACTCATCAATAACGCGTCTGGGATTTGTAGACCGCGTTTTAAGTTTTAGGGATTCAGTGTGAGAAACCATGAGGATTAAATTCGCTGGCGTTTGGATTATTCTCTGTGGCACCTGGATTAAATTGAGCGGCACTGAGATTAGATATTCTGGCGTTTGGATTAAACTGAGCGGGAAATACTGTAGTTTGAATTGAGTGGAAGGTATTTTTATTTTGAACTGCAAATTTCTCATAAATGAATGCGTATCGTGTTACCAAACAACACAAACAAGCCACAAAAAAACCACATTATTTTATTAACCATAACATTTGGATGTAGTTGTAGTAGTTGTAATCACTGTCCCTTTAATGACAGCGTTAAAGGTGGGAAAACTGGGACAGGCAAGTTTACAATGTAATAACATCGTTTCATTAGCCTTGACTTCACGCGAAAAGCCGGGGATCACTGGTGAAATCTCCAATCTCCCGTACTAACTTCGCGTATATTTATAAACGCGCTTGCAAGTGCGTTTTAAAAAAACCGGAAGCTTCATGCAGCCAAGAGCAATCTTCTCAAGACAACCCAAGATGGTCACAATGCCACCAAAAGAAAACACTAGAAGAAACAAGGGAACAGCTAGGCGATACCCCGGAAAGAGACTGCCGGCGACATCGCGCTGCCCGATATCCCTCTTGGACCAAGACGAGTCCCCTTGCTTATCGGCGAAAGATGTGTTTAGATTTTATCAGCGAGAAGGTTCACTCTGTGGCTATCGGAATACACAGCGCTGACAGATTTGCCGGCCCCTTCACAGCCACCTAGTCACAGATCTGCTGCGGGACTACTGGTGCGACGCTGCCAATATCTCCCACCAGACTGCGCCTTGGAGCCTCCAAGAAGGACTCTCCAGCCTCGTACTCTGGGTCTGCGACCATCACTCCGCAGTGTTCGACGAGCGGCCACCGTGTTCAGTTTGCGGCGGACAGGCTGGCTAGAAGGTCATGTCTTCCAAGGAGCCCAAGTTCGAAGCCGTTCCGACGAAGGAACCCGTAGACGATGCATATGAAAGGGAGACTGACTCGGATTTTATGTGCGGAATCTTAGGATACAGGCCACCCTGGCTGCAGCGATTCGCCAAGGCTTACTACTTTCTCCTGTTCTACACCCTGTTCGGCATCTTTCAAGGAGCGCTGAAAGCCTACCTGAACGGGTGCATTTCCACAATTGAGAGGAAGTTCGGCCTGACTGGAAAAACCTTTGGCATCATTCTCATCGCGGACAACATCAGCGCGCTCTTCGCCAGCTTGCTGATCGGGTACTATGCCACAAAGATCAGCCGGCCCAAGATCATCTCTTTTGGAGTTTGGATCTCTGTCCTGGGATGCTTCTGCAGCGTGTTGCCGTACCTCATCTACGGGCCGGGATTTATAAACCACGGTGGGTCTACGTCCGACACTAAGACACAAGCCGTGTCGCTGAGCATGGCGAGTCAGCTGAAGTTCTGCACAAAGGTAGAAAACAACGACAGCGATGGTCCCGGAGTTGTCAGTGACGAGGCGCCAGCACCGACGGCCATCGTGGCCGTGTTTCTTCTGTTTCTGGCTAACTTCCTCAACGGTATCGGCGGCACGGCGTTCTACATAGCTGGAGCAACGTACACGGACGACAACGTGAAGAAGAAGAACTCTCCAGTGTACTTCAGTAAGTCAGAGAGCCTTATTTCCTCTCTTGTCTTTTGCTCTTTCCAAGTCACAACTTGTGGCATAGCGTAGGCGCGGTCTGGGTGTGCTGAGCAAGCTATGGATTGATAATAATTTCATACGCTCCACCTATTGGCGCAACCTTCTGCGTTATTAGTGTCTCATAAGATTTGGCCAACAAAGTTAACTAACGACGGTTTAAATGGAGCGTCGTGTCCGTGGAGACTGACTATTTTATGGAAGAGTAACAAAGCATTTTAATGAAGACAAGTTTAGCAAAAAGGAAGTTCGATATACAGCACTAAACGTTTCAACGCTCACGCTACATGTACTCTTCCTTCAAGCCCAACAGCTGGATTAGGTTCCCTTGGAACTTCAAGGAGAAAGCTGAGGTCTTGGTGCTAGTCACCGGATAGCTCGTAAATAATTTTCGCAGAAGTGGCAAACAGTAATTGTGACTACAAGAACAAATTTCTAATTGTGTCCAATTGGTGCCGAACAAAAAAAAAATCTTCGATTCTTACAAAGATTTTGTTTATTATCGTCGTTGCAATATTTTCTAAAGAGGTTTTTGTTTGCTATGTGCAGGTTTAATCATGTCTCTGCGCCTCGTCGGACCCATGTTGGGGTACGTTTCGGCATCGGTTTGCCTAAGCATCTACGAGTCACCGTTCGGTAAGCAAAACAAGGGAATCACAATCTCTCTTCTACACCGTCTCGCTTTTCATACTTAAAAAAAAAAGTTGATGCTTTTCTGCTTAAATGAAGCGGTAATGCAACACGTAATGCGGTATAACACGTTGAAATTATTTTCTTAAGAAAAAAGAAACAATAGTTACCAGTGGCTCTCAAGCTCAGGAAAGAAACTTCTGCTAGAACATTTTACTGTTTTTCTGTGGGTCATCGACAGGGCGTAAAAAGGCAATATATTTCAGAGATCAGCCGATCACATTGAGATGATCTATTCCAAAATTTCATAATCCTCGCAGTGCAGTGGAGTCACATTGTTATCAGGAATAATAGTAATAATCTGTTTTTTGTATTGCTCCTTCTGTTTACTTCGCTGCAGTGGCCCCACTGTCTTCCCCTTAGCACTTTCAGGAGCTGTAGGTATGCTTGAATATATAAAGTCCTCATACCTGCGGCGCGTTCAATTATTCGGGCATGTGTTATGTATTACGCTCGCACCGTGATGCCACACCGGTAGAGATGTCCGAAGCAGTTTTGAACAACAGTAACTCTTGCAGCAAGTTTCGCTAAATCAACTTTCTGTGGGAGGAAGGATGATTGGCACATGGTTCAGGACTTCCTTCGGCGCGTATTGATAATTTGAAAGTGGCAATGTTGTTACATGGCCCCGCCGCGGCGGCTCAGTGGTTAGGGCGCTCGACTACTGATCCGGAGTTCCCGGGTTCGAACCCGACCGCGGCGGCTGCGTTTTTATGGAGGAAAAAACGCTAAGGCGCCCGTGTGCTGTGCGATGTCAGTGCATGTTAAAGATCCCCAGGTGGTCAAAATTATTCCGGAGCCCTCCACTACGGCACCTATTCTTCCTTTCTTCTTTCACTCCCTCCTTTATCCCTTCCCTTACGGCGCGGTTCAGGTGTCCAAAGATATATGAGACAGATACTGCGCCATTTCCTTTCCCAAAAAAAACAATTATTATTATTATTATTGTTACATATATTAGCAGAAAAGAAGTATTCTTCTGAGTTAGAAACGCCCGGCATTCCAGAATAATTTAGTTCTAAATATCCAGAGGCAAGGGCTACCACGATACCTGAGCGAGCCTTGACTGGAGAAGCTCGAAACGGTCGGGTTTTGTGCTCTTGCGCCTAACGCGTTATAACAGTGAGGGTGGCCTGCTGTTTTTGCCTAGGCATAGAAATCGGGTGCCGCATCTGTATCAGTTTCTTATCAAGAAGCTCGGAGGCACTCGCCATCACAGTAGTGCCACTGAGGTTGCGTATGTACCTCGTAATTATTAACGGCAGCTGCTGTGTACTTCCCAAAAGACGTTCCCGCGACGTCTTTGATGACTCCTCGGAAGTTTATACCCTTAGACTACAGAAATTTCTCGGAAATACTTAAAGTTCAAGTTGTTTTTTTTTTCATTACCATTTCTGGATGCTGGAAGCACCAAAAAATATGAACTAAATAATTGGCTTCGCGGAAACCGTGCCATTGTTACAGACGTGAGAGGGGAAGCAGTGGTATCGCAGTTATTACCGTAAACAGAAGTGGGATAGGTAAATGAAATGGAAAAAATTCGAACTCAAATATGGAGAGCATTGAAAGAAATCAGATATAAAGAATATACAGCCACTCAACGCTGCACATATATTTTCTAACAGAGACGTCTTGGTAAGATTCAAAGTCATTTGCGAAATGTACAATACGACAGGCATATTGCGATCAGAAAGCAACACAACTAGAGGGAAGGAAATGCGCAAGAAATGTAGAGAAGGTGCTCCGATAAAAAGGTATATAAAAAACAAACTTCGGAAGCTGTGCCGTTCAGAAAGCGTGATCTTTACTCGTTGAAAACCATCACGCTTATATTAAGAATGTAAAAATCTCGAAACGTAGTATGTTTACAAAGCATTGGCTTTTTAAGGGTGCGTGCTTCAGTGAAACACTGCGATGTGCATGACACATCTTGCTTCAGCCAATGAGCGCGCCAGTTCGCAAAATTGCTTCCAGGAAAGAACAAGCTCCTTGACTTCCTGGTGCCTGCGCTCTAGCCAATCGCAATAGCGAGTGACACCATGCCGAATGAGCTGACTAGTCGCGCGTCGCACGTGCGTGAACAGCTTGTTGAGTTCAGCCCGTGAATGGCTGACGGCAGTTCTGAATTTCGCGGCGCTGTGGTATTTGATGTGGGCAGCATAATCGTTGGAATTTGGAATATTTCCTTCATTGGCAACGATGCATAGTAAAAACGACGAGGATCAATCAAAGTAAAAAACATAAAAGCAAAAATTTCTTGTCAAACCGGAATAAAGCGCCGAGTTTTCATTTTAATGCCTAAAGGACGTGTTTCAATCAATCAATAAATCAATTATTCAGTCAATAAAAAATACGCCAGTAAATCTATTAATTAATTAATTAATTAATTAATAGTAAAAAGACAAATAAATAAATTGAAAGTCAGCACTCGTGTCTATTTTTCTGTTCTTGACTCTTCAACTCCCCGAACCTTCCACCTCGTTTAACTCATTATTTCTGTTTAAGCGCAAACGTAATACCACATATCATACTGGCGGCCTGCAGCGAGAAGCGCTGTTATTTCGTGTGCTAACGTTCGCTTTATCCGCTTTATAAATATATCCCCCAAACTCAAAAAGTCCTGTGGCCTCCTCCACATATATATATATATATATATATATATATATATATATATATATATATATATATATATATATATATATATATATATATATATATATATATATATATATATATATATATATGTATATATTTGCTGCTGTCTAATATCAAATGTACTTTCGCATGTTGTGCGTGCAACAGAGGACCCGGGCATAAAGCGGACGCACCCGAACTGGATCGGCGCCTGGTGGCTGGGCTTCGTCATCTGGGGCGGCGCCATGGCACTGATGTCGCTGCCCATGTCGCTGTTCCCGAAGCACATCCGCAGGAGCTCCGTGTATACTCGACCTGAGACGAAAAAGACCGAACCGAAGTCGCTTCGCGAGAAGATCGCCAGGGACGCAAAAGGTGAGGACCTTTCTCAAACTTACGGGGCTTAATTTGTCTCCAAGCATGGATACTTGACTAAAAGGTAAACGGAACATCCCCAGTTTCTGCCACGAAACGTGACAGGTTTGAGGGCGAAAACATCCCCGCAGTATCCAAGCCTAAAATAAATAAATTAATTAATAGTGCAGAAAACTTAAAAACAATGCTTTACAGTTAGCTGTATTATTTATTTTACTACCGCTACGGACAGTAAATAGCTGTGGTGTGGTATGCTATGGAATGGTAAGGTATGTCGGGTTCAATGTCTGAGAGCTACGCATGAGTTAGGAGAGACGCCGTATTATAGGGATCCGAATTTACTTTAACCACCTGAGGTTGTTGAACACGATCTACAACATCTCGCAACACACGGGCATTTCGCCTCCATAGAAATGCGGCCGCCGCGGCAGGGACCCAATATCACGACCTTGGGACCAACAGCCGAACGCGACAGTCACTAAGCCACCGCGCTGAGTCAATAAATTCATACGTGTGACCCGATCAGATGAACTATCGGTGAAGCCACTTCTACAACGCGCCCAGATTAGGCGGCCTGCCGTTCCAACAGCTAGTTGACGGTGCGACGCGGCTGCATATGTGCTCCTCGATAGCCAATTTTAAATTAGTAAACTGAGTTCATTGACTACAGTCACCAAACGAAAGGACATGAGGTGCCTGTTCAAGGCTTCATTTTCCACTGACAGGCATTGCGACCCCGTCTAGATGCCTCTATCTGCTTAATGAGGTCGCTAAAAAAGAAAGAAAGCTAACTTTTTCCTCCCTCGGGTCAAAAAACTGACAATGACGGTCCTCTCAATGTCGCGGTGACCATACCCTCCTAAATACTGCTTATCCTACAGTCTATAACGTCCTACGCTGCGGTAGTTCTGTCCTGGCTGAGCTCCATACTGAGAATCCGGAATCAATATTATAAGAATAAAAACAATAGCACAGCTTTCATTATCTATGGTTGTGGTCAGGTAAGGGCGGTAGCCGAGGCCTCTTGGATCTTTGTTTTCACTGAAACTTCTACATGTGATAGAAGAGTATGTCCACCAAGGGAATGGTACTTAGTTTTGGGTGAAAGGCCGCACTTTTTGGGGGAAGGAAATTGTATATGACACGAGATAAAAACGTCGCTTTTACGATTCTGGCAAAATCGCTAGCTTGGGTCCCCGCAGCAACTGAAATAAAATTTCGTGGAACCTGAATATTTTTTCAGTAATTGTATGCAAACTTTTATGTTGGAAGCAGTGCAAAAACATTTTTTAGCTCCTATAATTTCGCACCGAAAAAATCGCAAGCATTTTTGAAAAAGTAAAGCATTCTAATAAGGAGAAATTTTTAGGATTGAGGTTCAAATTTTTTTCTCAGTATTGATCTGTCCTTTTTTTGCGCCGTCGAACAAAATTTGCACTTGTAGTTCGGTCAGACGATCTTAAATCCGGCGTTGAAATCATCTTGAATTCGACAAATGAAAAAGACGCAGTTTGAGATTAAAAAAAAAAAAACCTCTGATTTTCTGTAAAATTTCCCTGAAAGAACGTTTAGTAATTAGCAGTTGCAGATAAAAAACTGTTGCATTATACTGTATTAAACTATAAAATAAAGGTTTAACGCAGGCCATATTCATTCAATTACCAGTACTGGATATTGCCCATTAAAAAGAGTAACGTACACTAATTCGGCTTAGAACTGACCACATGTTGTTCAGTTTTAGTTAGCATACTGGCATGACTGCTCTACTGTTATTTTATTGTTCAGCTACAGTGAGTATTGTTCAGTGAATGTATTTATTTAATTATTGTCTTTTAATGAATTTTATACGACCGCTGAATGTTCATTCAAATTATTACTTATATGTTTTAAAACGGGCGACTTTTTCGAATGTAAATATCAGTACCTTGATGTGAAAAGGCTCTTTTAACTGATAGTTTAATTTAGGCTGAGGTAGAAGACGGAGCAGGTTAAGTTAACACTTCATGGAATTTCTGTACACAGGAAATCGCCATTGGAATTGGACATTAGCAGGACATTCGATGTCTTAGACGAAGCGCGAACGTCTCCAAATAAAAGCTTTTTCAGGCGCATGACTGCGTTTCTGTTAACTGCATTACCAAATAAAGGGGAACAGTTCATGTCGCTATCCCCACATGCAGTGCCCCCGCACAAGACCGTAAATTAGTATAGAACAATAGTATAGGCCCCCTTAGCATTGCCTAAACTGATTCAACATCCCCTCATTAGATGCATGCGGTTGTCATGTACTTTTTCTGCCCTCTTCCATCCTATACTAAATGTGAGTAAGCTGACTATTCCGAAAGTCCTGAGTGGTAATATCATCCAGTTTTCCTTTAAGTACGCCTACGAAGCCACTGGTTCTTTCTATGCGCTCATTTCCAATCGAGATCAAGGTGTGTAGCGTTTGTTACCTAGCCCATAATCGCCGTTGCACGCACTTTTGCTGTGCCTTGTGGCGGGAAACGTCGCTTTTGTTGTTTGGTATTCCTCATGAAACTAATATTTGCGGAGTACACGGGTTCGAACCCGACCGCGGCGGTCGCGTTTCGATGGAGGCGAAATGCAAAAAGCGCCCGCGTGCTGTGCGATGTCAGTGCGACGTCAAAGATCCCCAGGCGGTCTAAATTATTCCGAAGGCCTCCACTACGGCACCTCTTTCTTCCTTTCTTCTTTCACTCCCTCTTTTATCCCTTCCCTTACTGCGCGGTTCGGGTGCCCACCGAGATAAGTGAGACAGTTACTGCGCCACTTCCTTTCCTCAGAAACCAATTTTTATTTTCATTAATTACAAGTTTCTTACATACATGTTGCACCTTGTTGCAGGCGATCTTGTCTGTCATTTTGTCGGAAGTAATGGCGATTCTCTATGTCCAGTTTTTTTTTTTTTAGGTGGAAACACATTTCTGCCAATTGTACGTCTTGAGTTCATTTGGAAACAAAACTGTGCAGTACTAGAGAAGGTAATAATAATAATAATAATAATAATAATAATAATAATAATAATAATAATAATAATAATAATAATAATTGGTTTTTTGAGGAAAGGAAATGACGCAGTATCTGACTCATATATCGTTGGACACCTGAACCGCGCCGTAAGGGAAGGGATAAAGGAGGGAGTGAAAGAAGAAAGGAAGAAACGGGTGCCGTAGTGGAGGGCTCCGGAATAATTTCGACCTCCTGGGGATCTTTAACGTGCACTGACATCGCACAGCACACGGGCGCCTTAGCGTTTTGCCTCCATAAAAACGCAGCCGCCGCGGTCGGGTTCGAACCCGGGAACTTCGGATCAGTAGCCGAGCGCCCTAACCACTGAGCCACAATGAGCCACAAAGCAAAAGTGCGAAACTATATTTTCTACTTATAGCTCTCTCTTTATTCAAGCATAAATCCTGGAATAGATCTTGTGTACTTGTAGAGACAGATTAGGTGACCTTCCTTAAAAGTGATGTTAATAGAAATAAAGCAATCTCGGCTATTTAACGATCTCATTCGACGCCAGAATTGCCGTTAGGTTTTCGTCGTGACTACAAAATTCAGTTTTTTTTTTTTTTCTTGCAACGCTTGCCCGTAACGAAAGCGTAGGCGGCGCTAGCTAACCGACGTATACACAGAATCTTCTTGTTTTCAGGGCAAAGAGGCTTTTCTGGCTTTCCTGGCCAGGAGCACAAAGCAGAACTATACCAATTCGCACACCCTTCTTTTAAATTCAATTAAAGGAGCTATAGTTGATCTCAGTGGTGTGAAAGTTCGAGCTAAGCGTTTTAAACTCCGATTCTAAGTCAAATTACCGTGCAATACTTTTGAAGGACGTCAAAATTCTTACTCCAATTTGCCAGACGTATAGAAACAACGCGAACAGGCAAACGTATTCTTGCTTTGACTTATTAAAAAAAAAACAAATGTTTCCAAGGTATATTCTAAGATTTTGCCATTGTACTAACTAAAACGCAACCACATGCGCTCAGTTCGAAGTTAAATTCATGACCATTGCTCTTTTCAACGGGCAATATTCAGTAAAGGTAACTGAACGAAATACGGCCTTTGTTAAGCTTAAATTTTTATTGTTTAAAACAGAATCATGCAGTACTCAATACTTTCTTGTTGATCTAGAAATTACTGGTAATAAAAGCTTTTGAGATGAATTTTAAAGACAATCGGTGGGTGTCTTTTAATATCTCCTTAAAAATTCGCTTTTTTCTCAGTTCCGGAATTCCAGGTGACTTGAACTGTTGAATGAAAAATCACTTTTGTCCGACAATAATAAAAACGTGAGAAGTACGAAAAGAATATTCAGCTTGAAGTTTTCAATTTTGTGGTCCCATTAATGTCCTAAACTCTGCCCTTATTGACACGTGTCACCTTTTCAGCAATCTTTTCGATTTGTTTGCTGCAAAGTTACAGGAGTCAAAAATGTTTTCGCGCTGTTTGCAAGAGAAAGTTTCTATACAGTAATTGAAAAATATTCAGGTTAAATTTTTTTATCTAACTTTCTTCGTTAATCGAAACTAGCGATATTGCGAAATCGCAAAAGCGACTTTTTGCACTTCGTGTGATACATGACTTAAAAAATAACTGCTGTGTTTGTTGCAAGCCTAAATATTATTCCCTTGTATCGACACATTTGCCCATTGCATAAGAAATTTGATTTTAAACAAAAAATGATCATGGGACCTCGATTATTGTTCTTGTCTGAAGACACCCTCATTTCTTTCGCAAGCTGCGCTGATCGCAGCACAGCAGAGCTTCACACGGATGTTCTTTTCCGGGGAACAAATATTTGCAGAGACGTCTTCAGTTGGAGTCCGGACTTCGGTGGTTTTGCGCTTCCGACTGATTTCGTGTTCTTTTCAGGCGATCTGTGCCGCAATCTCAAAGACTGATAGCTTCCACAAGTGCGCTCCGAGAGCGGAGAGCACTTGAAACGATACGCCACGCTCTAGAGAGCTTCTGCTGGCCACCCGCCACAATTTTCGGATTGTGCGCTTTCCGGAAAGACCGTGAATTGAGTTTCTCGCAATACGAATGAATAGACTTTATTTTCTTGGTGAATAAGCGTTTCTTCAAATGCAGTCATTTCCCGACCCCACCGTCTAAATAGACTCGTTACTTCGGTCATAGTTCTGGCGGTTTGAAACCAGCGATCTCGAACAGCGTATCTGACGTTTATGAACAGAAACAGCCAGAAATCTCTACGAGTGCCATGTTTAGATCCCGTGGGTAGTGGTTCGCTGCCTTCCGTCTGCTTCTTGTCTCATCTCGAGTAAAGTTTTATCTGTGTTGCGTACAAAAGTACGGCGTTGTGTTGACTACATAGCGGCGAGAACATTTTACGGCTTAGTAGCCATCCTCATAGCTCCGTAAATTCTTTTCCGCCTCCACTATAACTTTTCTTGTCCATGACTTGGACTTTAAGTCTTCTTAGCGAAAGGCGCCTCTCTTTCTCCCTACATTTGCGCGAGCACGCGTGCTCGTGTGTGCAGTGTTTGTGTTTAACGAGAACAGAAAACTGGGCAAGTTGGAATGGATTCATCTTTAAGCAGCGCGAAACACAGGACGTCTCGAAACACAGGGCGCTCGTGTCGTCTCTTGTTTCTTCCACTACGCCCTGTGTTTCGTGCTGCTTGAATAGTGTTTGCGTACTGGACACGTATTTGTGCATCGCGGGATGACACCCTTTTTTTTTCTCTTCTTCATGTAGGTTAGAAAGGCACCAACTCGTTTGGGCGCTCTCTCATGACCACACTTGCCTTGCCTTTAGTCGGTAACCTTGGGCAGCAAGTGTGCGCAAACTCACCGGTCTTAAGTGTGAGCAACCTCGGAGGCTCACATCCCAGAGGCAAAGCTTTGTGTGGCATAAGCTGAGGTCTACTTGTGAGGCGAGGTTGCGAGGGGCAGAGGAAACGGCATCTACCCCTCGAGACAGATGCGCTGCTCTTTTGCTCGGACATTTTAGAAGCGAGGCTATGGAACACGCTGAGAACATCGGCTTGAGTTGCACAGCATAAAATGGACCCCTCTTCGCCACACTGCCAACTTCCTTGAGAATATGTGTCCACCGTTAACTATTGTGGTATGACCGAGTTCCGCAGTGCCTCCCGTTGTCTTGGCTTAGTTCATCTCTTTCTAACCTACGCGAAAAGCGATAGTGAGCAGCGCACGAATATGCATTCATTACGTAACCACCATTACGCGTGTGTGTGTGTGTGGGGGGGGGGGGGGGGGGAGGGCTTGACGAGATGGCCGTTATTTATTTATTTATTTATTATTTATTTATTTATTTATTTATTTATTTATTTACAGATACCTTACAGGCCTCCGGAGAGGCATTGTGTAAGGGGGGTCAAATACAGAAGTTTGTGCAAAATAGGTTAGAAATCAGAAAAACATAGTAAAGTACAGCAAAACACAAAAAAAACAGGTGAGTTCAGATACGATATCGCAATTCACAAAAAGAGATAACAGTTAAACACAACTATGCGTCATGTAACAAAAATAGAGGGAAATGCACAAAAGGTTATACAAAAGCAAAAGAGTATATCAGGCATACATAAGGAAAGCTGCGCATCAACAGAACCAAAGCGGCAATAGTCTCAAGCAGCTGAAAACGAAGTTATATGCATCTTGAGTATAAAAATGACGTGCTAAGCGTCATCAATGAAGTGCTTGAGTAGATATTTGCGAAAGGTGTCATGATTACCTTGCAGGGCGATGCAGTCCTGAAGATCGTTCCAGAGACGGATGGCACGCGGGAGTGATGAGAAGTTGAAAGCATGTGTGTTGCCATAAATGCGGGCATAGATGTAGTTATTATGTAATCTACGTGATAAGTAGGAGGGACGCTGTAGATGTGCTGGCGGTGAATCAGTGGTATGGACGTATTTGTGAAAGATAGGCACTAGCCATCCTCCTAACCTGAACACCAGAACACTTCGTTTTCTTCTTCGTATACACTTCCAGCCTCAATAACAGTACGCACATAGGCCACGACACGTATTCTTCCTCTCCTTTAATATAAAGCAAAAATATGTACATACGCTGACACAATCAGACGAGCGTTTAGGAGATGGAGATTACTGCAAACCGCTCTTTGTCTTGGAATGTGCGGCGTGCTTCTGTAGTTTGACTCAGAATCTCAAAAGACTTAGTCTGATATGTATTTGTTTTAGACGGTTTTGACTGTCAGTCAGGGCGGTTGAAGCCTGGCATCGGATGCGTGGTCGGGTGGCGCTTGATTCGCTGGTGCGATAGGCTGTTGCTTTTGCGCGAAGCGGTTACTGAGTGTAGAGAGGTGTCCACGTCCTTCGTCACTGTTAGAGTTTTCATGGAAACTTGGCGACCCCTGCGTGCTCCGGAAAAACACATTTTCTCGCTAGATGTATTTATTTGAGTAACGCGCCCATTTTTCATGCAGATTTCAAGAGTGCTGTGAAGCGGTTGTCCAAGAACCCTGTCCTGATGTGGAAAATGGCGACACTTGTCTTCATCATCAATGCTATCGGTGGCTACGTCAGCATGTTCCCGAAGTACGTAGAAAACCAGTACCGAGTTTCTGCGTCGAAGGCCAGCCTCTTCACAGGTACGTGTAATAGCACTCGTGAAGCACATATTCGTGTTCATGAGGTATAGAATTGTATGCGGAAGCGCTGACAAGTGTCGTCCACCACATCAACTTATCAAAAATTATTCAAGCGACTTAACTCTACATTTCCCAGAAATAAGGGCAAATTCTTTGTCCAGCAAATGTTGGACCACACTTTCTTAAATTATTGGATGAGCTTTACTGGACGATCTCGCTAGGATGAGAAGGAATGGTTAGTGCAACCATAGGGAAAAAGATACGCAAGTAAGTTGCAGGATTTTTCCTTATAAACAGTTTACCATAATAAAGCTTGGAAACCACGCGAGCAATGTCTCATAACGAAACATGGTACAGAGCGCGTCAGCAGAAATGTCAGTTTGTATAAGAAAGGCACACGGGTTCAGAAGCACATGGTTTGCATGTTGCATACGATTACAGATGCCTTTACTTGCGCCACAATTGCTCATAATCTCGAAGTCGAGAACTGAGCACTCTTTCTCAGTAGGTGTCAACAGTAGCAGTTCAGCGTGACTTTTCCTTATGGTTCTTAGCGAAAAGAGGCTCCTGAGGAGAACTGTGTCGTAAAGTTTATCGGAACCCAACGAAGGCTACACCGTCCTGATGTCTTAAGGTGACGTCTTTATGAGCGTTTATATTGAGGATGTGATATCCTTTCTCTTAAAGACCGACTTGAGCGAAATTTTGCCTTACGTGTTAAGACTAGTCTAAGTGGATAAATTGATTGAAATGGCGTAATCCAAAAACTGCGTCGAAATACAAACGATAGCATCAGAAGCGATACATCAGTCTAAGTTACAGGAACTAAAAATAAATGACGCCCATTACCAGTCATCGGAACGGGCCTTACGAAACTCCTTGCACGGCTTCCATGCTAGTTCTATTTGAATATCACCTCTCGCACATTTTGGGGTGTTTGCCTCCCATTGTCAGCGTGACAAACAGAAGCGCAACGTTTATCAAAGCAGTTCTAAATAACTGTGCCCCAGAAAATATTCTAATATAGGGATTATCTGGCTCGTGAAATCGAGGAACTCTGTGTAAATTTGGTGTGGATTCATTCTTTTGAGGCATCAGTCATTTGAAATGCGACTTTTTCTTCACTTCTTCGTGCCAAAAATGTCGCACGCTTGTCGATTATTGTAATGACTTCACCGAAGCCGTAGCCTATGAACTTGAAAGTAAAATCGCGAGTTCAACCAGGCTTGATACCAGCCGTTTAATAAAAAAAAAACTGAGCTATAAAAGGCAGTGCCATATGCCGATACTCCGGCGTCATGGCTGATTATCGGACTAGTGTAAATTTGGATGTTAATCGCTGGATGCTTGAGAACTCAACCTCTAGCGTCGCCGCGGCATCGGTAAGCTGTCTCGGTAGCAAAACATTGGAGAAGCCGTACCGAACATGATTCCTGCAGGTTTCTTTCACCGTTCCGCTAAAATTTTGTTCCCAGAGAAGATAAATGCTAAAGATGACGGCCTATCGAAGAGGCCTAAATTGTGCTTAATTTTTCAGAGCAAAAATGTGTCATGCCGCAGAAATATCTAGCTACACAACCTATCACTTCCGGGAAGTTTAAGTACAGCAGACGCTTTATCTTTTCAGACCGTGCATACATCCGACAACACATTCTGTATCCACTGCAGCCCATCAGTAATCGCACGCTTTTCTTGATAAAACCAACTGTAGCTCTGGCGACTGTTTGCGCGGCATGCTGGAGTAATCTAATCGCCCGTTCTGGCGGCAAGCTCCACTGAATCACGAGAACGGTTCAGTTACACACTTCCATTGTTTAGTTTCAATTGTTTATCATTTTCTCCATTACGTGTCACAGCCAGTCACAGAGTCTTCCTCTAGAGCGGTAGAGTTCGTCTTCGGCGCCGTCCGAAGCATGAATAGAATTCGATTATACTCCACAGCATTAACAATTTCGTTTCTCCAGTGCAGTTTTTTGAGTGGGACCAACGGTACAAGGCCCACAGTGCCGGGCTTCGGCGGCACGAAAGAACTCAACGCCGGAGAATGTGGTTAACACTAAATTTACATTTTAGAATGCAACAGAGTTCTGTAAAATCTGGAACTTGTCAAACACGTTTATCCGTTTGTCCCTATCCTGAACGTATTTTCGGGTCACAAAACAACTGTAGTGGTAGTAGTATTAAGTCTTAGCAAACGCACGCAGGCCCCACCAAGGTGCTGGCTATGATGATCGGCCTCTTCCTTGGCGGAATGATCATTCGCTTGTGGAAGCCACGGGCCCGCACCATCGGCCTGCTGGGAGCCTTCGCAGACTTCGTCAACATTGCGGGCCTCTTCGCGGGAATCTTCCTTGGATGCTCTGGCTGGCAACTGGCCGGTACTGGGATAGACAGCGACGGCAGGTATAAGCTAACTGTTACCGAAAAATATAAATATGCTGGGCTTTTACCATGTAGTGGTGCTAAAATATCTCACGAAAAAATAGAGGAAAGAGCTGTATTACAATTTTACCGTATTTTCGGCTTTCTTTCTTCTTGAAAACTGACATCCGTAAAATGTGTTCAGTGTTTGGCACATCAGAAACTCTGTTTATAAACTTCCGCAGCACATGTTACTCCAGATATTGCTCTCTTTGTAAACTAGTTTTTCAATTGAGAAACACTGCAAAAAAAAGAAGAAAAGAAATGGACTCGAAGTTAGCCATATGTTTGTTTTCTTGCGTCGAAGGTATGTCGAGAAACTGGGCGAATCTTACAAAGGCAAGAAGTTATATCGAAGCAGGAAGTGATTATTACCATAAATGTGAATATTTGCTGTGTCTCACACTGTTAGATGCCGATATGCTCTTAAAGAGTCAAGTCTTCTTATTCACGGAAGCCGCGCACGCTTTTCGCAGACTGAGTTTCCTAATGAAAAACTTTCAGGGATCACACACTGAAAAAAATGCCACCTCTATCGCGTGTAATGAATGCTGGGATCAGCGCATTGGATGGCGTGTTGAAATCGCAGTGCTGTATTTATGACCTCCAAGGATGCGCGCAGCCCCGCAACTGAAGTGGGCATTGTTGTCTGGTCAGGGTTTGGCAGAAATCAAGGAAGGGTTCAGGTACAGAAGGGCGGTAGGGGATAAAGAAATTAAAAAAAATAAAAACACTGGCACATCGCGACGAAAAAATCTCACAGTGGGGTGCTATCATCTTGTCGAAGACAAATATTTACGCACGAAGGCATATGTAAGTGAACAGGCGGTATGTTCCGCCCCGGTTTATAATGCGCAGAAATAAAAACGTATTTAATGCCAGCCGACGACAGCCTAAATAATTTGTTGCCGCAGAAGGTATCGTTTACTGCGTGTTCAATGAGCACAGCTTTCAGCGCGAAATGCTTTCCGCACATTAACGAAGCACTCGCAAACACGAGCCTGAATACCAGTGTACTTAGGAATCATATCCTTTTGAAACTCGGCAGTGGAACATTTATGGGATATATTAGACAGCGAAGTTGCAAGCGCAGCAGCTATGAAAGGAGGTTTAGTTTTGTCGAAACCTGGTTCCCAGCTACGTTTAAAACTTGTGCTGCCATCTACTCAGCATGGCTAAATATGCATTCCTACCCTTCTCTCCAGGAGCTCTCTAAAAGATGGGACTCAGTTCGAACATGTTTTTTTTTTCGAGGGGGGCAGCAAAAAGCAGATAAAAGCACAACCGTATTCGCATGCACTTCAACAGGCCGTAAAGCCCTTTTATTAAGCACTTATTAGCACTTTTAACAATGCAACCGAAACATATTAACACAAATTCAGCAATGTAAGCTAAAATTTTCCTCCCAGTTTTAGAGATTTCATAACTGTATCGATACCAAGTATCTCCCATTCTGCAGCCAAATGTTCGGAACGCAGCAAAATATATTTCAGCCGTATTTTCTAAACGTATTACGATGTCGTAAACGCTCAAAAAATAACTTGGTGGCCTTCGTAACCATATTCTTCTTAACGACAGAAGAAAATACGATAGTCTTAAGGTTGCCTGCTACGCTGTCTACAATGAGAGCCTAAAACAGACACATATGGTGTCTGTAAGGACCGCGATGCCCTTTTCGAGCTCCCGTGAGGCTCACTCGCAGCGCCACGGTAGACAGGTGGTAGCTGCATTGAATTTGGCAACGGCGGGCAGTTTGCTCACAACCCGCTGGGCAGGTTGCCACCTTGTACGATGGGCAGGTTGCGATGACGTCATAAGGTCACATGACCTCTCTCTACCAATCAGAGCATTTCATTACGGAGAAACCGAAAACTGAAACACGACGACCTCATTGCTGTCGCATTGAAAAAAAAAATATCAAGTTCACAATTTAGACAAAACTTACGCTCGCGGTATCAGGAAGTTACTCGCGCGAAATTAGACAGGGCATAACATGTACTTAAATATTACTTAAATAAGTCCCACAGCCAGTGAGTCAAGGAGAGTGTATCCTGGTTCCAATCGTTGGGCTTTGTCCAGTGCAGACGTTCTCATAAAGGCTATACCATATGTGTCTGGTGAAAAATTAGCACAGGTCGGAAGTTTCAGCCTCACCGCTGGAGTTTTCTATTTAGCCCAGTTCTAGCTCTTGCGATGATTAAGTTTCTGATGGGCCTCGAATGAATCTCGTAAAAACGGTGTGATCTCGCCACATCTAATCCGCACATAGTTTACTTGCCGTGTCACAGAAACGTTGGATGATTTCCCTGTAACGCGAAAGTTAAAGCAGACTGAATAAACCGCCCCCGCGTAATGCAACCCGCCATTACACTGTCAAACAATCTGTTTCGCTCCCCAAATTTAGATGGACGCTATCCGCAACATCAACTTCAACCACACTAAACCTTTTCACGCAGGTTATCATTCCAGGCTGCCTGCAACCAGGACTGCGCCTGTCCCACCGGCCGTTTCCAGCCAATCTGCCATGTCACCGAGCGTGCCACGTACTTTTCCCCCTGTGCTGCCGGTTGCATCGATCGAGGAAACGTACGTTGATTTTACTCTTGTAAAAACTCACCTCGAGTTTTATGAAATTCCCAAGAACACCCTATGGTCGTTTTTTTTTTTCTGAGCATGTACAGAGTGTCGTATGTAACCTTTATAAAATTCCGCCTATCAAGAGTCAAAGAGTCATGGATAAGATGGCTCGCACCTGCTACTCTAGTGAAGAGGACGCACTCACATAGGCACGCTTTCCGAACACTTCCTACATTCTTGCAGAGAATATCAGCCTCCCTTCCGTTTGTTTTGTTTTTTGAAGGTTACCAAACATTTGTCTGGTTCGATGGGACACATAATGTGACACTGTGGGATTCGGAGAGACTTTTAAAAAAATTCTGTCAACAGGACATTAAACCCTGTTCTCACTCGGTGAACGGGACATAAGGCACAAAATCAAATTAATTGTTAATTTGTTTTGGGGGGAAAGGAAATGGCGCAGTATCTGTCTCATATGTCGTTGGACACCTGAACCGCGTCGTAAGGGAAGGGATAAAGGAGGGAGTGAAAGAAGGAAAGAAGAAGAGGTGCCGTAGTGGAGGGCTCCGGAATAATTTCGACCACCAGGGGATCTTTAATGTGCACTGACATCGCACAGCACACGGGCGCCTTAGCGTTTTTCCTCCATAAAAACGCAGCCGCCGCGGTCGGGTTCGAACCCGGGAACTCCGGATCAGTAGTCGAGTGCCCTAACCACTGAGCCACCGCGGCGGGGCAAAATCAAAAAAAGGATAAATTAAATTAATTTCGGGTAAATAAAATCTCAGTAACGTTAACAAGTTACACTTATGCTCAAATATAAACTTTCGTGCTGGTTGGTTTTTTCTTTTTCCTTTTTTCAAGTCCAAATGTCAAAAAGCGTTACGCAGCAGTCAACAGAGGGCAGTACAGACGGTGACAAAGAAGTCTTGGTTCCCGGTCAATCTTTGCGCAGTTACCGACTGTCGGCCGCATCGCTATGACATAACTTCCACTCCGAAAAGAAGCTTTTAACTGGCTGCGATCAGTTCGAGCCTCGTAACTAGAAACAGTCGAATACCTCTCCAGCTTCTTGCACGCGACAAGTGCGATTTCTCGGAAAGTCCTTGATTAAACTACTGAGACTTTCTGTACATGAAGCATCCTGTACAAATGTAGTGAACGGCGAGAAGATCATAGATTTATTGCACTTTCACGCCCATGGAAGCATGACCCAGCGTTGTCTTGAGAAGACCTAGCTGATTCTGGAAATTGCTGCATGTACGCCTTGAGGACCTGTGTTATCTTCTTGACCTGTTTTAGTACGCGGCCTGTTAATCTAGATTTAATGCCTGGTATTACTGAAAAAGTGTGCTCATTTCCGCATAGGTATTTCTTGCTATTAGATAACTTGAAAGAATAAGTGTACAGGCTCGAGGTTACTGCACAATGCAGTGATAATTTAACGGCTAATAAAATTCAACAATACACCTGAGGGAACATGAATAAACTGCTATCTTTGTATAGATACGATTTTGACATTCTACTTTGTTGAGTGTGCACGATTTGATGATGATGATCATCGATGGTGAGCCGCCCTCTTTGGCTTTCTGTTCTCTCTACAATGCTCATGTAAGCTTCACTCGTCAAATCTCTTGTGTCTTAAATGATCATTCATCGCGCCTCGCAGGGTTCCATGGCGTGCTCTTGCATTCTTGGAAACTCGACAAATGAACTAGATGTCCTGCTACCAAAAATCACCAATGGGTTCTGTGACTTCCCGTGTCAGAACATGTACATCCTGGTACTGATCGTCAGCCTGGGAAAGCTCATATCCCAGCTTTCCAGGGTAGGGTCGACACTCATCACGCTCAGGTAAGAGTAACCGATCGCTGTATGCCTTCATGGAAGGAATTGTGATATTCCTACGAAGCTAGATAGTATAAGGATTAACACTACCTAACACATTGCTTGATGTCATTTTAGCTCAGTACTTACAAATAAACTAGATGCCAGTATTAGCCCAGGTCAACCAACAATACTACTGGTGATAGGTATGTTAATGACAGCAGCTCTGAAATAGCTGATCGAGGAAAAATTGGTGAAATTCGTTAATATATTCTCTACCAGTCATATTGACTGCTCGATAAGGCTTGATTTAGTACACTAGCACTTATTGTGGTCATTACTCGCACTTAGCCGTTGTGTGTCTTTGAAGTTTGGTGTGGCAGGCTGCCTGCCACCTGTTTACCGGGTTGTGGGCAACTGCCCACCAGATTGTGAGCAAACTGGCCACCGTGACAGGTGGCAGTTCAATTAATGATTGGTTGCCAGAGGTTCTCGGGAAGAGCAATCTGGGTCTCACAAGCCCCACCGATGGCAGCACCTGCCATCGCAGGGCGAGGGTGCATAGCCTAAGCGCCGCACCACTGCTTCAGGAGTGGTGTGAGGACTTCCAGTAATCCACGAATGCAGAAAATGACCGCTTACCGAAGACGACGAATATCTGTCGCCACGGGGCAATTAAATCGAAGGTCGCGTTGTTTTTGCTCAGACAGTGTGTCATAAATTCTACGCGTGCCTTGGAGTAACAATTTTATTTTTCAGCATTTATTTTTCTCTCCCTGGCTCTGAGATAATATTGTAGAGTTCAGTGGGAAACTTTGGCAGTGCAAAAAGTGATTCTCGCGTTTCGCAAGCAAAGCGATCACATTTCTTGAGAGTAACTTTCACTACAGGCACTGTTTTTATTGAGAACAAAAATTACGGCATTAATTTTATGCGTACCAAAGCTGCGCCTTGGGTGCAATGCAAGCTGTAGCGAATGGCTTCCAATTAACTCCTGACAACAAGATGCCTAAACCATGCACCGACACTACTTTACGCATTTTCATACCGAGCAATTCTGGACAAAAGCATTATTGAGCGGGAAACCATTTATGAATCCAATTTTTTCATTCAATGTAAAATTTCTCTGTAACATTCAATATATCCGCAGATAACCTTACGGCAGTGTTTTTTTTTTACTATTCACGTTTTTGCTATCGTCACGTTTTTGCTATCGTCCCGTTTTTGCTATCGTCGTTTTTGCTATCATTGGTTTTCTATAGCAGACTCAACTGTTCGATGCGATCGATGGAAACACTTTAAAAGAAACATTTTGCTACATATCAGAACAAAGGACCACTACCTTCAATAATTCCGTAAGAGTGTCTTACAGTTTTCCAATTTTCAAAATTTTTGCCTGAGAAAGCTGGATTTGACGCATGTGCACAAATTGGTACAAATTAATTGCTGCCACTTAGTTCAAGTAGCGTACATACTCCACTTCTCAAACATTTCCAGGCCACGAGGCTTCCTGCCAGGCCTTATAGTGCAGGTTCAGTTGCAGCCCTGGTATTTCAAGCTTCGGTAAGGGCGTAGGTCTTGCCCACCTAATATTTGTAGTGCCGTGAACATGCTATGATACACGCAGCCGAGACCAAAACCAAACCTCGTGCCTTCGGATCCTTTTAAACATCCCGCTGATTACGACCACTTCTTTTTTTTTTCATTTCGTATTGACTTCATTGTGATGAAAAATGAGTTTAATAGTCCGCAAGGTTTTTATTCAGAGCGTAGCCTTGTTTCGCCTCTCACGCTGAATCATTTTTCCTTCTGTCATCTTTTGCAGGTGCGTTGACCCAGCAGACAAAGGAATAGCAGTGGGGATGCTTGCCGGTTGCCTGAACTTCCTCGGTAAGCATTCTCGTGTTTAATCTGTGGGTTCTTTCTAAACCGCAGCGCGAATACGAAAGGACAAAGTCGCGATTTGGTTTGGTTTGGTTTACAGGGATTAACGTCCCAAAGCGACCCAGGCTATGAGTGACATCGTAGTGGTGGGTTGCGGAAATTTCGACCATCTGGGCTTCTTTAACGTGCACTGGCGTCGCACAATACGGGGGCCTCTAGCATTTCGCCTCCAAAGAAATTCGACCGCCGCGGCCGGGATCGAACCCGTGTTCTTCGGGTCAGCCGCCGAGCACCAAACTTCTGAGCCACTGCGGCGGCGAGGTCACGTTTTAATGTCATGTATTTACGGGTAGTACTGCACTTAAACGCTCACACTGTACGCGTGCGACTGTGAAGAGAATCAAAAAGATCCACCCGACTCTCTGCCGTCCACAGCTACAGTTTTGAGGCCATTGTACTCTGTCCTAATCCAGTGTTCTTTTTGGTCACAGGAGCCATTCCCTACCCGCTCATCTACACGGCCATCTTCGACGCCACCTGCCTCGTGTGGGAAGACCGTGGAGGGCACCGAGGCAACTGCTCCTTCTACGACGTCGACAAGCTGCGCGTCGCCTTCCACGCTGTCACGATCATCTTCATGAGCCTCGGGCTGGTGTGTCAGCTCGTCATGTCCTACTACGCCAAGCGGGTCACCGACATGTACGGTGAAGCGGACGATCACGCCGAAGTTGGGGACCTGTCCAAGCCAGGAAATGGCGCGTTGGAGCTGAACGGTACTAATGGCATCGACGCCGAGAAGAAAGCGCCCAAGAGTTCTTGAGTGGGAGGGAATAGGTGGTTCCTCCTGGACGGGCACTGCGCGCGTTTAAGTGCGAAAAAAACACTGCAGAGTGGTAATGCGCGCGCATTTGAGGCGACTGTTTATGGGCCTCCGTGCTTTAGGACTTCACGCCGGGGTCTGCTCATGTCCAGTAACGCTTAGTGAATGCGCGACGAATGCAGCTCGCGATGTGAACATCGCGGGCAAGTCAACTCAAATCTGTGGAAACGGCAGCATCTACATAGTCGTCACGTACGATGGCTAAGTGGGCATACACAGCATTGGGGTCCATAGCATTTGGCGTCTTCGCTTGGATTCCTTCCTTACGTTGGCGTCTCAGTACAAAGGCTGATTGGTGCTTACGAAAAACTTGATTGGGGATATTAAATTCTACTGCCGTTGCTCCAGGGCGAATCTGTTTCGTTGGAAACAACTATGCACGCATGGTAAAACTGCGACATCTGGTGTACGATGCAGCTATTTCAGAACGTATATGCTCTGAAATGGCGGAGTGTAAAATTTTACATGAAAAGAGTAAAAATTTGAGGGGAACTTAAGCTTCGCCTTTAAGGATATGACGCGACAGCGGTTCCTCTTGCTCATGCACACTGCTTCCCCTTTCACAATCACAATCATTGTGTGAATGACTACACGACATACATATAAAGCCCCGCTTTAACGAAGCCGTACGAACATGCCTGCGTGGCGTAGCGGTAGCGTGTCTGAATCCCAAACCAAGGGTCTGGGAATATAGCGATGTGTCTGCTACGTAGCAGCTTGAGAGGCGTCGCAGGTAACGTCAGTTGTTGCCTGATGCGTGTTTATATGAGCGTGAGTAGGAAGACACCGCTTGGCGCGTGGCTTGCGGTTGCTCCGATCGTTGAAGATCCAATGCGTCGCTGGTGTGGCTTGCGCCATCTATGGGAGCCTGTGGTAACGACCACTTTTTCGGCCAATACGGATTTTTCGGCTACAAAAGCACGCCGACGACGCTGACGACGGCAGCGCGAACGCCAGCTTTTCTGTACAACGGGTCCATTACGCTGCCACTTATAAACGGGAAATTGGGAATCGTACCTGAAGTGATACGTGAGTTTCACGAAATAGCACTTATGGCTGTGGCGTGTTCAAGCAACGACACATTGCGGCCTTTCGTTATTGCTTGAGCAGTACATTAAATAAGTCAAACAGAATACTTTGTGTAGCATCGCTAAAGTAAAGAACATTGCTGCAGCAAACCTTGCTTTTTTAGCTGAAATATTCATGAACTGTGCCTTATGTGGCGAACGGAAGGGCCATTCATAAATATTGTGTGTCGTCTATCATTATTCTCGTAGTGGTGCTTGATGAAATGTAAGAGAAGGGAAAGATGAGAGTCGACCCTTGTTATTGTCTTTGTTACTGTTATACAGCTATTAATATTAACGGTACCGATATCGTTATAGCGGTCGTTCGAAGGAAACCCGGTTGTCCTGTGACGAAAATCAACACTGGGGGAAGTAGTAGTGACATCATAACTACATGCCCTCGTGTCGTTAATTCAAATGCCCCACAACGATCACACAACAGAACAGTGCTGACGTCACTGCCAAATTCCGCATTGGGCCACAGGGTTGTGATGTCACACGGAATTGAAATTGATTGGAACATCAGATAAATTGTGATTATAAGGTCGCAACATGACCCAGACGTCATTATGAAATGTAAGGAATGCACAGTATATTAATTGCTATGAAAGAAATTGGGGTGAAATAAGAATCGCAATCGAACCCAGGACCCTTGCGTCGGGAGTCGGGCACTGTACCACTAAGCCATCGAAGCACTTTTTCTTTTCTTTACTGCATGTAAGTACAATACTGACAGGCTTCTAACCTTACTTAACCAGGCCGCATCCCGCGATCCCGTCAAACATAGTCACACCACCATCCTGCTATCATTCTGCCTGCACATCAAAATTCCGGGGACACACTTGCATCGAGTAAAGGCAGTAAGACAGGTCGATCTTGCACAGCATATATCCTGGCAGCAAAGCACACTGCCTTCTGAACATAGACTTCGATTAACGGGGCGGCTCTGCGTGGTGATCTAGCATGCGACTTTTCCACAGGCTGAACAGTCCCATGAGCCCCTAAAGATCACATGGAATCTTACAACCTTCTACTGTAGGCAAAAATCTTATAGTACAGGGTGTGATCTCAATGTCCTTTTGAAGAGCCAGCTGAAAAATGTCCCCTCCCCTAAACAAACAAACAAACAAACAAACAAACAAACAAACACGGCTCCATTACAAAACAAAAAGCAGTGATCTAGAGTCTCTGGATGATGACGCAGGCGGCATTTCATTGACCGTGGCACGAACGTTCCATTAGCACGAAACCACGTTCTGACAGGTAAGGTCGACGTGTGAAGTTTAAAACAAAGTTCTGCGGCCGATTGGACACACAGCCGTTGAACCGCTTTAATAGAGTGCTTTAAAAAGTAGAGGTAAGGCTGCTAATACATCGGTATATAGAAGAACACCAGAATAAGAACTTTTGTCATCTGTTTTGTTGAAAAACTGTAGTGCTACTCAAAGAAAAAAACGAACAGTGAGGAATTATAATATGTCGCTTAAGGAAACCCCACAAAGGCCTCTCAGGTCTATGACCAGTAGGCGCAAATAGAATAGGCAAATGGCGCTTCATCACCTTATAAGCACAGCTCTCAGGAAGGGATTGTTTGCCGTTTTAAAAAGAAAAACCTTGAAAGACGCTGATGGGTAAGCAAGTACTGGAGGCCGTCTCAGCCAGACTCGAGAGGGAGAAAGAAATTGTCTCGACGCATGGGCTCCTATTGAGAGCACCACACAAAAGTCGAAAAAATTCTATACAATTCCTGTACCTTTTTCCTTGCACAATGCATCGCTTGCATTATGCATATGAGCTTCGATACTAAGGCTATATTGAATACTTTTGCTCGTACTATCACAGGCAGCTCCGTACCTATCCAAGCCTGGGTTTGTCGCCTGGCGGATGAGACTTGAGAACCTCAGTGAAACCCACTATAGTTATATTGATGCAAGGGAGCCCCAAAATGCTGTATATCTTTGGAGTCGTACCTGCTGCCTCCAAAAAGGCACCAGGTCGCCATTGTCTGGTTCACATTGTCCTTGTCAGAGCACTTCTGATTTATGAAAAACGTACATTGAGGAATTGGAATATGTCGCTTATGGTAACCCTACAAAGGCCCGTCACGTCTGTGACCAGTAGGCGCAAATAGCATAGGCAAATGGGCACTTCATCATCTCACATAACTGCTCAGTTACGTGCAAAACCTCGAGCACACTCTTTTTATCAGAACAAAAAATGGCAACGCCATCGGCAGACGTCAAAATTTTGATTTCACATTGGGATGACGAGAAGCCAGGAACTGCTGTGATTTTGTTTATACTAAGGCATGGGGGCTCAGATATAAAGCCATTGAGGCACATTCAATGATACCCGCCGCGATGGCTCAGTGGTTAGGGCCTCGGCTACTGAGCCGCAGTTCCCGGGTTCGAACTCGGCCGCGGCGGCTGCGTTTCGATGGAGGCGATACGCAAGAGGCGCCCGTGTGCTGTGCGGTGTCAGTGCACGTTAAAGATCTCCATGCGGTCGAAATTATTTCGGAGCCCTCCACTGCGGCACCGCTTTCTTCCTTTCTTCTCTCACTCCTTGAGGTTTGCCAGCAAACTGACCGTTATGCGGTCATCTCCCGATGCCGTACCTCTCTTCATACTGGCTAGCACCGCTTTGACCTCCCATCGAGGATCTCACAGACTTCATCAATTAGATATAAAAAGGGGAACAAATACCGGAAGAGAGGAAAACATCAATAGTGAATTTCATAACCAAACCTGGTAAGAAAATCAACACGGACAATTTAAGACTCATTTCCCTTACGTCGTGTGTGGGCAAGCTTTGGAAACGATGGTCAGGAAAAGACTATCTGAGTACATAGAGGACCAGGAGCTTTTCTGTACAACTATGTTCGGCTTCCGGGCACGCTTATCAGCACAAAACGTGCTCTTACAATTCAATAGGAAACTCATAGGCCCCCTTTACGGCAGTCAACGGGACAGAGCTATCTTAGCTTTGCATTTGAAGGGGGCCTTTGACAACGTTAAACACAGCAAAATACTAAATAATATCAATACCACAAACTGCGGAAAGCAGACTTACCAGTACGTGAAGGACTTTCCCATGGACAGGAAGGCATAAATCAGGATAGACGACAGTAAATTCGGACCCATAACGATGGGAACGCGAAGCTCGCCTCAAGGGGCGGTAATGTGGCCTCTGCTCTTCAACATAGCCATGATGGGCTTGCTCGGAAGGCTCAACGTGATAGGTGGCATGTCTCACGCCATTTACGCGGACGACGTCACTGTGCGGTCGTCGGGTGGCAGTGTTGGACAGATAGAGGACGCCTTACAGGAGGCAGCGTCAGCGGTACATAAGTATGCCGAAGAGGCCTTAGGTGTGCACCCACGAAATCAGAGCTCCTTCATATCACGGTGGATAAAAAATCGGCAACCAAAATTCAAATATACGTAGATGGAACTCGGGTCTCGAAGGTAGAAAACATCCACATGTTAGGGCTACCTATCAACAACAAAGGTAATAATGACATAGCGATTAACAAACTAAAGTCCACGAGCGAGCAGATCAGTAGGATGATTAACAGGGTATCTGGCAAGCACGGTGGACTCGTGGAAAAGGAGACGTTACGCCTGGTGCAGGCTTTCTTCATTAGCCGAATAACACATGCAGTGCCCTACCTCATACTGCGGCAGAGCGTCAAGAACAAAATAGACGTAATAGTCAGAGCCGCCATCAAGAAGGCGCTTGGACTCCCCACCAAGACGTCCACTGATCACCTTCTCCACCTAGGAATGCATAACACGATGGAAGAGCTACTAGAAACTCACCAAACAAGCCAAATATTGCGGTTATCAACTGCGAAAGTTGGTTAACGAGTCCTCGAGAATCTGCACATAGCGCTGCCACCCACAACAGAAAAGAGAGGGGACATTCCCAATGGCTATAGAGAGAAACTACTAGTTAAATCAGTACCAAAAAAACATGCATCCCGAGCACAATCAAGGTAGGAGAGAAGCCAGAGCTAGAGTTATAGAGAAGTATTACGGCAGCAAAAATGGTGCGTATTTGTAGACGCGGCGGGCCCTACGCAAGAGAGCATCTGCACCGTCGCGGTCATACACGAGGGAAGGCAGGTGGATGGACTTTCGGTGAAAACTATGGTAAAGTTGCATTAGTCGATGAAGTGGCGATAGCGCTGGCAGCCACTCACTCCGACGCCATGCACATAATTTCTGATTTTCACCACGCCTGTCGAAATTATATAAGGAGAAGAATAGCGCCACTTGCCAGAAAAACTTTAGCAAACGCGCAACATAGCTCAATGCAGAGAACAAAACAATTGGTGTGGGTGCTCGGACACCAGGGAATAGAAGGGAACGAGGCTGCTCACACAGCCGCCCGAGCGTCTCTCCCCCGGAGTTCCACTGAATTCCCAGACTCGGTAGGGGCTCCTGTATCGAATCCGGTTACCACATATGCGGACATTACAACATATCTGCGCCTCAGTAGGCAGACGTTCCCAGAGCCGGCCAAGGGCCTGGATAGAACTGAGTAACGACACCTCAGAAGGCTGCAAACGGGGTCGTTTCTAAGCCCTGCGATTCTAAAGCACATAGACCCAACTTTTTCGGGGTACTGTAAATTTTGTGAAATGTGGACAGGCGTATATCATATGGTATGGGCCTGCCAGAAAAATCCGGAAATAGAGCAAATCGGCCAACGAGAGATGGCTGGAATGCGACGTTGTCCAGCTGCTTGGACCTGGAGTACCAGAGGGCTCTGGTTCAAAGAGAGCGGGCAACGGCTACCGACAATGGTGGTACTCATTCCAGCTACCCGAAATGAGGACTACCACCCAGGCAATGGAGCGATGGAACCCTCCGCTCTCCTCTAAAACCAGCCCCAGTGCATCCAATAAAATTTTACCACCACCACCACCATCTCTCACTCCCTCCTTTATCCCTTCCCCTACGACGCGGTTCAGGTGTCCGCCGCAACATGAGACAGATGCTGTGAAATTTCCTTTCCCCAAAAACCAATTTTTGAATTTTTTTCACATTTGATAGAATTTTTAAAGAAAGCCTTGTATGTCTTATGGTGAGCAAAAAATTAGTTTAAGCTCCTTATCCATGAAGAAAAAATAACGATCACGGACTATCTCGTCGTCGAGAGTAGATGTAAGCACGAAATGAACTGCAGGAAAAGCGCACCGTAGTCTAGGACTGCTCACAGATACTGACAGCCGCACACGTGTCTTGAGGAGCGTCCATGATCACCCACTTTTCTTCCCTTAGCTTTTCTACATGAGCGACAGTGCGCCCGGCTTTCTTTGCCGTTTTTTTATGTATGGCGACCAGTGCTCGTCACGTGCCGAAGGAGAGAGATGGTGACAGCACGTGCTGCACAGAACGTTGCGACATTGGCCGCACGCCGCTGTCCCCGCCTCCACCGACCACCACGTGGAACAACAAAGTAGAGCTGGTTACTGGCCCTGTTTATAGATGGCGCCACAAAACCTATGCTCATGGCATGGTTATATGGTTTGAGGGCCTGTTGATAGATGGCGCCACGGGACCTGTGTTCTTGGCATGGTTATATGGTTTGAGGGCTTTACGTAATGACGGCAACTCACGCGGCGCTGTCGCCTTGCTCAAGTGCCACCAGGGCTGCGCTTGCGCCTCTCTTGCTGCAGGACAAAACGTAGGCTCATTTGGGACGCAAGATAGCTTCGCCGACCACGGAACCATGACGAGGCTGTTGTTGACTCATGCGCTGCTCCGGCGGCTGCGCAGCACTTAGCACTACGCGGACTGAAAGCTTCGCCAAAGTTCGTTTACGTTTGCCTCCGTGTTCTCCCTCCCTTCTGGCGTCAACGTCATGCACGCCGGCAACGGGAACTGAAAGCATCTCATGCTTAAAAAACTTTTTGTTGATCCTCGGTGGATCGTTTGAATGCGTTAGCAGCCAAACGTTCGTTATATCCGAGTCTGACAGACCAAAGTTTGTTTTATCCAAGGTGGTGCACTTAGGCTCGTCATATCAGAGGTCAGTACACTAAACTCGTTGCATCGGAGGCCCAGACACGAAAGTTCGTAATATCCGAAGTAGTATACTAAGTTTTTATAGACAGCATACTAAGTCTGTTCGTAGCCTGTCGAGCAGGGGACCATGACGGGTGGCCCACCTGCCACTTGCTACTGACAGGCCATTGACCATTTCCGCTTGAACCAGCTCTTGTAATTTATTTATTTATTTATTTATTTATTTATTTACAGAATATTTGCGTCGCCTCGAAGGCATTATCGCAGGGGAGACAGTTTGAAAACAACGCGTTCTTTTCACAGAAAAAGCAACAAGAACATTAAGCGAAGTTAACACCAAAGTAAAACAAAACAATCAGTGAACATTAATAAAAGTAACAGAACGTTTGAACAATAGTAAGACAGGAATAGATTGTCAGGAATACAGACGACAATAAAAATCGCGATTATCAAACACTGAAACACACTCTTCCGGCAACAAGTTCCAGTCTTTCACAGTTTGTGGAAAGAAGGATTTAGAAAAACTGTTTGTATTGGAATTGTATTCGCGCGCCTTCTTGGAGTGGTCGTGCCGAGTCGAGACGTAAGTTCGCTCCAAAAGGTAGTTACGGCTAATGCTAAGGCATTAATAAAATATTTTAGGATTTAAAGATTAAAAAGTAGGTTCCATGACTGATGTATGCGCGTGGCGCAATGATGCATGTGGAGTTGCGTAGAGGGCCTCTCAACTGCGTACGACTTGCTAAGAGATTACTTACGATTTGCAGGTTGGCCTAGCGCGAGTCAAACGAGGACAAGAGAGGGACACAGGACGAGCGCTCCTCGCTTGTCCTCGTTTGTCAACGTGCAAATCATGAATCACCAACTGGCCCAAACTCCACTTTGCTAAAGCTTACTTACGAATTCCCGGAGTTTTTTTTTTTTATGGCGTGAATTAGTGGTAACACAACTATATTTTGCGAGATAACTGCATCGAATTTGTGTGCGTGTGTGCATGTTTATCTGCGTGCGTGCGTGTGCGCGCGATTGTGTGGTTGTGGTTGTAACGAAAAGGGAAAATTATCTCACTGCACTGTAGCAGTCTCTCAACGCATCTGGCCCTTTAACTATCAGGCAGCATGTAGGAAAGAGAGAAAAGTGGGGGAATAGTCATGAGGGAAGTGGACAGCGAAAGTAATGATATGCGTAACGCCTGTTTCCGTCAAGTGGCTGAGCTCGGGGAAGCCGTCCTAGATATGAGGTTAAAGCACGTGCTGCATAAGAAGTAGTTGGGTCGGATTCACAAGTGCATGTCTGTCTCCTGGTTCCGTATTGTTGCTATGTGCCAACGACTACATAGATACGCTCACAAGATAGCGTACTGATAAGCTGGATGAATGCGACCAGTTAACAAAACCGATTGATCGAGGGCAGTAGCAGAGGGTAGGATAGGCCGGGTCTCTAAGTTCGCCTTTCCTACGCATTCATTTTTGTTAAGAGGGTCTGTCAAACTGTTCACATGTGCTAAAAGTCTGCTCGCAGATGCGGCTTCAGAACTGCAGAAGTTCTAACGTGCAGAGTTTTGTTAATAATCCTGGTGCTTCCGCAACAATAAAACCCAAGAGAGAAAGAGAGAGAGGAAAAAAAAACGCGCTCACTGCAAGAACGATAGAGTGCATCTGCCGGCGACATCACAAGGTTCGATATCTCCCTCTTTGCACGTGTTGTCTAGGTTATCTACGAGACCCGCAGTGATGTTTTCTCGGTCGGAAGCTTTGGTTTAGATGAACGGTATCTGAAACTAGGCGCCTACTGATTCTGCGCACACTTGAATGGCTAAAGAACCTACGGCGCACCCGCAGTCGAAACACTCTGTACTCCACCAGTCAGACAGCCACTGGACTCTTCGAGCTGGCATCGCCTGGATTCTCCTCTGAAGGTGTCTCTTCTACGTAAAGTTTGCTTTGATGCTAGGACTTTTGGTTTACTGACACAACGACGGCTAGCAGCTGATGTCTCTCAATGAACCCAGGTTCGAAGCCGTGCCGGCGAAAGAGCCCAGTGAAGATGCAGACAAACGGCCTGAGACAGACCCAGATTTTATGTGCGGTTGCTTGGGATATCGGCCTCCGTGGCTTCAGCGATTTGGCAAGACTTACTACTTCCTCATTTGCTACTCGCTGTTCGGCATCGCCCAAGGTGCGCTGAAAGCGTACCTGAACGGCTGTGTATCAACTATAGAGAGGAAGTTTGGCCTTACTGCAAAGACAGTGGGCGTCATTCTCATCGCTGACAACATCAGCGCGCTCTTCGCCAGCCTGCTGATCGGATATTATGCCGCAAAGATCAGCCGGCCCAAAATCCTCACCTTCGGAGTTTGGGTGTCCGTGCTGGGGTGTTTCTTCAGTGTGCTGCCGTACCTCATCTACGGTCCGGGGTTCGTAAGCCACACAGGAGATGTGTCTTCTACGATAGCAGACGCCGGGACACTTCACGGGCTGAGGAGTTCGAAGACAAGAGCTGAAATTCTGCACACAAGCTGAAGACGACATTAGTGATGAGCCCAGTTTTGTCAGAGACGAGACGCCAGCTCCCAGAGCCATTGTGGCCGTATCCCTGCTGTTTTTAGCCAACTTCCTCAATGGCATCGGAGGCACGACGTTCTACATATCAGGGTCAACGTACACTGACGACAACGTTAAGAAGAAGGACTCTCCTGTCTACTTCAGTAAGTGACCTCACAATGTTTCACCGTGCCCTGCGCATTGCCGTAGTCAGATCATACTAGCCGGCATGATGGTCTGCATTTTAAAAAGGATGCGCACTGTAACTTTATATCGTTAGAACAAATGAGAGTTTCTGAAAATGCAGCATTTTTCAAATAAGAAACAAAATTAGGTCCTCCAAGGTCTAAAGCAAAAGAATTTTAAAGGAACACACCGGTCCCTCATAGCCGAAAATTTAGATTCTTGACCCCTGTGTGTATCAACTCTTGTTAATGAAGCTTAAATGTGAGACTATGCAATGTGCAGGATTGGGTGTCAGACTAAAAATGTTGCCGTACTCGCATGCCTAAGTGTAACTAACTGTAACGCATGATTTATCTCGTTAATTGCATTGCGAGAACGGTCGTGATCATTGCATTGCATGCAGAAACTGAGATTGAACTCATCGGAGTTCTCGTTTGAGGCGATAAATTTCTTTCACGATCAGATATGTGCAAAGTTACTGCAGCATCGCACCAACACATAGAAAGCTATTCGTTCATGCATAACATGGAGTGAAGTACAGTTTTGAGTGTTCGCGTTTTTTGCGCAGGTTTGATCATGGCTTTGCGCCTCGTTGGTCCTATGCTCGGATACGTGTCCGCATCAGTTTGCCTAAGTATATACGAGTCGCCATTCGGTAAGCAGGGTTTTTTTCTGAACGCATTCATGTTATTTACGGTTGTACTCGTATGCTGTCTAGGAAAAAAAAATCACCGTAATTGTAGCTTTCAGTTATAGCATTCATCTTTGACAGAGGAGAAAATCGTGCCTATGATAGTTAGGAAAGTTTTCTGGGCCATTAGGCAGAATGGAAGTAAGACAGGATCATACGGAGCGCTACAATCTTTCAAATGTACGATGCAGATGCGATCTCAATCGGACATAGCTTGCTGGGCTTGTTCGCGCTATTAACTTTCCCTGGCTCCAGGTGGCACAGCTTATAATAAACAAGCAAAAGAAATAAAAGACGAGCGCAGTTTGTAAGTAGTAAACTAACCGTGGAAAGATCCGAACCATTAAAGTCTGAAACGCATGCATTATGTTCAAACAGCAGTGGATTCAACCTTTCGGCGGTACTATTTGTTATACCCAGCTGTCAATGAAATGAAGCAGATATATTCAGGAGGTAAAACTTCCGAAGCGCATTTTTGAGCACACTGATGACAGATTTTCGCAAACAAGTTTCATCCTGAATTTTTAAAGTTTTGATGAAGGAGCGAGGTGTTGAGAGCGCACCGTTTTTTGCGCGTCCAATAACTCAACCTGCTATAGGTGCTATTGTTTCAGCAAGGTGTAAGACGGCATGGTAATATACTGGTGGTACCTGTTGCGACAAATAAGAAATTGTTTGCAATGCGGCGTAGATGAAGGAAGATGGCAGCGTGTTTAGGTTGATCAAGAAACATTTATACCTCAAAGTGCTCACCACATGGTGGAATGTCGCAGAATGTTTATGTGTACGCCTTTCATCACCGCCACAGAGGCGTTTATTCAATGACGTTGGCTTTGATTACATTCATTGCTTTGGCGTGTCTGTTATTCTGAGAATAACACCAAGGCAATTTCCGCAGAACACCACCTTGCTGTTTCCCCAATGCAGTTCTAGCCGACGCTAGCCTCTTCTCATCTTCGTGTTACTTTCTGCACTTTATGCTAACAACGTCTCTTTCACCTTTAAGAATGTTTAGAGAAAACTGGGAAAACCTAATAGCGGTCTAAGAGTTTATCATTTCTCTGCAAGCCTTAGAATAGTTCGAAAACCGATTGCGGCTAGCAGAGGCCGTTTAAGAAATCTTGTATTCTGTTCTCTCTCTTTGAATGTACAATTCATCACCTAACCTACAAATTTGTGACTCTGATGTCTAATGGCTCTCTTGCGGATGACAGAGAACCCAGGCATCGGCCGCACGCACCCGAACTGGATCGGCGCCTGGTGGATGGGCTTCGTCATTTGGGGTGGTGTCATGGTGCTGATGTCGCTGCCCATGTCTCTGTTTCCCAAGCATATTCGGAGGAGCTCTGTGTATGCAGCTGCAGAGAGCAAGAAGGCAGAGCCCAAGTCATTTGGCGAGAAGATAGTCAACGACGCACGTGGTGAGGACGCAGTGCAATACGGCGATTGACGCATGCAGCGACGTTTCAAAGTTAGGTTTCACCGTTGTGATGGCCTATCGATTTGAGCATCCGCCCCTTAAGCGGGAAGCGTGGGGCCCGATCCCGAGGGCTGCAGTGTCGCAACCAGTTTGCCATTAAGTTCAACCTCGTTACACCGAAGTTGAAGGGGACCGGGTACTATTTCGTTGTAGCCGTAGCTTCGTTATAGCCCCTGTCGACCGAGTTTCGAAGGGGGATTGTCATTCCTTCGTTACAGCCAATATTTTTCGTTATAAACAGTTTCGTTATAACGAGGTTCGATTGTAATTACGAGTGCTGGGCTTCTCTGCCGTGAAACCTAGTTGGAAAATCAAGCACAAGGGCGGCTGGCTCTCAAAAATGTGTCCTTGATTTCCCCTCGTGTAAGCCAAGACTCCTTAGCCATAGCCCTCTTTTACCACGACGCCCTGTGCCGTTTTTATTTATTTATTTGTTTATTCATACTGCCGGCACAGGACAAGGCAGGAGATGCGGTTTTACAAGTACACATTTTGTTAGGACTCTTGCATGTGAAATACAACAAAAACAGACAAATTACGAACTCTTTGAACATTAGCAAACCATCATCAATATAAAGCATTAAGGTCTCTCTAGCTAGTTTTTAAAGCTCAGTGGTTCTCAGGGAGAGGCCAGCTTCTCTCTTTCAGTCGGCAGTCGGTTCACAGAGCTTTTCAGCTGTACAAGTTTCGGAACAATGATCTGGACTTAATGCTGCCATTACTGGCCACACTTTAACGCCTTGTAAGCGCTGACATCGTCTGCGACCTTTGGCATTATCTATTCGCAGTGTTGATGCATCTGTACTCTCTGTGTCTGTGTCCTCAGTGGAAAGCTGACTGGAGCTTGCAAAGAAGAATGGGGAAGGGGGACACAAGTACTTCTACAAAATGTCTCCCAATCCGGAAACCACCGCAAGACGCAACGCGTGTCTCAATTAACCTGCACTCTGCCGCTTATGATTGGGGCTGGCATAAAAAAAAAATTAATCGTCACTTTCATCACTGTTTTTACATGCCTGGCACACGAGAAGTAGCTTGAAATTCTCGGAAACGAAGTCACGTCCATGCGCTGTGCTCATTTCTATGGTCGACCCCTTCCTCTTTTCAACTCATTAACCTCGGTTCCGTACCGTCGTTTGTTCTACTAGAAAACATGCCAGTGTTTTCCGCAGAACGTGTCTGAGCATAAGTGGGCGTAGCGCAGGTTTTCTTCCGCTCTTTATAATAAACCTCAAAAGTTATTTCGAAATTATTTAAGCAAAAGTTATTTTTAAGGCTTGGTTTATGAGGTTTAACTCCCTAAAGCCACTCAGGCTATGAGGGACGCCGTAGTGGAGGGCTCCGGATGACTTCGACTACATGACGTTCTTTAACGTGCACTGACATCGCACAGTACACGGGTCTCTAGCACTTCGCCTTCATCGAAATGCGACCGTCAGGGCCGGGATAGAGATCGCGTCTTTCGGGTCGGCAGCCGAGCACCACAACCACTGCGCCGCGACGGCGACTCAAGCAGTACTTTTAAAAAGCATCAATTTAAAAGGTCAAACTGAAACAAAATTATAGAAGAGGTCCGGGTTCGAACCCGACCGCGGCGGCTGCGTTTTTATGGAGGCAAAACGCTAAGGCGCCCGTGTGCCGTGCGAAGTCAGTGCACGTTAAAGATCCCCAGGTGGTCGAAATTATTCCGGAGCCCTCCACTACGGCACCTCTTTCTTCCTTTCTTCTTTCACTCCCTCCTTTATCCATTCCCTTACGGCGCGGTTCGGGTGTCAGCCGATTTATGAGACAGATACTGCGCCATTTCCTTTCCCCCAAAACCAGTTATTATTATTATTATTATTATTATTATTATTATTATTATTATTATTATTATTATTATTATTATTATTATTATTATTATTATTATTATTATTATTATTATTATTATTATTATTATTATTAGAGGTCAACATCAAAAGGGAGCAGGAATTATCAATTAATCAATCAGTTTCATTTATACCGCATATTTAGAAGAGGATAGCCTCCCAGTGCATGGTTACAATTGCCTTGCATCTCCTGGTGTATCTTGGCGCTCTCTGAGTTCTTTTTTTTTTTTGCTTTGCTGTTAAAACAAAATCTGCTGTTGGCGGCCGTCTGTCGCCTTTTGACCTTGTTCTCGTTTTTTTGCGCATTTCGTACGTTTCCAGATATGTCAGGTCAGTTAGGTCATGCAAAAGATTTGCTTGTTCGCAGATTTCAAGATTGCTGTGAGCCGCCTCTTCAAGAATCCTGTGTTGGTGTGGAAGATGGTGACGCTCGTCTTCATCGTCAATGGTGTTGGCGGCTACTTGAGCATGTTTCCGAAATACGTCGAGAACCAGTATCGCGTCTCAGCGTCAAAGGCCAGCCTCTTAACAGGTCAGTGAAAGCAAAAGTGTTACCAGTACAACCTATTTTGCTTCAAGTAAACGCCAAGTTCGAGATATTGGTGCGCACAGAAACGCCAGTAACCCTAAATCTGAGTGCATTGAAAGTGCGGCTAAGAAACAGAGGCAAATATGAGCAACGTCGGATTCCGCATGTTGCTGGCATATGAGGCGTTCTTTCTACTAAGCATTATCGAAGTTGCTTGTCTCGTTGAAGGCTTTGAGGTAGGTTTTGTATTTTACACGTCCTAGCGTTCAGCTTGCACATGTGTGGTGTCGCTATACTGACAACCTCGTTCACTTTTCCTGCGATACCGAGCTTGTAAACGTAACCAAGTTATTCTAGATACAAGTGGTACAGCTTATTGAGCGCTGTCCTGAAAGACCCTAAACGTTTCACAGGGCACAAAAACTTAGCCGCGTGGTTAGGGGCCACGTACTCATCAGCTTGTACTCATCGCTGTCATTGTTCTTTGAAAGAAATAACATCCGTCTCTTAGCTTAGCTCTGTGGAAAGAAAGTGAATATTTGAAGGTAAGAAATAAGGCGAAGGGTTCGAAATATGAAGCTTCGAGTTGCAATAGCATTTTTTAATGCATGTTTCTCGTCAGAAAAAAACTTTCCCAAGTGAAGTCGATCTAATACGAAAGGAGACAATGCAGCCGAAACCGGATATATCGACCTCGAAGGGGATCGCGAAGTAGCTCGATATATCCGTAATTAAGTGCATAAAAAATGGTAGCTAAGCTTATCTGTAACCTATAAGGAAGAATATACATTGCAACGACGCCAGCGGCGCGCCTCTGTCGTGGTTGTAACCGCATCAGGCTATAAGGGCGCCGACAGATAGCGTTTGGAAAGTTACGTTGGCTTTACCGCATGACGGCAATGCGGAATGGAAAAGGTATGAGGCTGAAGGCGACCCCAAAGCACACCCCACGTTCACCTTGTCCCGTGGTTGCTGCCAGCACGTACCCAAAGCCACGCAGCCGACATGTCTCCGCGTGCGGCAAGTTAACAAAGAACGTAGTGAGGAGATTCGTCACTTGCGGGCTGTGCGGCACGTCGTTCGATGCATCGAATGACCAGCGAAACTGGAGTTCGATGTGTAACGCGACTCTCCTACACTTTTCCTCAAGATTTTCAAGAAGATAATCTGTACGTTCAATATAGCAAACAATTCGAAATAACCGGTTTCGATATATCCGGGACCGGCTGCCATTCTAATGCTATCAGTACTCGACATAGCAGCCATTGAAAAACAGAAAAGGAAGGCAAGAAAATTTAGAGCATTCACTTGCCCAGCCTAGAGTGAAACGGGCCCTATTTCTTAAGAATATATTCCTCACTGCTTCAGATCGCGTTTAATGAACGATTGTTCATAGACAAAGGTATTTTCAAAGTGTATATAAGGCTTTTACCAAGAATGGACTCATTAGTGCTGCATTAATCTTTTTTTACCACGGTCATCGTTTTGTGATTTGCGACCCCCCACGATGTCTATTAAAAAACAGTAAAAGCGTAAAAACAAATTATGCGAAAAAACAAACGCTAAAAGGTCAACGAAATATACGATCAGCCGGCTAACCTGTTCATAACGGAAAGAGAAAAGCTTTAACGAAAGAACTACTAAAATCGGAAGAGAGATTGCGGCCATGATCAGTACAAGAGGTGCGAATTTCTTCGGTCTGTGTGTCGACGGCATTGCGAATTTTTTCACAGGTGGTCGTGTTTTATTATCTTTGTCAGTCTGCAATTTGAAGCGTCATTCTCTGTTTTTTTATTTTGTTGCGCATAATTTGCCTTCATTTTTCACTGTCGTGGCCACCATTCGAGAGTGCTCCTTTGTGCGCTTGCTCTTTTCTTTCGTGTCTTTCGTCCTGAATGCTTTGGCTTCTTTCCGACGTGAATCCTTTTTAAGGGTTATGAAAAACCGGGCACATAATGTGCAGGCCCCACAAAGGTCCTTGCCATGATGGTCGGCCTCTTCTTGGGCGGTATAATCATTCGCTTCTGGAAGCCCGGGGCACGGACAATCAGCTTGCTAGGAGCCTTGGGAGACTTCCTAAACCTGTCCTTCCTGTTCGCGGGCCTCTTCCTCGGCTGTTCAGGTTGGCAACTGGCTGGCACGAGTATGGACAGCGGTGGCAGGTACTCTGCTCGGGAGTTCTTTTGGGGTGTCCTTGAACCACACCTTTGTTGTGCAGTAAAAACGGCTTGGGGCTCCTTTGCTCTGTTTAGAAGCGTAAGGTGAAAAGAGCGTTTTCAGTAAATAATTTAGCAGTTCACAGCAGAGGCTTGAGAGCTGGGAAGAACATGTGAGAATTTTTTTTCTTTTGTGTACACTTTAGCATTAAGATGGTAATACACATATGCCTTATTCAAAGGAGTTCAGATGTTGCCGAAAGGATTTCCTATCATGCATTTGAAGCGCAGAATGACGGCGGGATGTAATGTATACCTTAGAAAAGTGAATTGCGCGAAGTTCATAATCTGCAGGGTGCCATAGACAAGTTCTTAGATCATGGACTAGTGTCATAAAAGAAATTGATGTTTCGGGAGTGCAGTGGCTCATGTGAAAACTAAACATTTTGTCAGTTTTGCCTGTCTGCTTGGGTTTGAAGACTTATAATAAAATGCACAACTCCAACCAAAAATTTTAACTTTAACCCAACGTTTCGAAGCCGACTCGGCTCCTTCATCAGGGGCGACTGAAGGCAGTAGCTAAGCGTCTTTAAGTATAGAGGGGAGGAGGGAGGAGGGGGGGGGGGGGGGGGTCAAAGGAACGACAGCTGTGACGCGAAATGTGCGGAGGAGGGGGAGGGGGTTTAGGCTGTTAGTCACGCTGGCCCACTGCAGGGAGGTGGTGACGCGACTTTTTTTCGTTGAATTTTTGGTTGGAGTTGTGCAGTTTATTAAAGTGGCTCATGTGCTACAAGGGAGCCGTAGCGCTCCCGACATGTGATTTTTCTTATGCAATCGTCAGTGGCCTATGGGCCTTTACGGTTTCTCGACACGACAGTATGCAATGAAACCATATAATTCTGCAAGATGACCTATTTAATGGTAAATTTCTAAGCAAATGCTATTTAAGAGCTGGGCTAGAGTTCAGTCTTTGAAGTCATTTCTGTGCGCAGGCTCTCCTTGAGCAATCCGTGCAACGAGAACTGCTCGTGCCCTACGGGTCGCTTCCAGCCAATCTGCCACGTCGCCGAGCGGGCTACCTACTTCTCCCCCTGCGCCGCAGGATGCATCGACCGTGGAAACGTGCGTGCAAAAAAAAAATGGAATTTATTTCCTCCTTTTTAACGCTTTCTGTCCTCGGTGCTACACAAGTCGTATGTAAGAGAGATGTTGTACCTTTCCATGTAATTAAAGTCGTTGTTGAGTCGCCGGTAGGAACAACCAATGTCTCGACGTAATATATACTTCTCGACTGCAGTAAATTCTTAACTGGCACATTCATAAAGGAGTTAATGACATCCTAGGTGATATAAACAAAACCTAACGGTCATGGTCAGGACATGCAATACGCAAAACAGATCGCCGTTGGTCGGTTAGGGCAACGGAGGACATTGCAGTCGAAGGAAAGCACATGAGCTGGCGGCATAAAGTCAGCGGCGCTGATGCGATAAGAAATCTGTAGGGGCAGGGATGATTGCAGCTAAATGAGAGAGACTTTTGTTCAGCACTGGACGCAACCTGGTGTAATGACGCTGCTTAGATAAATGGTTACCTTTATGGCTGAGACATGGACTCCACTTCGTACTTCGCAGGGTTCGATGGCGTGTGCCTGCATAGCCGGAAGCGCAAGTACGGATTTGAACGGTGTGCTGCCCATCATCGCAAACGGCTTCTGCGACTTCCCGTGCAAAAATTTGTTCATTTTAGTCCTCTTGATCAGCCTGGGAAAACTCATATCGCAGCTGTCTCGAGTGGGGCTCACAATCATCACGCTAAGGTAAGGTTTCGTTTTTGGAACTTTTATTGCAAAAAGTTGTGAAAATTGTAATGCGTTGGTGACCGTGCTGCCATTAAAGCTGCAATAAAATTCGCATTCAAGGCTATTGACATGCTCCAAAATATGTGTCGGGCAGACTGGGCCAGAATGGAAAATTAAAAGAACACTGCTGCACTGTCAAAGCTGTTACCAAGCACTTTAAGAATCACTGCCGGGACAGAGGACACGTCCCATAATTTGCAATAGCCGAGGTCCTTCTGACATACGAATACCTAACCGTGAGCGGGATCACTGAATGGGCTGAGATTAGGAGGCTTCCGGAACAGCGTTATGCTTTGATTCCTAGGAGCAATGAGACTGCGAATTTCTTTCTCGCCTGCGGCCCGCCTTTAACGAAATTTTTATGTATTTTTGTTTCATTGTTTTTATTGCCACACACACGCATTCAAAATGTGCTTTTTTGCATTATTTTATGTTTTTGCTCATGTTACTACTTGATGATTTGAAAGCTAAATGTTATTCTCTTACTGTAATGTTTTCATTTTTTTCATACATACACACTGTGCTTTTTGTTTTTATTGCTCTATGGACGACTTCTTCGGTCTTGAAAGTTTCGAGTGTTTTGCCTTTGAAAGCTCCCACGTTTACCGCATAGGTGTGTTTGCGTACCAGTCCTATTGCGTGGGGACAGTTTTGAGCGCTTGTTAAAAGTTCTTTAAACCAGTTTTCCGGGTATAAAGTCGCATACTTGTGCTACCTTGCCACCACTGGACTGTTCACCACGATTTATACACTTCCCTTGGTCTACGTGGGAAGCCACAGACACGCTCCTATATCATAGCTACGGAACTGTTTAATGTTCAGCGGTCCTCGCTATGCAGGTGTGTGGATCCTGCCGACAAGGGTATGGCTGTTGGAATGCTTGCCGGCTGCCTGAATTTTCTCGGTAAGGACTGTACTCTTGGCGTTCCTTTTCATTAACATTGACAAGTTTGGAGCGTTGACTAAATTCAGGAGGTGCTGTTAAGTTTCGTGGTTAAACATATTTGCTGGCCTGTGTAGCAGTTTGAGATCTTAAATTACCAGGGCGCAGATGCCGCTGAACATACAAGAAAGAGTGAATAGCTGAAGGGGGGGGCCACGATTTTGACGAGTTGTATGTACCGTAGTTAACGAAAGAATATATAATGTCAACCAGCGTATGAAAACACAGACAGCGTGCATGTCGTTATGCGCAGCTCGGTCAGATTCGTTCGCATATGTAGGTGTAAAAACTTCAAAATGTACTGGCGCTGACCATACGTCCACCATTTTTCATTTTATTTGCCATGAACTAATATCTTCTTAAGGATGAACGACCAACAAGCCCAGCTTTCTGCTTTGAATTTAGGAGCCTTATATACGCTCTTGTGAATTTTTTTTCTCCTGCGCCAGAGATTCGTAAAGTGGGTCAAACGAGGGCGACGTCTAAAACCGTTTTTCAGCTTGACGGAATTCCAGAAGTTATCGTAAACTGTTTTGTAGAGACAATATCGTCGTTGAACGGCCTACAACGCTACCATTGATAAACAGCTCTTCCGGGATGGAAACAAAGAGCTGCACTAATTTTCCTCCTCTAGCATTGTACAGTTGAGCTGCAGGGCTTTAAAAGTGCGGCCTAACTAGGGCAGCTATTACACCGAGTATTACTATTAGAACTGTAACATTGTCAAAGAAATATTTGATACTTTCGTAGAGATTGATATCGCCACAAAGGTTAGTAGTGTTTATTTGTTCATGCCCAAAGCTGTCGGCACGCGGCTTTATTACTCTGTTTCTGGCAAGATAAGCGACCAGATTTATTTGCAGCCGGGCGCTATCGGTTCTACGTTGATCAAGGTTGCCGACGACGTTCAGAGCGCGTTAAATCGTAAGTTCTTCGTCAGCTTTAAATTGAGCGCGGCTGACAGCGGCGGCGATTCTGTTCGTGAATGACTGCCGAGCACGTTTGTTGCTATCGCCGCCATCATGTTGTTTTGATCTTTGTAAGCGCAAGTGAACCCAATGAAGAGTTTCTTTTCAGCGTATTCCTGCTTGTTGGACTCTGTCACCACTCCGGAGCAATATCCTCGAAACTACTCATATCTAAAGCTTTAGACATGAATGCATTTGTAGAATAAAAATAAAAACGAATTCGTTATGCGAAATACGAAACCACAGAGGTGACTGAGTTGTACTACACCCAAATGGTACGCATCACGTGCGGGGTTCGAGTCACGGTACCACCGATAATTAATCGATTCCTTCAATGGAGGCACGTACCCCCATGGTGCGTGTTAGACACAAATAAAATAAGGAAATCTAAAGTCTGACGAAAACTCGTCTGGTCGGGTAGAAGATTCATGTATAAAGAAAGGAACGCCGACCAAAGGTTGTTGTTAAAACGCAGACGTTTCGGCTTCCATGATCAAGGCTTGCGTATGGAAGCCGAAACGTCTTCGTTTTAACAACAACCTTTGGTCGGCGTTCCTTTCTTTATACATAAATAAAGTAAGGGATGCGCTGTCTTTCAACTTCGTCACAAACACTGCGCATTGATACCTTACCCCGTGGAACCTCCGAATTATTCTCTTTTTTTTCCTTGACTCCAGGGGCCATCCCGTACCCACTCATCTACACGGCTGTGTTTGACGCCACTTGCCTGGTGTGGGAAGATCGGGCCGGTCACCGGGCAAACTGCTCCTTCTACGATGTCGACAAACTGCGCATCGCCTACCACTCCGTCACCATCGTGTTCATGGGCCTCGGTCTGACGAGCCAACTTATCTTGTCGTACTACGCCAAACGCGTCACCGACATGTACGGTGACGTGGATGCCCATGTTGAAGATGCAGCGACTGCTAAATGGGAAAACGGGGCACTCGAACTTGAAGGCATCGCAGATGCAGACTCAGAGAAGACTGCGCAGAACAATCTGTGACATGGAATACAGATCCCCTTTCATTTTGAGCACCTGGCAGGAAAAGGTGAGGGAAAGAGAAGGGCAAGAAGGCTGGGAGGTACCAGATATAGCCACGCTGACTACCCTCCTCATGGAGAAAGGGATAAATGGAGAGGAAGAGGAGAAAAGTTGAGTTGCTCGTATAAGTAGAAAGGGTGACTATGGTCATGGGCTCGTTCTGGTTGTGGTCAGTAAACTGAAGGAAAGTCCCAGTATCCGGCAAAACAAAGCGTCTAAAGATAAGCACGCTTCGCTCCGGCCCGGGGTGGACGCCATTAGTCGCGTAGAGGCCTGCGCCGTAAAATTTCGCGAATTCACCAATATGCAGGCTGCCTTCTTGTGGTCGGCGCAAGAGGGCTTATATATCATAAATAAAAAAATGTGGAACGTTGCAGTTACGAATGCGTTGAGGTATTAAAAGCCGTATTATTTCGTAAAATTTGGTGGTATTTTGTGCTTCTCGTGAACGTAGTTTCTTCATGCTCTCTATGATATTTTAAGCTGTCATGTCCCGCATACTTGCGCATGACGCTCAAGACGTGTTGGGCAGAAAAAACATACGCTGCCTTTTTTGGCCATACGAAATATATAAGCTGCAGTGTGTTGAGGGGCCTTCACACTTCTCAAGGGTGTTCATTTGATGGCGACAGTGTTGAGGGACCATTGCCTTTCTCAAGAGTGCTCGCTCGATGGCCAGATCTTTTGAAGGCGAATCTTCTCCCCCGCACCACAGCTCGCACAAGCCAGAACTATGTCCTCCATTCGAGGTGAACTCGCAGAGTTGACGAAACCGACTGACAGCGAAAATCTTGGTTCACAACGGGGAACGCCAGTGCCGATAGAGAGAATGGCGTGCTACGCATTGGAAATGACAGCGACGGAGCCGTGTCGTGACAACAGACTCATACAAACGTCGAGGATCACAAATAATTGCAAGCAAGGGTGCAGCGATACTCTTGGCGTAGAAGATGGTCCTATGTGGGGCCATTTCCGGGCGCGTCGTGCAGTATAGGTAACTTTTTTACTTATGGCTGTGATGATGGCGAGGAGTGTTCATATCATAAAAAGCCAACCAAATTCAAATCCGAAGGAAACTTTGGCCGTATGCGACCTGTGTCGTGTCGCCACGCATGGCAGCCCGAAAGTCCGCGTTAAACAGATGGCGCCACAGCGCTTTGAAAATGGCGACACTCAAAGTTATTTCGTGTTGTGGTATTTAGGGCCTTCATTCCAAAGGGGAAGTCCTGGTGAATGGGAGGAGGTTGGGAAGTGGGAAGGCTGTTAGGATGAGTAGGATGAATCTTATCCACGCACGAGGGCTGCTAAAGAGAATTAAGCAATTGACCGGCAAAACAAAGGAGTGACCGGTTGACAAGAGATGCCCTCTTGAAGAAACATTGGCAAGCACACTAAGGCTTCCTCCTTCCCTTCTTTGTTCACTTCGTGAGTGCCTTAGCAATGTTCGCTTTCTTCTGCTGACATTGCCACTTGCTCAGCACGATGGTTGTCAGACAACCAGTTTTGATACTTATCTTTGTGATTATGACCTTATTCTTACATCCCTATGTATTTACCTATTGTTACATTGTTACGCCCTTGTTCATTGCTACGCTCTTATCGCTGATAGCAGCGAACATAAAATATTAAGAAATTCTCATACAAGTTGCACTAACGATACATGTCACACTGAAACATTCCTTTAATGTTAAAAATCAAGACAACTTTTGTAGGGCTATACGGTCCCCTTTTATTCATTTAAACCACGCGCGCTGTCTTTCAGTCATTTAGGTGCGTACTAGTGCAGGGCAACTACGCATGACAGAACAGCTGCTCACGATATGTGACATGCGGTCGCTGTGCGATGACTAATAAGGGCGGCGAAAGAAGCGCGCCGGAGGATTTCCGCAGGAAGTGCTGCTGGGGCACGATGAAGCTTTCGGCGGCCAGCCCGAGTTGTCGCGATGCGCACGAACGACGGGCGTCGCTTTACCAGGAAGATATAAGATGGAAGCGACTTCTCCGAAGATGGAATAACTCTTTGGCGTGAGTGGCCGCTACGCGCGCAGCCTAGATTATTATGCCGCTTCGAGGCCCCCTTTTAACTGTTCCGCTTGTTGCCACTCGCGCCTCAGTGTGCTTGTTTTGTCGCGCTTAGGGCTTAGCGGCTGTTTTGTGTAGTCCGAGCATTGCGCTCTCGAGAGCCTAGACCGCATGCTCTGCTCCGCCGCTAAGTTCACTGCTGTGCTCTGTTAAAAGCGTTTTGTAGCGAGAGCTACACTACGCCAGCTCTTCGAGCTTTCAGCGTGGCACCCCTTGAGCTCCGTGGCAGAGCCGCGGCGTTAAGCCGGTTGGTCACGTGGTGCGGTGCAGCTGCTGCTGCCGGCGGTGCGGCACGCCGGCGAAATCGAGCTGCAACAGCTTTGGGCATGCGCCGTGTCGAGTGGGGGGGGGGGGGGGGGGCGCGGAGAAGGGAAGAGCTAAACCACAGCCAATTTTTTTTTTGGCCCGGAATAAACCGATGTGTTGCTTATTGAGGGTGCGTCACTCGTCGGGCGAGACCATGGCTCGCGGACCCGTTCCCTAGAAGGCGAGGTTTGAAGAAGACGACAAGGATGGCAAAAAGGATCACGTGGTTTAAAAACATTTCAAATTTATATTTAATTGTATCACATAAATTTTCTGACTTTAATTATAGCAAACATAGACGGCAACTGACAGTACTTTGCCATAAATCTGTTAGGCTGTGCCTGCATTGATTCCATAGGTGTGTTGCTTGAAAGAGTTTTCATTTTCTCACGTGAGTGAAACGCATGTCCGCTCTTGATCTGTGAGAGTGCAGCGCAGAACATGTTTGTGACCTGAAGTAAACTGTCAAAACAAGCAAAAAAGACAAAAAAAGACCGTCGTGGCGCACTGGTAGCGTCTCCGCCTCAAACGTCAAAGGCCCCGGTTCGATTCCGAGCCTCAGCACAGGTTTTTTTTTTATTCAGTGAGTGTGCGGGGGATTTCAGTGGCTACCATAGATGCCGCCACCGAATACGTTGGTTAGCGGTTAAGCGCAGGCTCTGTTAAGGCGCGTCTATACTCCGACGTAACGCGCGCGCGCGCGCTGCACAGCGACGTCACGTCGGCCAATGCGAGACTCTATACTCCAACTGCGCTTGACCGCCGACTCGTTCGGCGGCTTCAGCGCCCTCTGACCGCACTGGCGGACACTTGGAGCGCGTCTCTATTTCGCGCCGAGTGCGCCAGCCAACGCCGACCCGGCCAGACCGGTTCGGCTCCACGGCGAGGCGCGCGTTGTGACGTCATGTGCCTCCTCGGAGCACCGCCATGGAGAAATCGCAAGTTCGCGGCCAGTAAAGCTTTCGGTTTAAAAACGCGAGAGAAGCACACGCCAGTGCGGTCTGTGCAAATGGATTGTAGAGCAAGATGTACTGCCGGGGCCAACACTCTCCAGGACGGAAGAAGCGATCTAGGTCCACATATGTCATGCCTGCCAAAGAAAACCTGCTTTCAATGCATCACGTTAGAGCACGTGAGTCCGACTGTCACTTATGCAAGTTTGGCTTCAATCAACTGCCTAATAACGGGCCTGTCGGCTTTTGTTCCCGGGTATGCATCCTGGAGAGTTTTATTCCCAATAGTACATGATGTATATTATAGAGCTCAATGATTAGACATATAATTATCTAATAGTACCTTATCAACTCTTTGTTTCAGACTTTAGGGGGGAAATTGTTGCTAAATCGATGTTTTCAGCATGAGAAGTGAGCCTGGTCTTTAAATTTTTATAATCGGCAATGTGGCAGGGGGCTTCTACTTGGGCTTTAAGAGCATTTTTATTTGCCTATCATCATAGATAAATCGATGTAACCTTACAATGAACCTTACAATGTAACCTTACAATGGCTGAAAGAGGCTTCAAACCTGTTTTCATGGCCGTGCATCACGCTATTGTTGACTGAAAAACAGAGCACAATACGTTGAAAATGAGAACACCACTGGAGGTAACCTGGCATGTCAGTGTTTACTTTCCTCTTGCTCTCCAAGTTTGGTCAGTGTGTAGGAAGCTTCCTATGGGGAACCTGCGCTCCCAAGGTGGCACTGCAATTGTTCCATGCGGTTACTCAAAACTGCTTTTGACAGCCGCTTGGGCCGCGGAAAATGCGAGAACACATTCTGCGCGATTAGATATCCGCGTTTGGCTGACAGCATTCATTGCCTAGCTTCTCTCGGCGTAGCCCAGATAGCTGACGCACGGCACGTGCGCCTTCGACAGAGCGCGGAGGCTCACGCCAATAAGCGTCTGAAGGTGGCGCGGAAAAGTGCTACGAGTACTACCCAAAACTGCTTGCTCTTCTCGCTAGGCAGTGTGTTTGGCGCTGCAATCGGCACCGCAAACTTCAGAGCAAGTTCCCCTACCATGTCCAACCAATGCGGATGCCATTGCCAATTCCTCTCTTAGCGGCCGGTGGAGAGACAACCGGAGCGTCGTGTCGTTGTCGTGACAAAGTGCGTTTGAAAGGTGGCGGCATCGTATTCTCACTGCCAGGGGGTGAGGGTTAGGAGCGCGTGCATCGCGGTACGCAGATTGCTTGCTAAAATTGTTTCGCTCTTGCGATTCCTTACATCCCGTCAAAGTGAAGATGTTTCATGACGTTTTTGTTCATTTTGATCCACATTTGTTGAAGTCCGACAAATGCGCTTGTGCCTACGCCCCTGTCTCTAAGCAATGCATGCGCTATTTTTCTAATGGCACGGAAATGTTCTCACTTCTTTTACCAAGACAAGCAGTGAGTTGCAATATTATTGCTTCACCGCGGTGGCAGACTGAACACCATGTAGGGCTTAAGTGTTGACTGTAGGCCCTGAAATAAACTTGAGTGACTCAGTGCGTTTTCTGCGCTGTATCATTAGCACGTATACGTGAACCCAAATCCCTCACATCATCCGCTAAACTAATCCGCCATAGAGGTTTCAGAGATTCACATATATATGATGCATATGCGCGTGATATCTAGCTGATTTGTAATACTAGTCTACCATATCGCATTGTGATTTACAACATATGTGCGTTAACACAAACAAAACCCTTGTTGCAATTTTTAACTGCTTCTTTAAGACCATCTGCCACGCAAGTGATTATACCAGGAATCACTGGCTCTCTAGAAAAAAAAAAACGGGGCAAAGTGCAAAGCGCAATCGAGAGAGACTTAGTGCCTCTTCATGTCCTGTCGTCTGCGCGCAGTTTTGCAGTTTTTTTTTTATGGGGGAGGGGGGGGGGCATTCACTGCGATCCGACTAGCCCAATATCCCAACAGTTTCTTAGTGACCTTGCGGTTGGCAACATGACAAAGTCAGAAAAGCAGCGGTATGCTTTCGTGCCATAAAAATAAGCATTCAAAGCAAAGTCCTTCATTTCTGGAGGCCACTTTCTACTTTTGTTCCAGCGGCCCTGCATCCGCATTTGAGCAGCCAAAAGTTTCTGAAGGTCATGTACCACGAATGTTTTCAACATCTCCAGTGCTTTCTTCTTAATAATGTGTCGGTTTTTTTTTGTTTCCGTAGTCCTTTCAATACTCTGCGGCAGTTTTCGGCTTCTCTCCTTAGGCGGACCACACGTTTGGGTGCGGCTGGGGAGACAGGCTTTTTTCTCTGCCTTTGAATTGGTTTGGATCCTGCAATAGGATGTTCGTACTTTACTTGTCAAAGGATTGCGGAATAGGATGTTCGTACTTTATTTGTCAAAGGATTGCGGCGTGTTCGAAATAGGCGAAGCAATAATTCCCTGATGTTCGGTAGTTTACTTTTCCACTGCTCTTAGTACACCGCCACTCGCTTATAGCCCATCATTTTCTGCTCGGCGCGAGAGACGACCTCTTTTTTTAAAGTATTCTTTTCGTTCTTCCGCAGACGTGAATTTAGGGTTTACGACGGATTGAACTGGTGCGCCGGCAGCTCTGCAATATTCTTCAGTTCGCAACCACCCACAATGGTTATCTCATATACCTGAGTCGTTCAAATCAGTGCGTGACTGAAAGCCGCAGAAAGTATCGCGCCAAGCATGGACATCACTGTCGCCACCGCCTAGTTTGTTTGTTTTCTTGCTTTTGTGGGCGAAACGGGGTAGTGAGGAGTTAGTTTTTTAATGTTTTCTGCTGTTTCTCAGTCTGGCGATCGTCAGCGCCACGTCACAATGCTTTTCAAAACTAAATCGCCCCTTCTCTTGGGCTTCGCGTACAGCGGTTGACGTCAGACGTGGTAATGCGCAAAGTTTTAATGAATTTGTGCATGCAATGTATGGCAGGCACACTTGTTCCAAACTACTGCTAGCTGCAAAGCATCTTTCCTGTGGGAATAGGGGCAAAAACTCTGGGACATATGTCTAAAATATATTTGCACGGTTGAATCCCGGCACAACGAATGCCACTTCAACGAAATTTTCGCCACCACGAAGTATTTTTCATTCCCAGCGAAATCCCCATAGGAGTTAATGTATTAAAATTCCCTCGAAAACGAATTACTTTGTGAGAACGCATTCGCTTCTACGAATTTTTCGCGAGCCTTCACCGGTCAGTGGCCCGCCTTTCTTCAAAAGTTGGGTGCTGTACGAGATTATTCCCTGCTATAGCAGTGGCTTGGAGCAGCTAAATAAAGCACGGAATGCATTTTTATTACATTTTCATCTACTTTTTATAAACAAATTTGGTTGGGAGTCGTTTATTCGTCATAGGGAAGCAACGAGGGGATTTGGCACCGTGCGAAGGCCGCCGGCCGTACGAGGGCCAAAGAGGAATCCAAATCCAGTCGCCAGCCTCCCCTCCCCGCCTTCTCCGCAGCTCTTGCCGCCATTTTCTCGTGTGTTGGTGTGTGTTGATCGTCGATCTCTCGCTGCAGTCTGATCTCGTCGATCGCCTCTGCCATGTCGCCGCCAACGAAGAAGCGAAAGTTTATTTCGCTAAAAGAAAAGGGTGGAATTATCGCCGAAGCGGAGAACGGGAGGAAGAAGGCAATTATTGCCGCAGATTTTGGCATCGCGCCGAGTTCGCTATCGACGATTTTGAAGAATAAGGACAGCATTAGGAAGGCACTTTCATCGGCCACTTCAGCGCAGCACAAGAAAGTGACGCAACCAACGTATGAAGAGCTCGACAAGGCTGTCTATGCTTGGTTCGTCGATACGCGAGCAACAAGCATGCCCCTGAGCGGTAAAATTGTACAGCAGAAGGCCCTAAATTATGCTTGTTTGCTAGGACTGAACGACTTTAAGGCAAGCCTAGGATGGCTGAATCGCTTTAAAGAAAGGCATAACATCGTCGGCAAGGTTTTGTGCGGTGAATCGGAATCTGCGGACGTTGACGGCGCATCAGCATGGGTGGCGGACAGAATGACTGTCATAATCAGCAGTTACGCTCCGTCTGATATTTGTAACGCAGACGAGACGGTCCTCTTCTATGAGATGCTGCCAGCGAAGACGCTTAATTTTAAAGGGCAGCGTTGCCACGGAGGCAAACATAGCAAGAAACGAGTGACTGTGCTGCTGTGCACAAATGTGGATGGGTCTGACAAACGCCCCCCGTTAGTTATTGGCACAAGTGCAAAACCGCGCTGCTTCAAGGGAAACAGGAGCCTACCTGTCAAGTACGTGGCAAACAGCCGGTCGTGGATGACCCGTGCCATTTTTGCTGATTGAGTGGTGCCACTTGACCGCGACATGAGCAGACATAATCGAAAGGTTTGTTTGCTCTTGGACAATTGTTCAGCGCACCGCATTGACGACGTCAAGCTGTCAAGTGTGGAGCTGAAGTTCTTCCCGCCGAACTGTACCTCAGTCATTCAACCCCTGGACCAAGGCATCATCCGGAGCGTGAAGTCTTCCTACCGGGAGAGGTTGATCCAGCGGCTTCTCCTGAACACCGACACTGGTAGGGAGACGAAAGTCTATCTTTTCATGGCTTTAGAAATGATGGCGGCGGCATGGAGAGCAACACGGTGCAGCGTGATCCGCAACTGCTTCAAGCACGCCGGGTTGGTCGACAGCAAGGCGACCAGCACGACTGCAGCCGCGGAAGGTGTACCATCGTCATCGACTCCGGGGATTGACGTTGCTTGGAAATCAGTCCAGGAAGCTGGAAACGTTCCTGTTGACATAGCGCTGGGCGATTTCCTCGACGCGGACGTGATTATCCACGAAGAACGAAGCGATGAAGACGTGTTTTTAAATGTGTATGCGTCTGTTTTTGTTTTTGTTTTTTTTTCCCAAGTTCTTCTTGAGCCGCTGTGTCTTTATTAGTGTTGATGCTTGTAATGATGTTAATGTTTAACAAGAACCCTGCACTTTGTATTGATTTTTGTTGTACCATTGTATATGTAACGACTACTACCCCCCCCCCTTATGTAATGCCCTAAACCAAGGGCCTTTAAGGGTAAATAAATGATGATGATGATGATCATCAAAAGTGTTCGCGAGCCGGAAGAGCCGTCCGATAATGAAGCCTACTTCGCTCAAGATTTACCTGCCGCGGCAGCCTCATCGCAGGTACTGGATGCCTTCGACGTTATTAGAGAATTCCTTGGTACACACGATGACGACGTTGCGATGTCGCTGTGAACAGAGTGCGAGAGTCGCGTGACGCCGCTGCTGGCAGTGAAACGCAAGCAGGCTAAGCTCACAGATTTCTGGCAATAAAACTATGTTTTGCTGGAGTTATTGCCTTGCATTCTTGGTTAATTTCTCGACAGCGAAATTTCGCGACAACAAAATTCCTCGCGCATCCCGTCGATTTCGTTGTAGCGGGATTCAACTAATGTTTATTTTTTTTGTAGTTACCATTTGAACGTAATGATAGCATTTCGAACATAATATTACACCAAACTTGATTTTGAACTTTTAACTAAGGTCTTCGAAGCAATAAACAACTTAATTGTCTACATTTTAACAATAAAAGGACGTTAGAACACACAGGAAGCACAATGTTAATTTGTAATTTTAAACTGTTGTATATGATGCAACAAAATTTTATTTGTTAATTTTGGCATTATAACAGCGTTCAGATGTAACCGATAACGTACATTAATTGGTTTACATTACAATTTACTAACTTTATATTTATGTTCGGCACTTCCTGGGCCACTGTTCTAGTTTTAAAGACCAAGTTTCTCAACTTGAAGTTCAACCATCTCCTGCTCTGGTGTTTTGTGCCTTAGAATCTCTTTCCCTGCCTCGTTCACTCACTCTCAAGGTCCAGAGTTTCTATTGTCACCATGATTTCGGGCTTTGTCATTATGGGGCTAATCACTTACTCACAGCTCCTCATTCACACTCACGGAATGAGTTTTGAGAAGTCGATTAAAATCAAAGCCTGAACAGCGGTCTGACAATAGCTGAACATCCACCCAAAACTACTTCAACTCACGCTTGCGCGACTGGCGTCTTCAATGACAAGATTACACTTCTGTGTTAGCCTGGTAAACCAATATAAGCACTTATCTATCAGCAGCTGGCATTCTCTGCGACTTCAACGTGATTCAACAGGTTCGATCTGACCGCTCCACCAGTTGTCACAACGCTTGTTGTAGGGCAGGAGACATAAGTATAGTGAAGGCTGGCGCGAAGCGTTGAGAACCCATGGATGTTAGATGGGCTAGGAGTATAATCAGAATCTGTTGAAATATTTAAATGGTGTCACCAATGTCATGAATGCCTCCATGGTGTTACAACCTCGTGTTTTTAATCCATGTCAGGTCCCATGTAAACCAATATAAGCAATTATCTATCAGCAGATGTCATTCTCTGCGACTTCAACGTGCTTCAACAGGTTCGGTCTGACCGCTCCACCAGTTGTCACAACGCTTGTTGTATGGCAGGAGACATAAGTATAGTGAAGGCTGGCGCGGAGCGTTCAGAACCCATGGATGTTAGATGGGCTAGGAGTATAATCAGAATCTGTTGAAATATTTAAATGGTGTCACCAATGTCTGAATGCCCCCATGGTGTTACAACCTCGTGTTTTTAATCCATGTCAGGTCCCATGTAAACCAATATAAGCAATTATCTATCATCAGATGTCATTCTCAGCGACTTCAACGTGCTTCAACAGGTTCGGTCTGACCGCTCCACCAGTTGTCACAACGCTTGTTGTATGGCAGGAGACATAAGTATAGTGAAGGCTGGCGCGGAGCGTTGAGAACCCATGGATGTTAGATGGGCTAGGAGTATAATCAGAATCTGTTAAATATTTAAATGGTGTCACCAATGTCTGAATGCCCCCATGGTGTTACAACCTCGTGTTTTTAATCCACGTCAGGTCCCATGTAAACCAATATAAGCAATTATCTATCAGCAGCTGTCATTCTCAGCGACTTCAACGTGCTTCAACAGGTTCGATCTAACCGCTCCATCAGTTGTCACAACGCTTGTTGTAGGGCAGAAGACTTAAGTATAGTGAAGGCTGGCGCGGAGCGTTGAGAACCCATGGATGTTAGATGGGCTAGGAGTATAATCAGAATCTGTTTAAATATTTAAATGGTGTCACCAATGCCTGAATGCCCCCATGGTGTTCCAACCTCGTGTTTTTAATCCATGTCAGGTCCCATGTAAACCAATATAAGCAATTATCTATCATCAGCTGTCACTCTCTGCGACTTCAACGTGCTTCAACAGGTTCGATCTGACCGCTCCACCAGTTGTCACAACGCTTGTTGTATGGCAGGAGACATAAGTATAGTGAAGGCTGGCGCGGAGCGTTGAGAACCCATGGATGTTAGATGGGCTAGGAGTATAATCATAATCTGTTTAAATATTTAAATGGTGTCACCAATGTCTGAATGCCCCCATGGTGTTACAACCTCGTGTTTTTAATCCATGTCAGGCCCCATGTAAACCAATATAAGCAATTATCTATCAGCAGATGTCATTCTCTGCGACTTCAACGTGCTTCAACAGGTTCGATCTGACCGCTCCACCAGTTGTCACAACGCTTGTTGTATGGCAAGAGACATAAGTATAGTGAAGGCTGGCGCGGAGCGTTGAGAACCCATGGATGTTAGATGGGCTAGGAGTATAATCAGAATCTGTTTAAATATTTAAATGGTGTCACCAATGTCTGAATGCCCCCATGGTGTTACAACCTCGTGTTTTTAATCCATGTCAGGTCCCATGTAAACCAATATAAGCAATTATCTATCAGCAGCTGTCATTCTCTGCGACTTCAACGTGCTTCAACAGGTTCGATCTGACCGCTCCACCAGTTGTCACAACGCTTGTTGTATGGCAGGAGACATAAGTATAGTGAAGGCTGGCGCGGAGCGTTGAGAACCCATGGATGTTAGATGGGCTAGGAGTATAATCAGAATCTGTTTAAATATTTAAATGGTGTCACCAATGTCTGAATGCCCCCATGGTGTTACAACCTCGTGTTTTTAATCCATGTCAGGTCCCATGTAAACCAATATAAGCAATTATCTATCAGCAGATGTCATTCTCTGCGACTTCAACGTGCTTCAACAGGTTCGATCTGACCGCTCCACCAGTTGTCACAACGCTTGTTGTATGGCAGGAGACATAAGTATAGTGAAGGCTGGCGCGGAGCGTTGAGAACCCATGGATGTTAGATGGGCGAGGAGTATAATCAGAATCTGTTGAAATATTTAAATGGTGTCACCAATGTCTGAATGCCCCCATGGTGTTACAACCTCGTGTTTTTAATCCATGTCAGGTCCCATGTAAACCAATATAAGCAGTTATCTATCAGCAGATGTCATTCTCTGCGACTTCAACGTGCTTCAACAGGTTCGATCTGACCGCTCCACCAGTTGTCACAACGCTTGTTGTATGGCAGGAGACATAAGTATAGTGAAGGCTGGCGCGGAGCGTTGAGAACCCATGGATGTTAGATGGGCTAGGAGTATAATCAGAATCTGTTAAATATTTAAATGGTGTCACCAATGTCTGAATGCCCCCATGGTGTTACAACCTCGTGTTTTTAATCCACGTCAGGTCCCATGTAAACCAATATAAGCAATTATCTATCAGCAGCTGTCATTCTCTGCGACTTCAACGTGCTTCAACAGGTTCGATCTAACCGCTCCATCAGTTGTCACAACGCTTGTTGTAGGGCAGAAGACTTAAGTATAGTGAAGGCTGGCGCGGAGCGTTGAGAACCCATGGATGTTAGATGGGCTAGGAGTATAATCAGAATCTGTTTAAATATTTAAATGGTGTCACCAATGCCTGAATGCCCCCATGGTGTTCCAACCTCGTGTTTTTAATCCATGTCAGGTCCCGTGTAAACCAATATAAGCAATTATCTATCATCAGCTGTCACTCTCTGCGACTTCAACGTGCTTCAACAGGTTCGATCTGACCGCTCCACCAGTTGTCACAACGCTTGTTGTATGGCAGGAGACATAAGTATAGTGAAGGCTGGCGCGGAGCGTTGAGAACCCATGGATGTTAGATGGGCTAGGAGTATAATCATAATCTGTTTAAATATTTAAATGGTGTCACCAATGTCTGAATGCCCCCATGGTGTTACAACCTCGTGTTTTTAATCCATGTCAGGCCCCATGTAAACCAATATAAGCAATTATCTATCAGCAGATGTCATTCTCTGCGACTTCAACGTGCTTCAACAGGTTCGATCTGACCGCTCCACCAGTTGTCACAACGCTTGTTGTATGGCAAGAGACATAAGTATAGTGAAGGCTGGCGCGGAGCGTTGAGAACCCATGGATGTTAGATGGGCTAGGAGTATAATCAGAATCTGTTTAAATATTTAAATGGTGTCACCAATGTCTGAATGCCCCCATGGTGTTACAACCTCGTGTTTTTAATCCATGTCAGGTCCCATGTAAACCAATATAAGCAATTATCTATCAGCAGCTGTCATTCTCTGCGACTTCAACGTGCTTCAACAGGTTCGATCTGACCGCTCCACCAGTTGTCACAACGCTTGTTGTATGGCAGGAGACATAAGTATAGTGAAGGCTGGCGCGGAGCGTTGAGAACCCATGGATGTTAGATGGGCTAGGAGTATAATCAGAATCTGTTGAAATATTTAAATGGTGTCACCAATGTCTGAATGCCCCCATGGTGTTACAACCTCGTGTTTTTAATCCATGTCAGGTCCCATGTAAACCAATATAAGCAATTATCTATCAGCAGCTGTCATTCTCTGCGACTTCAACGTGCTTCAACAGGTTCGGTCTGACCGCTCCACCAGTTGTCACAACGCTTGTTGTATGGCAGGAGACATAAGTATAGTGAAGGCTGGCGCGGAGCGTTCAGAACCCATGGATGTTAGATGGGCTAGGAGTATAATCAGAATCTGTTGAAATATTTAAATGGTGTCACCAATGTCTGAATGCCCCCATGGTGTTACAACCTCGTGTTTTTAATCCATGTCAGGTCCCATGTAAACCAATATAAGCAATTATCTATCAGCAGATGTCATTCTCTGCGACTTCAACGTGCTTCAACAGGTTCGGTCTGACCGCTCCACCAGTTGTCACAACGCTTGTTGTATGGCAGGAGACATAAGTATAGTGAAGGCTGGCGCGGAGCGTTGAGAACCCATGGATGTTAGATGGGCTAGGAGTATAATCAGAATCTGTTAAATATTTAAATGGTGTCACCAATGTCTGAATGCCCCCATGGTGTTACAACCTCGTGTTTTTAATCCACGTCAGGTCCCATGTAAACCAATATAAGCAATTATCTATCAGCAGCTGTCATTCTCTGCGACTTCAACGTGCTTCAACAGGTTCGATCTAACCGCTCCATCAGTTGTCACAACGCTTGTTGTAGGGCAGAAGACTTAAGTATAGTGAAGGCTGGCGCGGAGCGTTGAGAACCCATGGATGTTAGATGGGCTAGGAGTATAATCAGAATCTGTTTAAATATTTAAATGGTGTCACCAATGCCTGAATGCCCCCATGGTGTTCCAACCTCGTGTTTTTAATCCATGTCAGGTCCCATGTAAACCAATATAAGCAATTATCTATCATCAGCTGTCACTCTCTGCGACTTCAACGTGCTTCAACAGGTTCGATCTGACCGCTCCACCAGTTGTCACAACGCTTGTTGTATGGCAGGAGACATAAGTATAGTGAAGGCTGGCGCGGAGCGTTGAGAACCCATGGATGTTAGATGGGCTAGGAGTATAATCATAATCTGTTTAAATATTTAAATGGTGTCACCAATGTCTGAATGCCCCCATGGTGTTACAACCTCGTGTTTTTAATCCATGTCAGGCCCCATGTAAACCAATATAAGCAATTATCTATCAGCAGATGTCATTCTCTGCGACTTCAACGTGCTTCAACAGGTTCGATCTGACCGCTCCACCAGTTGTCACAACGCTTGTTGTATGGCAAGAGACATAAGTATAGTGAAGGCTGGCGCGGAGCGTTGAGAACCCATGGATGTTAGATGGGCTAGGAGTATAATCAGAATCTGTTTAAATATTTAAATGGTGTCACCAATGTCTGAATGCCCCCATGGTGTTACAACCTCGTGTTTTTAATCCATGTCAGGTCCCATGTAAACCAATATAAGCAATTATCTATCAGCAGCTGTCATTCTCTGCGACTTCAACGTGCTTCAACAGGTTCGATCTGACCGCTCCACCAGTTGTCACAACGCTTGTTGTATGGCAGGAGACATAAGTATAGTGAAGGCTGGCGCGGAGCGTTGAGAACCCATGGATGTTAGATGGGCTAGGAGTATAATCAGAATCTGTTTAAATATTTAAATGGTGTCACCAATGTCTGAATGCCCCCATGGTGTTACAACCTCGTGTTTTTAATCCATGTCAGGTCCCATGTAAACCAATATAAGCAATTATCTATCAGCAGATGTCATTCTCTGCGACTTCAACGTGCTTCAACAGGTTCGATCTGACCGCTCCACCAGTTGTCACAACGCTTGTTGTATGGCAGGAGACATAAGTATAGTGAAGGCTGGCGCGGAGCGTTGAGAACCCATGGATGTTAGATGGGCTAGGAGTATAATCAGAATCTGTTGAAATATTTAAATGGTGTCACCAATGTCTGAATGCCCCCATGGTGTTACAACCTCGTGTTTTTAATCCATGTCAGGTCCCATGTAAACCAATATAAGCAGTTATCTATCAGCAGATGTCATTCTCTGCGACTTCAACGTGCTTCAACAGGTTCGATCTGACCGCTCCACCAGTTGTCACAACGCTTGTTGTATGGCAGGAGACATAAGTATAGTGAAGGCTGGCGCGGAGCGTTGAGAACCCATGGATGTTAGATGGGCTAGGAGTATAATCAGAATCTGTTTAAATATTTAAATGGTGTCACCAATGCCTGAATGCCCCCATGGTGTTCCAACCTCGTGTTTTTAATCCATGTCAGGTCCCATGTAAACCAATATAAGCAATTATCTATCATCAGCTGTCACTCTCTGCGACTTCAACGTGCTTCAACAGGTTCGATCTGACCGCTCCACCAGTTGTCACAACGCTTGTTGTATGGCAGGAGACATAAGTATAGTGAAGGCTGGCGCGGAGCGTTGAGAACCCATGGATGTTAGATGGGCTAGGAGTATAATCATAATCTGTTTAAATATTTAAATGGTGTCACCAATGTCTGAATGCCCCCATGGTGTTACAACCTCGTGTTTTTAATCCATGTCAGGCCCCATGTAAACCAATATAAGCAATTATCTATCAGCAGATGTCATTCTCTGCGACTTCAACGTGCTTCAACAGGTTCGATCTGACCGCTCCACCAGTTGTCACAACGCTTGTTGTATGGCAAGAGACATAAGTATAGTGAAGGCTGGCGCGGAGCGTTGAGAACCCATGGATGTTAGATGGGCTAGGAGTATAATCAGAATCTGTTTAAATATTTAAATGGTGTCACCAATGTCTGAATGCCCCCATGGTGTTACAACCTCGTGTTTTTAATCCATGTCAGGTCACATGTAAACCAATATAAGCAATTATCTATCAGCAGCTGTCATTCTCTGCGACTTCAACGTGCTTCAACAGGTTCGATCTGACCGCTCCACCAGTTGTCACAACGCTTGTTGTATGGCAGGAGACATAAGTATAGTGAAGGCTGGCGCGGAGCGTTGAGAACCCATGGATGTTAGATGGGCTAGGAGTATAATCAGAATCTGTTTAAATATTTAAATGGTGTCACCAATGTCTGAATGCCCCCATGGTGTTACAACCTCGTGTTTTTAATCCATGTCAGGTCCCATGTAAACCAATATAAGCAATTATCTATCAGCAGATGTCATTCTCTGCGACTTCAACGTGCTTCAACAGGTTCGATCTGACCGCTCCACCAGTTGTCACAACGCTTGTTGTATGGCAGGAGACATAAGTATAGTGAAGGCTGGCGCGGAGCGTTGAGAACCCATGGATGTTAGATGGGCTAGGAGTATAATCAGAATCTGTTGAAATATTTAAATGGTGTCACCAATGTCTGAATGCCCCCATGGTGTTACAACCTCGTGTTTTTAATCCATGTCAGGTCCCATGTAAACCAATATAAGCAGTTATCTATCAGCAGATGTCATTCTCTGCGACTTCAACGTGCTTCAACAGGTTCGATCTGACCGCTCCACCAGTTGTCACAACGCTTGTTGTATGGCAGGAGACATAAGTATAGTGAAGGCTGGCGCGGAGCGTTGAGAACCCATGGATGTTAGATGGGCTAGGAGTATAATCAGAATCTGTTAAATATTTAAATGGTGTCACCAATGTCTGAATGCCCCCATGGTGTTACAACCTCGTGTTTTTAATCCACGTCAGGTCCCATGTAAACCAATATAAGCAATTATCTATCAGCAGCTGTCATTCTCTGCGACTTCAACGTGCTTCAACAGGTTCGATCTAACCGCTCCATCAGTTGTCACAACGCTTGTTGTAGGGCAGAAGACTTAAGTATAGTGAAGGCTGGCGCGGAGCGTTGAGAACCCATGGATGTTAGATGGGCTAGGAGTATAATCAGAATCTGTTTAAATATTTAAATGGTGTCACCAATGCCTGAATGCCCCCATGGTGTTCCAACCTCGTGTTTTTAATCCATGTCAGGTCCCATGTAAACCAATATAAGCAATTATCTATCATCAGCTGTCACTCTCTGCGACTTCAACGTGCTTCAACAGGTTCGATCTGACCGCTCCACCAGTTGTCACAACGCTTGTTGTATGGCAGGAGACATAAGTATAGTGAAGGCTGGCGCGGAGCGTTGAGAACCCATGGATGTTAGATGGGCTAGGAGTATAATCATAATCTGTTTAAATATTTAAATGGTGTCACCAATGTCTGAATGCCCCCATGGTGTTACAACCTCGTGTTTTTAATCCATGTCAGGCCCCATGTAAACCAATATAAGCAATTATCTATCAGCAGATGTCATTCTCTGCGACTTCAACGTGCTTCAACAGGTTCGATCTGACCGCTCCACCAGTTGTCACAACGCTTGTTGTATGGCAAGAGACATAAGTATAGTGAAGGCTGGCGCGGAGCGTTGAGAACCCATGGATGTTAGATGGGCTAGGAGTATAATCAGAATCTGTTTAAATATTTAAATGGTGTCACCAATGTCTGAATGCCCCCATGGTGTTACAACCTCGTGTTTTTAATCCATGTCAGGTCCCATGTAAACCAATATAAGCAATTATCTATCAGCAGCTGTCATTCTCTGCGACTTCAACGTGCTTCAACAGGTTCGATCTGACCGCTCCACCAGTTGTCACAACGCTTGTTGTATGGCAGGAGACATAAGTATAGTGAAGGCTGGCGCGGAGCGTTGAGAACCCATGGATGTTAGATGGGCTAGGAGTATAATCAGAATCTGTTTAAATATTTAAATGGTGTCACCAATGTCTGAATGCCCCCATGGTGTTACAACCTCGTGTTTTTAATCCATGTCAGGTCCCATGTAAACCAATATAAGCAATTATCTATCAGCAGATGTCATTCTCTGCGACTTCAACGTGCTTCAACAGGTTCGATCTGACCGCTCCACCAGTTGTCACAACGCTTGTTGTATGGCAGGAGACATAAGTATAGTGAAGGCTGGCGCGGAGCGTTGAGAACCCATGGATGTTAGATGGGCTAGGAGTATAATCAGAATCTGTTGAAATATTTAAATGGTGTCACCAATGTCTGAATGCCCCCATGGTGTTACAACCTCGTGTTTTTAATCCATGTCAGGTCCCATGTAAACCAATATAAGCAGTTATCTATCAGCAGATGTCATTCTCTGCGACTTCAACGTGCTTCAACAGGTTCGATCTGACCGCTCCACCAGTTGTCACAACGCTTGTTGTATGGCAGGAGACATAAGTATAGTGAAGGCTGGCGCGGAGCGTTGAGAACCCATGGATGGTAGATGGGCTAGGAGTATAATCAGAATCTGTTGAAATATTTAAATGGTGTCACCAATGTCTGAATGCCCCCATGGTGTTACAACCTCGTGTTTTTAATCCATGTCAGGTCCCATGTAAACCAATATAAGCAATTATCTATCAGCAGCTGTCATTCTCTGCGACTTCAACGTGCTTCAACAGGTTCGATCTGACCGCTCCACCAGTTGTCACAACGCTTGTTGTATGGCAGGAGACATAAGTATAGTGAAGGCTGGCGCGGAGCGTTGAGAACCCATGGATGTTAGATGGGCTAGGAGTATAATCAGAATCTGTTGAAATATTTAAATGGTGTCACCAATGTCTGAATGCCCCCATGGTGTTACAACCTCGTGTTTTTAATCCATGTCAGGTCCCATGTAAACCAATATAAGCAATTATCTATCATCAGATGTCATTCTCTGCGACTTCAACGTGCTTCAACAGGTTCGGTCTGACCGCTCCACCAGTTGTCACAACGCTTGTTGTATGGCAGGAGACATAAGTATAGTGAAGGCTGGCGCGGAGCGTTGAGAACCCATGGATGTTAGATGGGCTAGGAGTGTAATCAGAATCTGTTGAAATATTTAAATGGTGTCACCAATGTCTGAATGCCCCCATGGTGTTACAACCTCGTGTTTTTAATCCACGTCAGGTCCCATGTAAACCAATATAAGCAATTATCTATCAGCAGCTGTCATTCTCTGCGACTTCAACGTGCTTCAACAGGTTCGATCTAACCGCTCCATCAGTTGTCACAACGCTTGTTGTAGGGCAGAAGACTTAAGTATAGTGAAGGCTGGCGCGGAGCGTTGAGAACCCATGGATGTTAGATGGGCTAGGAGTATAATCAGAATCTGTTTAAATATTTAAATGGTGTCACCAATGTCTGAATGCCCCCATGGTGTTACAACCTCGTGTTTTTAATCCATGTCAGGTCCCATGTAAACCAATATAAGCAATTATCTATCAGCAGCTGTCATTCTCTGCGACTTCAACGTGCTTCAACAGGTTCGATCTGACCGCTCCACCAGTTGTCACAACGCTTGTTGTATGGCAGGAGACATAAGTATAGTGAAGGCTGGCGCGGAGCGTTGAGAACCCATGGATGTTAGATGGGCTAGGAGTATAATCAGAATCTGTTTAAATATTTAAATGGTGTCACCAATGTCTGAATGCCCCCATGGTGTTACAACCTCGTGTTTTTAATCCATGTCAGGTCCCATGTAAACCAATATAAGCAGTTATCTATCAGCAGATGTCATTCTCTGCGACTTCAACGTGCTTCAACAGGTTCGATCTGACCGCTCCACCAGTTGTCACAACGCTTGTTGTATGGCAGGAGACATAAGTATAGTGAAGGCTGGCGCGGAGCGTTGAGAACCCATGGATGTTAGATGGGCTAGGAGTATAATCAGAATCTGTTGAAATATTTAAATGGTGTCACCAATGTCTGAATGCCCCCATGGTGTTACAACCTCGTGTTTTTAATCCATGTCAGGTCCCATGTAAACCAATATAAGCAATTATCTATCAGCAGCTGTCATTCTCTGCGACTTCAACGTGCTTCAACAGGTTCGATCTAACCGCTCCACCAGTTGTCACAACGCTTGTTGTAGGCAGGAGACATAAGTATAGTGAAGGCTGGCGCGGAGCGTTGAGAACCCATGGATGTTAGATGGGCTAGGAGTATAATCAGAATCTGTTTAAATATTTAAATGGTGTCACCAATGTCAGAATGCCTCCATGGTGTTACAACCTCGTGTTTTTAATCCATGTCAGGTCCCAGTAAACCAATATAAGCAGTTATCTATCAGCAGCTGCCATTCTCTGCGACTTCAACGTGCTTCAACAGGTTCGATCTGACCGCTCCACCAGTTGTCACAACGCTTGTTGTAGGGCAGGAGACATAAGTATAGTGAAGGCTGGCGGGAAGCGTTGAGGACCAATGGATGTTAGATGGGCTAGGAGTATAATCAGAATCTGTTTAAATATTTAAATGGTGTCACCAATGTCATGAATGCCTCCATGGTGTTACAACCTCGTGTTTTTAATCCATGTCAGGCCCCAGGTAAACCAATATAAGCAGTTATCTATCAGCAGCTGCCATTCTCTGCGACTTCAACGTGCTTCAACAGGTTCGATCTGACCGCTCCACCAGTTGTCACAACGCTTGTTGTAGGGCAGGAGACATAAGTATAGTGAAGGCTGGCGCGGAAGCGTTGAGAACCCATGGATGTTAGATGGGCTAGGAGTATAATCAGAATCTGTTTAAATATTTAAATGGTGTCACCAATGTCAGAATGCCTCCATGGTGTTACAACCTCGTGTTTTTAATCCATGTCAGGTCCCAGGTAAACCAATATAAGCAGTTATCTATCAGCAGCTGCCATTCTCTGCGACTTCAACGTGCTTCAACAGGTTCGGTCTGAGCGCTCCACCAGTTGTCACAACGCTTGTTGTAGGGCAGGAGACATAAGTATAGTGAAGGCTGGCGCGAAGCGTTGAGAACCCATGGATGTTAGATGGGCTAGGAGTATAATCAGAATCTGTTGAAATATTTAAATGGTGTCACCAATGTCAGAATGCCTCCATGGTGTTACAACCTCGTGTTTTTAATTCATGTCAGGTCCCAGGTCTATAAGGACGGGAATCCATTGTCCCTGGGCACGGGCTAATCTCCACGCACAGGTTGAATACTTTTTTTTTGCTCACCACCAAGTCGTGACACGTAGAGCCGACCCTAAAATTACTGCACGTACACATCGCAGGCCTTGAGTACGAAGTGTTAGCTCTGTCACGCATCTTTACGGTGTAAAAACATTGCTTTGCCGGTGCATCCGGAAGCCTCAGCGCTCATACAGTAGGCCTCTTCCTATGCGCGGCTTGTCTTTTTAATTCATCTGAAATGTATGAGTAAACAGAGACCTGTATGAAGCTGTCGCAACTCTTCCGAGATGTCGGCGCCTCAAACAGATGGGAGATCGCAATCCCAAAAGCTCGCAGTCTGGCGCCTTGTAGCCTCTCGTAGTGTCAGCCGTAATCGGTTACCGGATAAGCTGTGAACTTGAGATCAGTGTACGTGCAGACAAGTGGACAGCCTTGGTAGGAGCGTGCTTGCTTGCTAGAATCGCAACGTACCCTTAATGCTCTCTAAATCGGCCCTTAAATGGGTAAGGACAAAATTTCGACCGCAAACGAGTGACGTAATTTGCTTCGTGGGCGGAAGGAGATGCCTTCTTACAAGTTTCACGCACAGGCGTTGAGTGGAACCTAATTTAATACGATATTGAACGGTGTCCGATGAGCCACTCGGTATCTCTCCGGCATTGCCCCAGCTATTGAGCAGGTAGTACAGGTTGGCCGATCAACCTTGAAGTAAAAGTGCGCTCAAGAGCTGGCGCCGTCTGAGGCCGAAACTGCCGGTACAAAATAGTTAGAAAAAAACTATTCACGCCCGCGCTAACATTTTGAGGTTATTTTCATGATTACTAGGCTCGTAGAGCTTTTTTCAGTGCAAAAAACAGATACCCCGAAACTTTGTGTCTGCACCGTTTCAACGTCCCTGGTTGCGAGGTTGGTTAGCTGCTCGACAGAAGAGAGAGTTTTCGGTCAGGTTGTGTTCCCTCTCAAATCCAAAAGATATACGCCACTAACAAATCAAGCGCCTGTAATAGCTACTTGGCGTTTATTAACGCATAACCCTTAGCGTTCATTAAACCGTACTTGCTGCACATCGCTTGACATTAAGACATACCAAGCTCATCGGCATTTATTAAGGCATATCAGCTCCTCCGCAGACATAACACATCATAAAATATTTGCATTCCGCAAAGCGCTTGCTTATTCAAATGTTTTGATATTCGTTTCGGAGTTTACGGCCCATTACATAAAAATGCTTTTGTTGCGTATCTACACTTTTATTGCATTCATTCTTGCTGATAGAACAATTTCGGTAAGTCGATTATACATTACATAAATTATCCCATACAAAGAGCAATTGCAGAAGCTTCCTCTGAAACTTTATGCTGACCACATGCGCATCATGCTTAAGAAAACTTAATAAGCAAAACAATACTGCCGCTTCATCATTACTTCCTTGAGGTTACGCGGTTTCTATGTCTGCCACTTAGGCAAGGTAGAACCGTAGCCATAAATGTTGGGATGTCTTCACGGATTACAGCAAGCAGCATATGCTCTGAAAAATAATGTAAGGCTAACCTGGACCTTTCTTGGCCAAAGCCAGTTTTACCAATTTTACCAAGCCAATCTAAGCAAGCTGCCAAAAAGTGTCATACAAGATAGATCCAACTTTAAGTGCATTGCAGTAGAATAAAGGCTTCCACAACGTTGGACGCATTAGAGCTAGGTCGCTATTACCCTTACAAAAATATCTTTAGACAGTCTATAGACTGTCTATAGACTTCTGTCTATACAGTCTATAGACTGTTCATAGGGAATTTCTAGAGAACAGTCACTACGCAATAAAAATCCTATAGCCAATCTATAGACAATCTGTTGAAATATGGTCATACACTTTTAGTAGACTTCTGTCTATAGGCAGTCTATACACTATGAATAGACAAAAATAAATATCTACAAGGGGGAAATAGAGTCTATAAGCGGAGGAGGAGGAGAGGAAAAGAGTAAAGGCAGGGAGGTTAACCGGAAGAATAATCGGTTTGCTACCCTACACGGGTGTAAAGAGATGAGGGGATAAAGAATGAAACAGAAAGGAAAGTAGCAGATAATTTAAGTCACTATGAAAATTAAAATTGAAGTCACCGGGGCACAGCGGCATAGCAGGCAATCACCGCGCCCACGAGGTCGCGCGAACTGCTCACCACGACGGCGATTTTGTGTCGATCCCCATTTCGAGATCAGACGCAGCGGCAAGGCTTCGCGCACTTCTCGCTGGACATCACGCTTGCCGCGTGGAATTCTGGCCAATTTTCCAATTCACGTTTAAAATCTTTGGACCCAGATCTGAAGCTCTGGCTTCCATCCGACCTACCGTGACGTGAAGAAACTTTGCTTTGCCGCCTGTGGCTTGGTGTAGCTTTCACCAACCGTTACTCGTTCTTAATCGGTATGGCTGACAGCCCTGCATGCGCCATCTGCGGGTATGACGATCGAGACTATATCCCACATTCTTTGTGACTGCCCTGCCTACAACACCGAAAGAAAGTCTCTCTGTCGTGCACTGGAGCATCTAGATCCGCGCCCACTGACGGAAATGAAGATTCTCGGCCACTGGCCGCGGCGATCGTCGGCGGTGAAGGCCTCCAAGGCACTGCTCCGCTTCTTGCAAACTTCTGACCTGCGCGATAGGATGTGACTTTAACGAATGCTGACTTTTTTGTAAGAAGTCTATAGACTGTCCATAGACCGCCGCTTAAACCGAAGTTGTAATCATTTTTGAGAGAACACTTGGAAAGATTTCTCTTTCATGTTGGCCCGACTTGTACTACAAAACTTATACCGAATGGACATTTCTGGGTTCATTTCAACGTTCTTTTTATCCCATCTTTCTTCTTTAATGCAACTTGTAAGCTTGATGCCCAGAGTCTAATGGCATTAAGAAGGCGAGAAAACATTTATGCTTACTTTGTATTATAGCGGAACGGCAGAAATTGACCGATAATGCGAAATTAGGATAAGTTATTGCATGATTTCTCGTTCTGTTTGCGAACACGAGGATCCCTTCGCGGAAAACACCTCTGTAGTGAGGAGGAAATAAATCCAATGGCTGAGTGCGTGACGGGCAGAAAAGAGCATCTCGATAGAAGTCATGCAGAAATCTGATATGGCTGATTTATTATAAATAACAAGAATGAAACGGTGTTGCTTGCCAAGCAAGTCATGGCCAGAACGAATCAACAGGGGAGAGAATGATACATGCATACAAGCAAAAAAAAAGTGTTTTCCACCTCACGACACAAGGCACACCGCGGGAGCTTCTAAGAACTCTTCAGCTAGGTTCTTAACGTCCCGATAAACGTGCATTGAGTGTCGGGCACAGGGCAAGTGGACGGACGCCAGAATACTTGAAAACCATATCGACAATCACTCCGCTTTATCTGCACAGGCGGTAAGGAGACAGCATGCACGATAACAGTAAAGGAACACAGAACAAGCAAAGAAACAGGTGCCTAGGCTGCGGACAACACCAAACTTCGGCGCCAACTTCGGTGTCGAGGGCGAGACTATCACGTGAGAAGGTTGCGAAAATGTCTTTACACGCCATCGGTGTTTTGTGCCGGCTCTAGGAATGGAGGTAAGCGAGCGGGAAAGCTTTTTGTTTGGGGGACCTTGATGCTATTAGTGAGAAAAGCTTTTTATTCATGACTCTGACCGTATCTGCAAAAGAGCTCTCCAAAAGTTCAAGTAGGCCGCTTCTCCCGGTAGTCTCACCTTTCATGACTCTTCACGTGTGGGCTATGCATCCGCCGAAGGCTTCTGCGTAGTTCTTGCTTGGAGGGGTGTACTTGCGCTTATTCGCGGTCTGCGCAATGAATTTTCACTGAGTGCAAGGGGGAGCTGAAAACAGCTGTATATATTGCAATTTTAATTTTCCTCCTCTGCAGAAAGCAGATAAATAAATAAATCTGGGTGAGGATGTTGCTGTTCGGGTGTTTTCGGGAGACTGTGCTTGTGATGGCGCATGACGTTTTCAGGATTCGTAGGTCTAGCAAAAACGCTGTGGTTGCACTGTGACCGCAGCGAAAGGTATTGACACGTGCGTGTATAGTCCGTAACGTAAATTAGCCCACTTATAACTCATTACGTGTCTAGTGTTTGAAGTTCTATTCTAGGCTGCAATTTCATGAAGCTGCAGTCCTCGATATTGTAGTGCTTAAATTTGTCGGTGTGTTTTTTTTCGCAGGCTTCTGTAGTCACATATTTTGAAAGTAATGGCTTCTATATGGAAACAAAAACTATATATATATATATATATATATATATATATATATATATATATATATATATATATATATATATATATATATATATATATATATTATATATATATATATATATATATATATATATATACATTGGATGCTCGTTAGCGCTGAAGATAATAGCTAAAACTTTTAAAATGTCCCGTTTCCTTCACATAGTGACTCCCTTGCTTGCTAAACATTTGAATGAATAAACTTGAGTGGCATAAAACTGGCTATGAATGAATAACAGTGACGATGGACAAAGCAAGTTAAGGGGAGGTTGCTTCACGAGCTTTCAGCGAGCGGTAATACACTGATTGGTTTATGGAGACCATCCCCATGGTCTAAAAGATAAATCTAGGGATCATAATACAACATTGATGGCTGTCCGCGCACGGATGTTAACACAAAACTGCAAATACACCCGACTTCCGTTCTAGGTCGACTGGCGGAGGTGACGAAATAAACTGACGCCTCGCCGAAAGCTTTGGCTCGCAAGGGCGGACGCCGATGCTGACAGAGAAAAAGAGCAGCTCGCCGCGGACGAGATAAACGGAGACGGAGCGGCGCGTAAAGAAGACACGCCACATCCCATGAATGCCCACAAGGAGAAACCCGACGCCGCCGACGGCGGAGGCGGCGGCCAATACGTGAGGGTGGATCCGGACGCAGTGATTCCCCCAGCGCACGACTGCAAGCAAGATGTCGAGGACGACAGTGACTACCTCTGCGGAGTGGGCAACTACAGACCGAACTGGCTGCAGAGGTTCGCGTCGTCCCGCTACTATGCCCTCATCTTCGGACTGCTGGGCATCTTCCAGGGTGCCTACCGTACGTACCTCGTGGGTACGCTGTCCACCGTGGAGAGGCGCTTCTCCCTTTCGAGCCGGGCCTCGGGGATCATCATGATCGCCGATGACCTGAGCCCCATCGTGGCCAATGTCTTCATGATAGTCTGTCTGAGGCGCACCAGCAAGCCCAAATGGGTGTCTGGAGGGATGCTGTTTTCGATTCTCGGTGTCCTGTCCAGCGTGTTGCCGTACTTGGTCTACGGACCCGGCAAGCACTTGCTAGTTGATGTGCAGAAGAGCGGCGGCGTCACGGCTCAGGCGATGCAGTTCTGCGGCACTTCGGATCAGGAGGCGGCGGCGGCTAGTTGCCAGGCGTCCAAAGAAGACGCCGCATCGCTCGGGCCTCTCATCTTTTTTTTCCTGGGCAACTTTCTGAACGGGCTTGGCAGCACGGCATACTATGTCATCGGAACGACTTACATGGATGACAATGTCAAGAAGAAGCATTCGGCTGTGTACTTTGGTGAGCTCCGCTTCTGTGCTACCTTCAGTTGGATGTTCGAGAAAGTAATTGTTCAGTTTAAGTAGTAGTTGCATTGTTGTTAGCGCAGAACCATTTCTATCTCGAGCACGTGGTCTTAATTTCACTGCTGTGAGACGGGAATTAGAGAGCCGATCGGGTGAAAAACGGTTATTAGAAAAGGAAGTTAGTGGCAATGATCGGCTTGCTGCGTATTTTTTAAAGGTCTTCACCGTGGTTTAATAGAGGATGTGTTGTGCTGCTGGACTGATCTTGACCTTGCCTCGACGGTCGTATTTTCATGTTGGTCCAACGCAAAAACGCAGGCGATTTAATTTTTAGCGCATGTTAAGAACGCGCAGTTAAAAATTAGGGCGAACCTGTCGCTCGCTGCATCTCTTATTACCTAGTTGCAGTATTGGTTGCTAAGAAGATTCCACTTCTCTCGCTAAGTGTTTACCTTTAATACTTGTTACTTTCATCGCACTTTTTCTGAGTGGTAGCTTTATTTACTGATCATATGCTTGAAGCTGTTTATGCGTAGAAAAGGCTAAATATCATTCTAATTTTACGCGTATTCTTTCGCAACATGCCTGCCAGTTTGGTAATTACGCGTGCATAATAGTTGACGATAGCATTTATGCGCAGCGTAAATTTCGTTTCCCTGAAAAAAAGTGAGAACAAGTCGCTGAAGCACATAGCGTGGTAACATTACGTATATTTTTGAAGAACTTATATATCAGGAAAGCATGGGCCTCCGCCCCTGCGTCTCCAGTGCATTACAATGTGAAATCAAACATATTTTGGCTTGTGTTGGTTTATGGGGGTTTAACGTCCCAAATCGACTCACGCTATGAGAGGCGCCGTAGTGAAGGGCTCCAGAAATTTCGACCACCTGTGGTTCTTTAACGTGCACTGACATCGCGCAGTACACGGGCCTCTAGAATTTCGCCTCCATCGAAATTCGACCGCCGCGGCCGGGATCGAACCCGCGTCTTTCGGGCCAGCAGCCGAGCGCCGTAACCACTCAGCCACCGCAAACATATTCATTCATTCCACTTCATTGTAAAATGCAGTCCCTGTGGTGAATGTGTTTTCTTGGGCTCTGTCACGTTTCCAACAGAGGTAAAGCACACGAGAAGTTCGGAGGGCTACCTATATTACAGCTAATGGCGGTATTCTTGAACAGAAAGAACAAAACGGCTTCCCCAGAGTTATGTCTCGAGTGAGTTCGTATGTGCTTTAAAATTCACGTTGCAGGCTTAAATGGCGAATGTTTTGTTTGCTTCATGGCCAACTAAATAGTTGGTATAGCCAACTAAATAATTGGCTATGCCGACTACAAACTACCAACTCTTTCACTGCAGAGTATATGAGACGCAGGCCTGGTTTAGTCTCCACCCAATACAACATCTGATGACACTTGTGCATGCATATTATAAAAGACACGCTTTTTTTATTCACCTCAGGATCGCTATACGTCTTCCGGCTCTTGGGGCCTGTCTTGGGCTTCACTTTGGCATCGCTCAGTTTGAGTTACCCGGAGGAAATGACAGGTAAGCGAACATCTGCAGTTTAATATCAGTAGAGGATCAGCACTACCAGACAAAACCTGGACCTTCTGTAGCTTCGATCAACAGATATCTCAATAAGAGAGTAATTACTCATTGACATCCACCCAAGCGCAGCCGTACGGCTGCGCTGTATAGCTTTCCTTTGTAGCTGTATAGCTGCGCTTGGGTGGATGTCGATGAGTAATTACTCCCTCATTACAAATCTACTCCACCTTGGGGGATTCCCCTGAACATTTGACCAACTGATATCTTAACCGCTGGGGTGTTAGCAGGCTTACATTTTGATGCTCGCACGGAATTCTTCTTGAAATTGAACAATAAAAAAATAAGGAAAGAGTACCAACGGAGTAGGAAATGCAGTTACGCCAGCCATTCTCTTTTATGTCATGTCAATAGCGGATGCCTATCTGTAAGCCATCTGCGAGCTTGACTTTCGGGTAGCGAGAGTGCAAAAGGCCCACTTTGAGAAGGAAATCTTCCACGCGCGGAGTACATCGTGTACTGCTGGACTGCCTACAGGGCTACAAGCGGCATCCAGAAAATTTAAAGACAGACAAGGAAGAAATCGTCTGAACAGTGCAGCCATGCGAACAAGTGCTCTCGGCGAGCACGAGCAATTATCTTGACACGACATCACTTTCTGATATGTACGTGTGACAGCGGTGAACAATAACTCGGTTTTTCCGCCTTTACCTAAGTCGTGTTTCCTTGAAACGAAATGCGGATGCTCTAACTCTTATACGGTTTAACATGTGCGTAATGTGTACGCGATGTGTCTTGGTCACGCTATGTCTTCTTCTCGGGTGGATTGTGCAAGTTCTTATCCAGCATAGCAGATGAAACTTCTGTGTGGAGGCATTAAATAAGCTCATCCTGCGAACGTGTGTGGTTACCCGGTGGTCGTAGGAAAATTTTACGGAGTTGGTGCTCACAAAAACAAGTTTATCGTAGCGCTATCTCGTTATCCGGTCACCTGGTGCTGATACCAGCGGCTGAGTTTGGCACGTCCTGAAGGCGTTTGAGGTGATCAACTTGCGTGAGGCTGTACAAATGAACTGTTTTTTGTTCGGGCAACCGCACCTTGCAAAAATAATACCGAAGCGGTGGTCTATTGGTTTGAGCATCCGCCTTGCGTGCTGTGGGTGCGGGGTTCGATCTCCAGTGCCGCCGCGTACAAGCTTTGCATTGGCCCAATACAATGGGCACAAGCTTCCCCCTGGCATAGTCCTCGGAGTGTACGGGGTGAAATTCCTGGAAATGGGTTTTTGACCCTACGTTTCATAACGAGAATACCTTGTGTCATGGTGCTTATTACCCAAAAGCTCCCCTTTCGCCTTTAAAATTCATGGTTATCATCCGCATCCTGCAACATTCTGCGCTCGACTGATCATAGGCTGCACGGACACATGGACAGTACATAATAATATACCCGTTTCTGTCATGCAGAATAGATATCGTAAATAAACGGTAGGCTTCAAGCTACCCAGAAAAGAATCTAACCCGGGCGGCCCGACGGCCCAGTTCATACATATCAGCGTCATGACCGAGCAAGCGCCTTTTGTGGTGCAGTATTTCATGTGGTTCCTACGAGCAGCTCGGGACAGCTGGATGGCCTTCCGACGTCGTTCCGCGAAGCGGGGCTGATGTGGTCACAAAAGCGGAGGTCTTACGGAGCCGCTTTGCTCAATTTGTTTGCCAAGCAGAGAGGAAAGCTGCCCTCTCGCCTCCGATGCTCGCTACCCTCAGAAACCACGAATCATTGCGATTTTTTTTTTGCTGCGCAATGCAAGAATACGACGAAATTTGGGAGATGTCAGACGACTATATATAAAATATTTACCTTTCTTGTATCAGTGGCGTCGATGTGAGATAAAGTTCTTGGCTAGCTCCATTCATGAGAAGAAACAGTAATAGTGCTGTATTTCGGAGGGACAGAAACTGGAAGAAAATCTGAGGAGGCATAAACGAGCCGCGGTCAGGAACAAGCGGCACGTGGCTCACCGGATGACGCCAGAGTTCCTTCTTTGCTAGTGGGTGGTATTCCCGGCATACATGGCGTTCACAGACCTCGAGCTGAAGGTCCAAAAACTGCAAAACTACAAGCTGAACTACCCAACATAAACGCTTTGCAGTTTTTGAACCTTCAGCTCGAGGTCTGTGAACGCCATGTATGCCGGGAATACCACCCACGAACAAAGAAGGCACTCTTGCCTTTTAAGTCTGCACACTCAAAGACAGTGAAAAGGGGATTAGCACCTTCATGCACGGAATCGGTCCTCAGAAGATCGTGTGGGCATAAATTGCAAGCAAGTTGTGACAATTAGGTGCGCCGGCTTTTGGCAGCAGGTTACTCTTTGTCACTTTTGACAGCTGTGGCTGAGGCCCTGATCCAGAAGCAAAAAACCAGAGAGCCAGGCAAGATGGCGGCGGCCTGAATGTGAAACGTACAGACCAGTGGTGGTGCCTTACCTACATAAACTCTCGCACCACCTCAAGAGAGTGGCAGTCAGGCATGTAGTCCCTCTGGCGTTTTCTGCGCCGAACAAGCTTTCCAAGCTGTGCTCCCGCACGTGCGGGGGTGGAAGGCATGGCTGCCAAATCAGGCATGGGACAACATTTGTCCCTCGCACTACCAGAGTTGTGTATGCATTTCCACTCTCGTGTGGAAAGACTTACATCGGGCAAACGGGCGTTGTATATATGAGCGACTCAGGGTGCATGCGGTTAATGTAAGGAATAAAGTTGAGAAAGGTGCACATCTTGTGTCGCACTTTAATGACTGCAGCAATTGTGCACCGCGATTCGAAGAGGCGGCGATTCTGGGCAGAATCAGAAATGAACACGCGCGCCTGGCTCTCAAAGCATTTCATATTAAGAAAAAAGCTGAAGGATGCATCAGCGATACCTCCCCATCTCTTTACTCAGCCGAGTTTGTTTCTGTGCTTGCGTCGTTTCCACTAATATCAGATGACGAGTTTTTTTGTTTGCTTGCGCAGGTGCAGCAAAAGGTATATATACGTTGGTTTAAGAAGAATAAAGTAGTTGTTAGTGTTGCGCCTGTCCTTGTGTTTCTCTCGTGTACATGGGTTGTGTAATATTTTGCGCACATCGTTCATCTGTAGTATTTAAATGGTTTCGCTCAGCATTTCTAAAAACGGGTTGTTGTGGCGTAGAGAAGGGACTGTAAAGAATGTGATGTGATTATCAAATCAAAATGTCCGGAAAAAATCCCCAGAATCCTCTTTAAGTGCTCTCGCGCTAAAATGTGCTCCCCCCCCCCCCCCCTCCCCTTTATTTTTCCTTTTGTGCGGCTGTCAGGAGACGCCCCTGTTCAACCTGGCGACCCGCGGTGGGTCGGAGCCTGGTGGTTCGGATACATATTCATAGGCCTGGGCATATTCGTCAGCACGCTGCCCATGCTCTTCTTCCCGAAGAAGATCCGCTCCAAGTCTGAAGCGAACAAGGAGGACGCGGTCTCCAAGAACAAGAGCCTCAGGACAGAAATAAGAGGTAGCATCTTCATTTGTTCCTGCTTACTCGGCAGACAGTGCCGATGAGAAGGTCCCGTACTGCCGCTTTGGCTTAGCGGCAAAGATGTATGAAGTGGGCTGTGAATTTAATGTTCAGCCCTTTACTGCGGCTGGAAGAGCGCAATAAGAGAGAGATGTAAATGCGTATGCTATAGCTCAAGTTTCTTCATAGAAAGTTCAGGAGACCGAAATTAGTATACAGCCTGATTTTGCGGTTGCATTGGCATCTAAAGGTTTGGCGCCTGCTGCCGCGGGAAATGCAACATCGATCACTAGGCACCCGTCCAAGCAGCCATTGTTGCTGCCAATCACTGTGCGATACGTGTGAATGGAGCAATCGAAATTTAGCATAAGGTGAAAAAGTGCATGTGAAGTTCTCAAGCCTTATGCATTGTAATGGGATAAAGGAAGGCGCCACAGCCTGGTGCCCGAACATTTCCAGAAGAATGCCAGAATTTCCCTTCAGCAATGTGCACCAGAGCTCGATTGTGTTTCACAACACCCCATCAGCGCCAAATTCAGTAGCCAGAACACTGTCGTACGATGAGACCGCCGGGTTTGTTTGTGTATACGCGTATGTGTGCTTGAACTGAGCGATGATTGCAAGAGCGGGACAGCGGATGTCACAGGCGCAGGTGACAGTCACGTTCTTGCAAATCGAACGGTGCATAATGTACAGGGTAGCGGGAATCTCCCGTTGCTATAATGAAAAAAAAATTGCTGGTGGTTTAGCTCTGATTAACCGTGGTCGAAAGCGAAAAACTGCGTCTCCCTGGCTACGTTTTTGCTCGAGCGACTGGCGGTTTCCATAGATAGCCACACACACACACACACACACACACACACACACACACACACACACACACACACACACACACACACACACACACACACACACACACACACACACACACACACACACACACACACACACACACACACACACACACACACACACACACACACACGCGCGCGCGCACACGCGCACACGCACACGCACACACACACACACACACACACACACGCGCGCGCGCGCGCACATTAGCGGGCATTTTTTTTTACTTGTTAAACTTCTCGCTTTCTTCGAAACGACATTAAAGGCCCTCACAGAAGACAGCATATATATTTAATACAGCTTCGGCGATATTTACAACCGTCTTATTGCTCGTTCTATGCGGAGATATGGAACCAAATCAGGTTCCAAGCGACGCGCAAACCTTGCAGATAATTTCAGAAAGCCAAATTGAAAAAGATGTTTTTTCGGGGAAAGTAAATGGTGCAATGTGAGACAGGCGTCATTTCCTTTTCTTAAAACCAACTTTCATTTTCCTTCGCTTACGGCGCGGCTCGGGTATCCAGCGAGATATGTGAGACAGGCGTAATTTCTTTTCCTTAAAACCAACTTTCATTTCACTTTCCTTCTCTTACGGCGTGGTTCGGGTGTCCACTGAGATGTGAGAGAGGCGTAATTTCCTCTTCTTTAAAACCAATTTTAATTTCATTTTCCTTCCCTTACGGGCGCGGTTCGGGTGTCTACCGAGATATGTGAGACAGGCGTCATTTCCTTGTTCTGACCTACTACGCTACATTCAAAGTCCAACTAGCGGCCCCACTGACGGCTCGAAAAGCTGGCGTAGTGAAGCTTTTCGCTTCAAAAATATGTGAGCAAGGTTACGCCGTCCGAGCAATCTCGCACTGTGGCTTTAAGTGCGTTCTAAGTAAGCACCAGCGCCTATTCCTCGCTTTTCGGTTTTACAACGTTGTAAGTACGGCGAAGAGCGCACATATACTGTCCGTATTACAACGAGAATTAATCACTGGACTTCGGCTGGGCTTTTTTTTTCAGTTTTCACTTACCTAGTGAAGATCAATAAAACTTCCCGCTGCAACAGAAGTCCTTGTAAGTTAAAAATGTACACGTGTAAGAAAGTCGAATATCAGTAAAGCTAAATTGAAGCGGACAGAAAACTGGTTCAAATTATGGGGAGTTTTAATTAAAAAGCACTCAGTCGGCGCCCCTTCCTCGTTCACAGCGCCGAAGCGTCGTTAATGCTGTTTAGAAGAAACCATCAACTTTAATAAATAAGAGGTCGAAATTAAGCAAGCACGAAATTTTAAATAATAATAATAATTGGTTTCTGGGGAAAGAAAATGCCGCAGTATCTGTCTCATATATCGTTGGACACCTGAACCGCGCCGTGAGGGAAGGGATAAAGGAGGCAGTGAAAGAAGAAAGGAAGAAAGAGGTGTCGTAGTGGAGGGCTCCGGAATTATTTCGACAACCTAGGGATCTTTTACGTGCACTGCCATCGCACAGCACACGGGCGCCTTAGCGTTTTTCCTCCATAAAAACGCAGCCGCCGCGGTAGGGTTCGAAACCGGGAACTCCGGATCAGTAGCCGAGCGCCTAACCACTGAGCTACCGCGGCGGGTCGAAATTTTAAATATTTACTGTTTCGCAAAATCTTGTGAACGTACCTAAGGATAACCCGTAGACCGGTGTTTTAGGATTTTTTTGTTTCCTTACTTTCAGAGGGCCTAGAAGGAATTGGAAGGCTGGCCCGAAATCCTGTGTACGTCTTCAGGCTGCTTGGATCCATTGCGAGCTACATCGCCTTGGCCGGCTATTACATCTCCTTCCCGCGTTACACGCAGCATCAGTTCTCCCAGACTGCGTCGAAGGCTAGCCTTCTTGCCGGTGAGCTCACAATGCCGCTTGTTAGTGACGCAAAGTCACGAACCCCTTGCTTCCCTACCGTTCTTCTTTCGCGCTGGTTTTTCCAAACATGCAACCTCTCCAACTTGCCCAATTTCGCAATCTTGGGCATAGCAAGGTTACGCTTGCCAGATTAGTCGCACTTAGATAAAGCTTCGCAGCACAACGAAAGCTGCTTAATTCCGCAATTCGTGAAGAGTAGTGAGGCAGATATCAAATTTAGCATGGCCGAGTCATGTTCGGCGGCAAAATTCACGCAGGTCCCACGTATATACTGTCCAGCGTGGTCGGCATCATCCTGGGCGCCATATTCGTGCACAAGGTGAAGCCAACGCCAAGGGTGGTCGGCATTCATACGGTGGTCGTTGGCATCATATCTGCTGTCGGCATCATTTCGCTCATGGCCGTCAACTGCGGCTCAATACAGTACCCGGTTGTTCCAGATGCTGTTGGTGGGTGAGCAACCGTTTTCACTTCCAAAAGTGTTGAGCAGCCAAACTTTAAACTCTCTTTTGCCGAACGAAACGTAACCCCCTCTTATAAGAATGGTCTATAGACAGTCTATAGACTTCTTTTAGACTGTATTGCCTTCCTATAGATTCCTTTTTGTCTATTCATAGTCTATAGACTGTCTATAGACTAAAGTATACTAAACGTGTAAGGCCATAAATTCATAGATCGTCTATAGATTCACTAACATCTGTATTGCCTATAGACTGTTCTCTATAATTTGTCTATAGAAAGTCTATAGACATTATAGACAATAGTCTATGGACAGTCTATAGACTTTCTAAAGAAATTTTGGTAAGGGTTGTCGCGTTACTTACAACTGTGGCTGTTTACAAATCATCTAAAAAGACTCGTATTTGACAGCTTGATATCTGCATGTTTGCTTACGTCATCTTACTTCTCAACGTGCACAGAGTGAGTATTCAAAACCAGTGCAGCGACGGCTGCGACTGTTCCACAAGAGTCCATCGTCCCGTGTGTGATCCTGCCACAGGGACGCAGTACTTCTCGGCATGTTTTGCCGGATGCCCGTCGAGCGCCTCTAATGAGACAGTGAGTCGCCTCGTCTTGTTCTATTTCCAGTGTCCACAGAAATCCAATGGAGAGAGGCACGACATTTCAAAGAGCTGTGATGCTCTCGAGAACTAGAAACTAGCACAGTACGCGTGTACAGACATGAGGCGAAGAGTAGCAATTCGAAACAAAAAGAGGCTTCCCTTAACAAGCGGAAGGCATCATAATTTAATAAAGCCTTCCTCTTACATGTCCTCTGAGTCTCCGGAGCAAGGGACGAAAGCAGTAATACTTTGTCATATTTCTGTCACAGTGTTAGTATAACTGCTGCCAAGCGTTTTGGTATAACGCGTAAACAATGGATGGTTTTCCTACGCATAAGGAAACGATTTGGTGATAAAGTACATGGTGAGGCAACATCGTGAACACCGGACCGCACCGTTGGGGAATACTGTAAAACAATTGTGACCGCCCGGTATTCTTTAAAGCATCAACATTAGCGTTACGCTTCTCTGTTCCGCCGAAATAATGCCGGCATGACATGGAATTAAATTCTCGACTTCGTGCTCAGCAGGCAAGACGTTATAGGAACTTAGGAACCACGGTGGGTATAAACGTTCAAAACATGGTTTTTTTATTGCTCATAAAACAACTATTGAGTGGAGCATTGAGGAGGGAGAAAGTGTCAAGCGTCTCTCCTCTTACAGACCTCTCCTGTATTATTTAAAGTCTCTCTCTTCTTGCAATAAAAATAAAAGGGATGCGGAGGGGTGAAGAACGAGGTCTGCGTAGCGCATTTGATCTCTCTTCCTTTCACTTAAATTTATTTATATTTATTTAGACTTATTTCTTCTTTCTGCGCGTAGTTATGAATGTGGCCGCACTGATGCACTCCAGCGAACTCAGCTTTGCTGTTTTCAATTTCCTGTAGCCATCTATTTCTACTGTTCAAGTGTTCTAGTGTTATCGTGTTAGTGTTACAGTGCAGCAAATGTGAAGTTATAACACCAAATTAAGAATCAAAAGGATGCGATATTCTAAGCAGCATATTTTCACTTTGCTCTCTGCTTATTTGCAGGCATTCAACGAGTGCCTGTGTCTTCAGTCAGAACCTGGTATGAACGTATTTACGCAAGGCAGCGTAACTAATGGCCAGTGCGAGCAGGACTGCTTTGACGCAATGGTGATATTCGCCGCTGTGATCTTCGCGATTCAAGTCGCACTGGGAACAACCCACGTTGGCTCGACTCTCATCGTGCTGAGGTTTGTGCTAATACCCTGCTGAGTTACAGTGGATAAGGTCCGCGGAGAAAAGACACTGAATAAACAAACTCACAAGAGAGAGGCGTCGATTGAAAGGCGCAACGATTAAGCGTCTGCGCTTGCTCTTTATCCGCCTACACAGTAGCTTCCCAATAACACCAACGCAGCTTCGAAGAAATTATTGTTTTCGACCTTACTTTACGCATCCAAATAATGTCGGAGTTGGGATTTGTATTTTTTCAGACGGACAAGTTCCTTCCACCCTTTATAAATGGTCCATAGACAGTCTAACTACTTCTTATAGACTTTTTTGCCTTCCTATAGATATTTCGTTTTGTGTATTCATAGTCTATGAACTAAAGTCTATAAATGTGTATGGCCATAAATCTATAGATTCTCTATAGACTTTCTATAGCATTTTCATTGCCTATTGACTGTTCTCTAGGATGTTTCTATAGAGACTCTGTAGACTTTATAGACAGAAGTCTATGAACAGTTAATAGACTGTCTAAAAAAATTTTGTAAGGGCAGTTTGCTTTAAATCTATAATCAGTGTACCGAGAAAGCGGGGCGCGACACGTTCATGTTCTTTCGATTCTTCTTTGTTGGACACACGGGATCTCAAGGTGATAGGTGAACTAATGTGTCCCAGCCCAACGCTCACGTAGCCCGCCTCAACGGGAATTTGCATCCTGTGGTCGCGGGAAAATTCACGTTTTTGTAGATTCGCGTGTTAAGTTCTGTTGGCAAGTGGTGTACACTCCTTTCAGAGCGTAAACTTGGCACTAAAGGAGCCGTTCTTCCTCTTTGCAGGTGCATAGAACCGAGAGACAAGAGCCTATGTCTGCTGACAATGTCAGCTCTAATGAACGCTTTTGGTAAGTGAAAGTTCCAGCTTTTTTTTTTTGGAGGGGGGGGGGGGAGATTAAGCACTGCACGACTTTCTGCGCACTCCAGAATTAAGGAAAGTGGGCAGGTGACTCAGCCAGTTGCATTACTGGAATCGTTGCAATGGCATATGCCAGTGGGCATGCCCTGCAGCTCTACATATAATGTTTGGTCATGTTTGTGCAGAGTGCTTCTAATTCCAAAACTTCAACTTCAGTTCAGTTTAAATCAATTCAGCTCAGTGCATTTATTTTTAAAGAAAACCCTCCCAGCTATAGCTTCTTATTGCAGCCAGAAAAATAAAAAAATCAAAAGGAAACTTGAACCCGGATTTCTATAAAGGATTTTAGGATATGTATGAATTCTTTTCCGAAACGGCTCGCAGTTCAGCCTCATGGCTAGGAGTGCGCAATCGGAAATAAGATATCATTTAATGGACTATAAAATTTTTCTTGAATGCTCACGATTGGCGAAGTCAGAGTAAACGCAACTATTGCAATTTTGTTTTTCTAGCTTGGTGCTAAAGACAAGAAATAAATGGCACACAACGCTCATTATGGTTTTCACGCTTTTTATCAAGAATAATCAAGGATATTCTTAAAGTAATTGGATGTTATATTGAACCTTCTGTTGCAAGTTTTTTATTGTGATTTCAGTATCAAAGATTGCTTTGCTGACCAATTCAACCATTAACTGCAAGGACACTGGACGCACTTGCAGTTTAAGCACGTGTCTACAAAGTGCAAGAAAATTCCACTAACATGGCTTGGTGCATCCTGGCGGCAACACCAGGACAGGTGACAATACTGGATCGCCTCGTATGAACGCGATCGTAGAGCTTAAGGTGACATGCGAGCTTGTGGCAATCTTAAGTTTTGAGGGGATAAATTTAAGCGCACATTTCTTTCGCTCCTGCCAGCCTTCATCCCGTACCCGCTCATCTACGGCGCACTCACGGATGCGTCGTGCATCGTCTGGGAAGACCGGTGCGGAGATCGCGGATCGTGCTGGCTCTACGACCTCAAAAAGCTGCGCTACCTCATCCACGGGGTCACCACCGGGCTTCTGGTCACCGGCTGCGTGTTCCAGGCCTGCATGGCCTACCACTGCAAGCGCATCAAAAACTTCTACGACGACGAAGAGGACGCTGAGGCCAGGCATGGCGAAAAGTCTGGCGCAGCGGCTGGCAGCGGCGTCCAGGAGCCTCTCAAGCAAGATGGCGCAGAAGCGCAGGAAATGCACGCGATTGGTGACGGCGCTGAGCGGCGCCCGAGGACTCGAACAACGAGCATTGATAGCTGGGAGTTCCAGAACTTTAACCAGATCGCCAACGTGACCAAGTGAAAGTTCTTTTTCATAGTGGCTATTAGGTGGCCTCGTGTGCCCTCAACCGTTACAACATAGAAAGTCTTGCGGTGGGTCCAAGCCTTGGTCGAAGCGGGTTAAGGCGGCGAGATGTTAATTCACTGAACAATGCTTTTACTGTAAACAGAACGAACCGGAGTGGCTCTTCTTTCTTGCGCAGACCCATCGAAATGAGCGAAACGAGATAGCGCACTATATCTTCGAGCAATCTGTGCTTACATGGTCGTTCCTCGCACGTTTCCGAGATAAGGAGACGAAGATATAGTTAGAAATATACTTGTACATTATGAAAGATCATAAACTGCTCGACGAGCTAAAGAAATAGGCAAAGTGGCACTCGGGTGTTTCTTTTGAGTGCACGGAAGGCACATGTTGGCCGATAAGAAACCCCGAATATGTCTTCTTTAAGTGCGAACTGCTTTGCAAGCATAAATTAATAAAAATCGCAAGCTGCTTATGTCTATGCGCCAAATATTTTTTCTTCCGGAGTTTCACGGGCAGCTTTACGTTAATATGCACAGATGCTATCTGGAAATGGCAGTCATCAAGAAATGTTTGCGAATTATTAACGCGACAGCTTCGAGGGCCGCGTTCAGCAGAAAACCTGGTGTTGTTGTCGTCGTCTTCTGCGGCGGCAGCGTCGAAGAAAAATCCCCACAAAAGCGCATGGCCTTCCTGCCAACTAGGTTAAGTGACTTTGTGACGTCATCAGCACCCGCCTACCGTGGGAGGTGATAACCTGCCCACCGGGTTATGAGCGAACTGCCCACCGCAGCATGTGGCATTTAATTTATTGACTGGTCTCGGCAGGTTGCTCAGGGAGAGCAACCTGTCGAGACCAGTCAATAAAGGTTGCTCGTGAAGAGCAACCTGGGCTTCAAAAACCGATCAAGCAAGAAAAATGGACGGGCAGTGATGACGATGGCAACGTGATAACAACTAAAAAAGAAAAGAGTAGTTCGTGCATTTGGTACCACACAGTTTGAATTTTTTAAATTCTTCTCAAGCACAACTTACGAAAATGTGGTGGCGTTTAAAGGGTAGCGTATTTACAAGAAAATTGACAAAATTTAGCTGGCTCTTCGTTCCCTTTGAAATGAATGGGTGAGGTGGCACAGGTTTCTCTAGATAGGTTATTCATTTTTTGCACTACCGGACAAACTTCGTAGATGAATACTCAAAGGAATGACTTTTACGGAGTATCTCAACAATGACTTTATGACCAGGTGATGGAAAAACGCATCGCAAGACACTTAACTTGAAAGCATTAATTCCGCTAGCTTCTGAGAAACTGAGAGGAGCACCTCTGATTACAGGTGGTCTGCGTGATTGGTTTCGGACTCACAGTCTTTTTAGACCACAGCATAGCGTCAAAATAGAAGTCTACAATAGAAATAGCGTTATTATGAAACTAACTTATAAGCAAATTGGAATTAAAAGTCTTAAATCTCTTCAATGCGGAACAAGCAATCATATCAAAAGAAAGTATGTAAGAAATGCACTCTTTGGTATATAGGTTACCGCCAAGAACTCTGCAGAAGTGCTCTTTTGAGGAAATGGACTGCCGTACTATTCAAGCTTAATATACGTCCAGAACTCGACCAAGCAAAAAACTCTGCATGTGACATGAGAGTTGCTTTAAAACTTAAAAAAAAATCTGTTCTTTCGCATGGATAATGTTCCGTGATTGAATGTGATCCAGGAAAGAAATTAAGGATTGCATGCGGTGCAGAGCTAACTGAAGAAGTCAGTTTTTGCCATTTTGCTTTTTGGCGCGCTCGTAAGGGATTCATTAATGCAGCAAGACAAACACTAGCCGATCTCTATCACCGGCGCGTGCGATTGCTGCTGCGGCAAAAGCAAAAATAAAAACTGGAACGACGACGAAGAAAACGGCTTCTTATTGAGGAAAATGCTACGCTGCAACGTTGTCTTCGTAGCCTTGGCCACTGGCCTTCTGACGGAGCTTTCCCTGGCTGTGCCTCACCTGGAAGGTGTCAGGTAAGGGTAGCGTGGGTGCCGAAGCGCCGTTTTCTTTCAAGTGCAGTCTGCACGCCCCTACTCGAGTTTCAGTTGCTGTGTCCGAGCAGAGCTATAAAGTAACACTTTGAGATCGTCACGGCCATCCGATTCTGACGTGAATTAGCAGTATGTATCCGCCTAACGCTGCCACAGCTCGACAGTGACAGTGTCCACAGAATTGTTAGGAATTGCGATGGGGTTCCAATTATGCTTGCTCCTGTGAGCTTGAGGACGTGACGCGAGGCTCCGGCAAGTTTAAACAGTGCTGAATACACCAGTTTTCTTGTATAGCGCAAGAAGTATAGGCAAACCTGCCTAATATCTCGTAGTCGTCATCCGCCCGAGATGACTTTAACGTTACCGCACCCGTTCATTACTAATGGGTCACATGAATCACATGCGTCATGATACTGATTGGGTAATCATTGCCCATTTGACCCAGGTACTTCCTCTTCTCACAATTTTTACATGCCCCATATGCGTGCAGCTGTAACAGAAAGCTGGGACACCACACAAACACCCCTTCCGCTCTGGAGTTTTTCCCTCAGCCGTGTATTCATAAAAAGGGCCTGAATCAAATAGGCAAGCATTTGATTCAGAGGAATCTTCAACGGTAACGCAGGTATTCTGTAAACAGGGTGTGGACTAGCCGTATGTAAAGGTGCTGGAAAATGCATATCGGGACCGTATAGCGACCATAGTTGTCACGTGGAAAGTGGTGAAATCCCAAAAAGCAAGGGTGCCAGTCACGTAGGCACAATTTGTACACTACTACAGTTCACCGTATTTTTACTAGAGATATTCAGAGAACAGATTTGGGAAGACCTAGGGATAAAAGATGATGGAGACTACTTAATGTAATCTGCGTTTATCTGATGACAACGCCCTGCAATACAACCCAGAGGACAAATTGCAGAGGATGATTGATGCCTTAAAAAGATAACGCATAATGATGGGCTCTAAAGATAGACATGAACAAAACTAAAGTAATATTCCGCAGTCTGTGCATTGAACAACAGTTTACAATAGGCGGTGAAGCATTGGAAGCGGTAAGCAAATACGTCTACTTAAGGCAGGCAGTGACCCCGGATGGGGACTACGAGAAAGAATTAGGAGAATAAGAATGGGGCTGGAATGCCTTCGACAGATACTCTCAGATTCTGAATACAATTTACCGGTATCCCTCAAGGCCAAATTATGTAACACTTGTGTCTTGTCATTTAATATATGAGGTAGAAGTTAGCAGCTAATGAAATATTATGTTGAGAACATAGCAGCGAGATGCGAAAACAGTCATTGATGAGACATAATCAGACAGGCAAGTAAGAGACTGGGGCAGGAAACAAAGGTGTATTAACGATATTTTAGCTGAAATTACAAACAAATTGGCATTCGCAGAGCATGTAAAATGTAGAGAAAATAGCCGAAGGCCTCTTCAGGAAGATAACGGAGTGGATACCAACGCAACGCAAACGTAGCCGTTTGAGGACAAAGAGTCAGGCGGGCGGATGATATTAACAAATCTGCTTAGATAAGATAGCTGCAGCTGGCGTAAGGCATTGTTTTTTGGAGGTCAGCGGGAAAACACTTTGTCCTCCATTGAACGTAGGTAAGCTGATGCTGTTGGTTATTCAGATTAGTGTATGTTTCTGTGATGTTTCCTGAAACCATCACCTATACCATAATACGTGTCATAATATGTATCATAATACGTGGCTTGAATTATTCTTGTGGCAAGAATCCTTTTTGTGACCCTGCTGTACTCTGAGTTCGGATTATTTATTATTTCCTTCTGCAAAAGTGCGCCAGTGGTCTTTCTTAACTGATAGGCGTACTTCATTACTTCAAACAAATTTGCATCAAGTGCTTCTTCTTCTTGTCATATTATGCACTTCGTGAAAGCTGTGACCTTCGCCAACCTCTACCTCCCAAGTGGAGGCTACGGCGTTCGGATCCTGAGTTGAAAATCGCAGCATCGAATCTCGGCCTTCGTTTATGCATTTCGATGCAGGCGACATTAAAAAAATAATCCCACGTACTCTGTGATCACATTAGGTCTTAATGACCCTCCCTTCAGTGGTCTAAATTCATCAGCTGCACTCTGCTGCTGCGCGGCTCATAACCAAGGCATTAAGCCCGAATTTCCTTGCCGTATACCATGCCACAGCGGGACCGATGAATCCGGCAATCTTACGTATACCGTCTCCGGGCAAACCGTAGCTCGCACCTGACACCCCGAAAAGTCACATTCCGGCCCATACCAAATAGCCCACTACCTACATGGTAGACTTCTGACGAGTCCATGGGAAAAGAAAAACAACTCCATCGGGTAATCGCAAGAGGCACGAAAATTGCGCTCACAAGCCATTCCTCCAAGACCATCCCAGTGCAGCAAGGGCTACCACATGGACGAGATTCTACTGCTTTGCAGCATGTGCAACAGCAGTTTGGCAATTTTCTAGAAGCGGTTTCTCTTAGCATTTCATAATCTGACAGCACACCGCGCTTGGTTTAAGAATGAGCTCGCACTTTATGCTCCCCACACGCACCCAAAGTTACCGAGAACTGCTTGAGCGGCAACCAAACGCCATGCATCATGCTCTACCGGTTTCGTAACAAGGTCATAGCGTTTATTATTGGAAAGTGTCTCGATGTTTCGCGCCTTTCCATTTCTCAGACTGGTGGAAGCTGCAGGACAACGCTTCAATGTTACCCCCAGAACTGCTCCTGCTTCAGATGAAGCTGGGGACCACCCGATGGAGGGACAACAACAGCGCTCCGGAAACGGTATGTCAGTCTTGCCAGCCAAATCCATCGCTTTGGTTCCTTTGCTTTTGCTCCAAATACATGTAATCTGGTAATTAAATTGTGAAACATACGTGAGCTCACAATTATAGCCATGCATCAATGCATGTATTATAACAGCAGGCGACCAAGCAGGTCAGCAAGCAAGAGCGGTTTGTAGTGTAGAATTTGCAATGCGACAGAATGATCCTTCCAGGCAATGCTATCATTTGCGGGTGTACATTTCATTGGGGCGATAGCTGAAAAGAACAGGCGGAAAAGGAAGTGTTACCAGATAAAGTAAGTCGGGATGTCGTCTGTCCTGTACTGTTTTATTCCTTCCTTCACCTAGTTCCACGCGATTTTGCGCTGTTTATTTGACGCTCAATCAGTACCAAGCCCTCAGCCTTCCACCCTTCTTCAGTTAAGCTTCGAGATATGACTCATTCATTCTGATCTTGAAACCCGAATGGAACTCAGTGCAGTCGAAGTGATTAACCGCACATGTGTGCTCACAAGTTCAGCGCTGATGAAGCGGGATCTTTTACTGCAGAACAACACAAGCTTTGGCACAATTCGGTACACTCGTGCTCCGTTAATACGACCCTCATTAATATGGACGATTCGAATTATGGACAACATTTCTCAGGACCAAAGTTTTTCAGTGTATTTACGCCTCGTTAATATGAAAACGCGCTGGCCGGACAATGGAGAGGGTGAAAATGCACGGAGCCCGTTAAGACCCGTCTATTTTTGTCCCGTTACTATGAACAGCGACGAGAACAAAATCCGGAGTGCCTCTGCCAGATGTTCTCGTCTTTTGTATTTTTAGTGCTGAACGCTATCTAAAGGCAATGCTAAATTGAAAATGTCGTAATAATGTGTGTGTGGCTTTATGCTTACAGCGGCAGGGTGCCCAGTTGACACCCTTAACCATTCACCGCCTTGAATGACTGCTGCGAATAAAATTCTTTCTTGCGCTATGTTGAAAACCGCATTCATCGGCTGTCGACCTAGCGAGTACAGAATTCTTGGGATGTGAACAGTCGTAGTAGGAGATACTTCATTAGACCAAGAGGCGCCATCGCGCGTCTCACAGACCACTAGGCGCTTCGACCGCGCTCCTACCTGCGCGGCATGAATTAAAAAATAACGTACCTGAAGCTTCCAAGATAGTCCTATTTTCTCTTCACTGCTCGCCACTATGCACAGAAGCCGTACATAACCGCAAACTGTTTTTTTCTTAATACTTAATTTCGTTTTCTTCATGATTCGTTATTACGGATGACTCGCTTCTTGGACACTTTTTCTCGGGAACCAAAGTGTTCATATTAACGAAGCACAACTTATTCAGGAACTATGATCGTTATTTCCGAACGAATATTATGATGAGAAGCGCGGTTTACTGAAGTCCAAAGAAGCAAATCTATAAGGACACTACGTAGCTGATGTGTCGTGCATACAAAGATTCTAGTTTGGTGATCAGTGGGATCATCAACCCAAATAAAAAAATTATAACATTGTCTCGCGGATAACTTGTTTTGGTCTTGTTTCTTTTCGTGGTAGAGCTTTAATGTTACTTTTTACAAAGGGTGGAAAACAATACTCGTCTTGCTGACTCCTTTGGAAGCTTTCCACGATTAGCGACGGAAATTTGTCACCCTGGTCTTCATCTTCCGTAAAGATATCTCCTCTGTGCCAGGTGCTCACACGGAGAACCTCCCATCTAAACTTTCTGCTAAGGTTTCCCGGTGTCAGGTACGCGGCGTCCAGCGGGATAACTACATCATTTGGGAAAACATGTCTTCGCAGGGACAGTCCTGTCTGGGCCTGGTTCCACCTGCCATCAAGACTCAGACTGCGCGCCCACCTTGGTCTGTCTGGCGTCGGACACCTGCTCATGCCCAGAGCATGCGCCCGTGCTGCTCCGCAACCAAGAACTCTTCGCATGTGCCATGCGTGCGTGGGCTTTGGAGAAATTTTACATATAGTACTACCACAGCTACGTAGACTAAATTGCTTCGTTTTACTTTAGGCAAAACTTTTGTTTGAAAAGTAGCCACTGCGAAAACTTTTTGTTGCTAATTATGTTTTTGCTTTCGTAATAACGGTAATTCACAAGGGTAGAAACTTGAGCGAGTCGGTAACGGTGATCCATGGTATGTGAGGGTAGCGCAAAACGGGACAACGGAGAAAGAAAGACGCACACAGCACAGGCGCTGTGTTGTGTGCGTCTTTCTTTGTCCCTTGTCTCGTTTTGCGCTACCCTCACATACCATGTAATAATGGTATTTAAATTTCCCAAAGCAGATTAGGTTTAGTCCGTTAGGGGAGCACAGTTCATCTTAGAGAAAGTAAAACTTAGGTGGGAGGAAGGAAGTCTTGTGTGGAGTTGAGATTAGAATATTTGCTGGGACAAGGTGGACACGCATGGTGCTAAACCGGAAATCTGTAGGAGACGCTTTTTCCTGCATTGAATGCAAGCGAATGATTATGGTGATGATAAATGGTTCCCAGCGAGGGATAAAGCTGTATGCCTTAGGGCAGTTCATGCAGGACGCAGAATATATTACCAACTTTCTTTGTAGAGAAAATACATTTGCTTGGCGCGAACACACAAGAAAGATGTCCTCTGTGACTAGCACTTTACTTATTTTTACGAGTCGTAACCATTCTTTACCGAATTTTAATGTTTCAGCTGATTGCGTTGTCCGCGTTTACTAGTCTACCAGTTGCACTTATACGGTGGGTGCTTCGTGAACAAAGGCAGTTTGCTGGCCACACCTTCCCATCCGCGCCTACTCTGGTTGCAGCATGTGATAGCCACAGGCGGCTATATTTTGCCTGAACCTAATTCTGCGGTTTCCCTATAGGTGCGCTCCTGAATAGAGCTCGTATTTGTAACCGTATACTGCTTACAGAGACACTAAGAATAGTTTCATCAATTTCTTCTTCTTAATTAAAACCACTTCTATGACCCTTCCTGGGTGTGTCGATGATCACGTTTGTCCTCTAGCAAAAGGTGCAGTTTTTAGTTTTGAAGCAATCTGGTGGCGTAGCGTGTAGTCTAGGATCAGACCACACAAACTGTGTTCATACCCAGCAATTCTGGATAAAAGGATTTTTGAACGGGAAACAGTTTATGAAAGCAATTTTTTCATATAATGCGAGAAATCAATATATCCGCAGATCACCCGACGGCCGTCTTGTATAATTTTCTATTCCCGTTTTTGCTATCGTCAAAAGCGTTCACCATTCGTTTTCTAAGGCAGTCTTAACTGTTTGATGCGATCGCGGGAAATACTTTAAAAGAAAGATTTTGCTACAGAACAGAATAATAGACCATTACCTTCAATCATAAGAGTGTCTTACAATTTTTCAATTTTCAAATTTTTTGCCCGACAAAGCTGAACTTGGACGTGCCACAGTTTACTCGCAAAATCGCACCATGGTGGCGACACCTGTGTGTGTTTTGTAGCGATAGCTACATTACGGTAGCATTTCGAGCCTTCATCGTGGCGGCGCCGCCACCCTGTGGCTGCGCCGCCACGGTGTCACGTGGTTGGTCACCTCACCAAGTTCCACTCGGCCAGCTGTAGCTATCGCGTCACTCCAGGTTTAACCTGAGCTAAACCACCGACACTTTTTTTTTATCATTTTCCAGCTTACGAAAGATGATCATTTCAAACGAAAGTAGCGCCTTTGTTGTTAGAACGCGGCATTCTGTCGATACAGGTACCCTTCAATTTGTCTTTAGTTGCTCTTCAGGCTGCAATTTCTGGTCACCTCTTAGCGCACTAACGAGGCTAACGCTTGGGGCAATTTACAGGCATGCTGAAGGCTGTCAAGAGCAACGCATTAGGACTATGCGCGCCGTATCAACTACTTTTTGCCAAGCAATATTTACACATTGGCTACTGTGTCTGGGTCAAGAAGAGTGGATACAATTAAGAATTAAAGAGAAAAAGAACGTCTGGAGTTTTAACACTGAAGTAAGCGCGAGATTAATAATGAGATAGTGTATCTGGGAATTCTTCATTTTTTTATCTGCTGGTTCGCAAACGCGCAACAAAATCTTTGCAGATGAGTGGCACTACATTTTAAAGCGATAGCTTTAAGGGTCCCGTTCTGCAGAAAATCCGGTGGTGTTTGTAGTGGCTGGGAGCGAAAGGTACGGATTGGTCGAAAAGGTGGCTATGGCACGCGTGAAGCGGTGGATTTGAAAGTGAATAAAACATTATAAAACTGGCAACTTTAGAATGTCGCAACATGACTCAAACGTCATTGCGACTTGTAAGTGTAAAACGAAATTAACTGTGTTGAAGAGGAAATTGGCATTACTAGTCGGGAATCGAACCACTGACACACTACCCGTATGCTGTCCGTATGCCACGCCGTATGCCTGCCACACTAACCGTAGATACACTATCCGTATGTCACGCCATATTCCTGCCACACTAACCGTAGACACACTACCCGTATGCCATGCCGTATGCCTGCCACACTAACCGTAGACACACTATCTGTATGCCACGCAGGCACTTTTTTTCTTCATTACATGGAAGTACAGCAACACTAACTAACGGGCTTCTAGCCTTACTTAACCAGCCGCATCCCGCGAACCTGTCATACGTAGTCACACCAGCACTCTATTAGCAGTCACAACAGTCACTGCTATCACTCTGCCCGCACATGAAAATATTGGGAGACACACGCATGCATTGAGTAACGGTAGCCAGACAGGAGGTCGATCTTGCGCAGCATATACCCCCCGCAGCAAAGCATACTGCTCTCCGAACACTGAACTAAGACTTCGATAAGTGTGGTGCTTCTGCGGGACAGGCCTGCGTGGCGATCTATCATGCGGCTCTTCCACGGGCTAAACCGTTCCATGAGCACAAAAAGATCACATGGAACCTTGGAACCTTCCACTGTAGGTGAAAATCTTAGAGTATAGGGCGTGATCTCAATGTCCTTTCTTGCTGCCAGTTCAAGAATGCCCCCTAAAAACATGGCATCACAACAAAACACGACAAAAGAATAACAACACAGACAATAACAGCACAATAACAAAGAGATGTTGTCTCTGGCATATGCTTCCATGTGTTCCATCCCCGGGCAGCGCCACACTTCTCGTTCCACTGACTGGACAGTGCCATACGGTTCCAAAGTTTCCAAAATCCCGCGATGTTCCACGTGGCACGAGACCCCGAGTAGCTTGATCTTGTTGTTCCTGGTTTCCTGATCAAATATCATGCATTCCAGCCCTTTTTGCGCGTAGCTCTACCGAGTTAAGGAGCGTCTGTTTTGATACACTATTCTTACAGGTCATCATCCAAGCATGGCTCATTTGATATTGCCCAATGCAAACCATATCGCGAAGATCCATAGCACTGGCAAAGGCATCCCCGAAGTCAGGAGCTCTGTTTGGACAGCCGTTTAGGCCACCATGCAAAAGTACAACGTTGAGCGCGACATTAATGTACGAAAGATAACGCAGAACAATCTTGCAAGTGTCCATGATGATTCCTCAAGTTGCAGGACCTCGGCCACCGGCCGATGCTTTGTTACCGGCTAAGAGCATTATGAGTAGGTGGTCGTTCTGAACAACGTAGGCCACGCAGGAACGTTCGTGCGGCTTGGTTAATGGGGATCTTTATATGTGGGTCGTGTGGTCTTCCACATAAGATGTAAATAGGATCCATGTCTGCGTGGGCAAGAGGAGCCGCAGCCGGCAGCCATTAACACTATCGCATAATACCCTCAAAGGCGAAGCTTAAGTGAGTGTTCCTCAAATTTTTGCCGCTACCGAAGTGCAGCCGCTGTGGCCGGGAATCAAACCAGCCGATGACGTGTTCAGAAGCAGAACGTTTTATTATCTGACAAATGTCTCGGGTGAAAAATTGGCCGTGGCTTAACTTGGCTAACCTTGGAATCCAGCGAAAAGCAAGGACGCTTGCTAAGAGTCTGAGGCTCGTCCATGGCAGCTCCGCTACACGCTCGCGACAGCCGTTCTATATGTACCCACGCGACCACGTGGCTATGACGTGGTATCACATGGTCTTACGACACCCCCATCGGATGTCATCACGTGGCTTCACATCACCCCATCGGATGTTCTTAAGATCAAAGGTCAAAGTCAATCCAAAGGTCACCTAGTGTCAAAGATCAAAGGTCAGAGGTCACCTAAAGGTCATGGATCAAGGCCAAGCGTCAAGGTTTCGACACCATAAATACCACATATGGTCATACACGGCTAACACGGTTGGGCGGAAGGTCGTTCAAGGTCATTCTCCAGTCCTACGCGACGACTGCTTTACCTAGCGTAGTGCTGCTTTTCGCTTCAAAAACCCATCTTCGCCGACCATGATTCCCAGCATCGTTTTCTGTTGCAGCACGTCGCCTGAAGGAATCGTGCCTGGCTGACAGCGAGTGTAACCACAACAATGAGCACGCGCGATGCCTGGATTTTGTGTGCCGTTGTCCAGCACACTTCTACGCCTCCGCGGACAGCTCACTATGCCTTCCCGGTAAGTGGAGAGCACAAAGACGTCACGACTGGCGTGAGGCTGTTAGCTGAGTGTTCATTGCAGCTGTCTCTCTGAATAACGTGACTCACTTTGAAGTCCGTCACCGCAGACTATTAGCTCAGTGCTGCGTCTTTCATAAATCGTTGATCGAAGGGGCTTGTTTCTCATAATAGGAAATTCTGAAACGCAAGCGCGTTTTAGGCACAGTTCGAATGAGGAGAATGATAATCCAGTTAAAATATTTGTTTGCTTCCGCTACTCCAACAAAAATGCATATCTGATAACACGGAGTGTCCGTTTGACGCACACAAAAAAAGTGCGTAATCTAGCTTCTCTTGATGATCGATCTTTTTGAGAACAGTGCTGACTAGAGCTAGGTTGTCTTTTCTATCAATTCGTCAATTTTGTTGCGCGTGTAGAAAATGCATTTAGGGTGTTGAAATTGAAAATTTGAGTCTTATTTCTACTTAATTTACGGAGCTGCACTTCAAACGCCAAAGATATCGGCGTCGGAATATTTGCATGCCTTGCAAGCACTAACCTTTCTGAGTATTTTCTCTAGAAGCAATTTTTTTAACTTTAGAGAGCTTTGAAGCTTCTTTGCCGAATAGTTACAATGTTTTCTCTCCTTTTCGGCCCACTAGACTCCGCGACATGGCAGCCCCTGCGCGCAGTCATGTTCCCGGCAGTACTGCTCATTGTGGCATTCGTCATACTCGGCGTCTTCGGCTACAAGAGGTGCGCTAGAGGTTCTCCAGGATGCGTTCGATGGTACTGACACAAACAAAAAAAAACTGTTTTCTCAAGCACAACTTATGTTCCCTCGTAACGTGTTCGCTACGAGATCTCTAAAAGCCGAGACAAAGAAGCCAACACAAAACCCTTCCTGTTAGACTGTGAAACATTTTGAACCTGAAGTTACCCGCGAAGTGCTTTTGCTTCTTTACTTTATATATTTAAAAATTGTAAATTACAAACAAGCCCTGACATGAGGAGCGGTGAGTTTAAAATTACTGTGCTTATCTGGAGCCGTACTGAAAATTGGCATGCACTTTTTTGTTGCGTTTTCTTAGAAGCACCGCTGGGGTCTCTTTTGAATGCTGTGAATGAATGTGCAGCTATGTTTCTTTTAAAGAACTTTTGGCTGAAAGTTTCTGAAGCCCATATTTGCTAACGCCGCCACACGTTAATTAATACAAGGATAAGCAATGAGGCTCGGCTGTCAAGGAGTTGTTTATATCATTTTTGGCGTTATTAGGCTATTCCTCGCTTCAGTACGGCCATGCGCTGTATTAAACCCCGTGTCGTAATATTTTTGCCCGTCAGCTCATAATGGGGCGCCTTTCATGCACAGATAGTCGTACCAGATCAGGCGTATTGCTAGGACCATGGTAGCCTATTAGCTGTCCACATTTGACTACATTCGCTCTTACACTTGGCTTGTCCATAAAACACTCATGGTTTGGTTCTTCGTAGAAATACCGTGCAGTATTAGGGAGATGGTACAGAAGAACTCAGAATCCAAGATCAACCAAAAACCTTTGTATCGACGAGCATGCAATAACTTTTGTCACGTATTGTCCTAAACTGTTCCCAACCGACTCTCTCTTTGTTGCAGGCTAAACGCTCCCAACAATGACAAGGCGGCGTTTCAGAAAGACTGCTCACCTACAACAAAGGACAACAGCTCCCATTGTTTCAACAGAATCCTTAAATGGATGAAAGGGCCTCGAATGTCAAAGCTGTGGCCCTACTCGCGCCCCTTCGCAGAGAACGAATCTCTACAAGAGTGTTATTTCCCCGAGTTCTGGCAAGATGAGCTGGAGAAAATTGCGTTACGAAATAGTTTTCACCGTGGTAGTGTCGGCGACTCGACCCGATTAGAGCTTGCTTCGCAGTGTGCGACTTTCGACCCCACTAATACACAGCGGCCGTTTACCCGGTCGTCTCTCCAACTCGCTTCGCAAGAGTTCGAACCTGCGCTTTCGGATGGCCGAGCTCTCTACCGCAGCGCGCCTGCAGGCGGAACCGGAAATTCAAAACGTATTTTCAAGTCCAGAGCACGACCTTTCACTGTTCTGAAGTCAGCGCCTACGTTTCGGAGCCCGCATCAACGAAATAATTTCACCGCTGCAACTTCCTCACTAACCTCTGCTTTCAACGTTAGCAATCCATCTTTTTTTCCGGACAACAGAGCCACCAACCTGCGCGACACTGTTCAGCAAGGAACTACTAGTAAGCGGGCTAGTGTATCCAGAGTGCGAAAGGAATTGGACAGTAGATGTCTGCGAAATGAGTGCCCAACATTACGAAAGATTTTCCGGTAAGTGCAAGTCGGAGACTTTGCTGAGGCCCACCATCAACCGACTACGCCGCGCCATGTCCGAAAATCGAAGTCCGACGATGACCGTCGTGAAGAAGCGCGCTGTTGGTTTCTCCAAGGGCTACCACTCTCCAGTAGCGCCCATTCAAAGACGCACGGAATCATGTGCGGACGGTCCCGAGAACAGCGTCGAACGAGGCGTTGCCTCGAAGGCACGAACTCACAGGCAGCAAAGCTGGTTCCTTGCCAAGTTTCTGAGAAAACGGTTCGGTCGAAGGATCAGGTCGGGCGAAACGACTGCCATGTACGACGGGGCATCTTGTGATACGGCAAAGGCAACCGTGATCAACAGCAAACAGGATGGTTCGACGAAAGAGAACCGGAAGACACCATCGATACCAAGCAGGTGGCCGCCTAGCGGCGTAGCGATGCACTTTCGCCGGCTACCCTTTGACCACGGTTTCGAATCGACTGCACCGGAGTCTCCGACAGCCCAACTGTCCACGTCCGCTGCTCAGTACGAGGCTGCGCCCAGTGGTTCCTCGTGCAGCAGTAACAGTGCGTGTTACTTCAACCCTGGCTTCCTGGGAGATTCGCCCGAGAATACCGTTGGCGGCGCTGACTACCGTGATCCGCAGCTGAGCACACCACTTCGCTTCCACAGCGGGCCACACACTCCAGATTCTGCGCTAGCTGCCGCAATGTTGCGTGCCGAGAGGCGGGTGAAAGGTAGCTCCTTCTAGGCTTTGTTTACCTACTGTGACAGGCTACAGCCCTTCCTCACTCACTGCACACGAAAATGCATGTAGTTGACAGGACAGGAGACCCCGCCTCCTCGACCCTTGAACCATTGCACCACTACAACACTACTCCGTATTGCGTTGTGGATCTCTGTCATCACTTGTGACGGCTGTACGCACGTTACATTGTGAGCGGTGAATCAATTAGTCACCTCCTGTAAGCAGAGGCCATCCTTTCCTTGTCTTGTTTCAGAAGGCTATGCCTTGTAGTCAAATTATTATGGGACATTTGAAAATTTTTCTCGACTGGACACTTGATCAAGAGCTGCTTTAAAACGCTACTAATGACAGAATCCAACGCTGTTACTGCGTCTGTACGCAGCTAAATGGAATCATAGTCCCATATTCCTCAAATCTTACTGCAGGGGTTTTTCACGAAATAGGTTTTTGCACTCATTTCTTTCATTTGGTTAATTCTGTATTTCATCGTGCTCTCTTAGATCATTGTGACCTCCAGACGCCTACGAACACTTTTTTTATTCTCTTGAATTTGGGGAAACAAAAATTCGAAAGCATTCATAGACACGCTTTGGTGAACTGTTGGAAGTAGCCGAAAATACCTACTAGTACTTAGAGCAACATTCGGAGATTTGCGGAGTTGGTCAGATTGGTATCGAAAACTTGTTTCTATCACCTGGACGATTAAGCGGCAGCTATACCGGTAGCAATGTACCGGCGATTAAACCGACATTAGGAGCTTATTTATTCTGTTTTGTTAATAAAACCTTATAGTAACTCACTGCCTTTGTATGTAGGTGTCCCTAGGCAGATAACACGCCATTTTGACCTGCGACGTTAGCATTAGACAGGTCTGTACAAGCGGAAATGGCGGCCGCCGTCAAGCGTGGTTCGTGACGAGTATGCTACCTGGGGTATACAACGAACTCTGGAAGTGATTTTTAGCTGAGCGGGATTATGGTCAGCGTGATGAGCGGCCGAGCGGCGACACCACCGCGCATGCGCAAGACGCAAAGGGCCAGCGGATTTGCGGCGCTGCGCGCTCGCCCGTCTGGTCGTCCCAGCGGAGCGAGCGAGCGTCGTCAGCGTCGTTGCAGGGCCCAACATGGCGGCTTCCTGCGCAAACCCTGGCGCGTTGCTATCATTGTGCACGGACGCGGCGCAAGCACGGTTGCAAGGGAAGAAGTCGCACAAATGGTTATCCGTGCAAGTAGATCTTTGTCTTCTGCGGCCATGGCTCGCGAGTGATGATAGCACGCACTCACACTAATCTGAATAATAATAATAATAATAATAATAATAATTGGTTTTGGGGGAAAGGAAATGGCGCACTATCTGTCGCACATTTCGGCGGACACCTGAACCGCGCCGTAAGGGAAGGGATAAAGGAGGGAGTGAAAGAAGAAAGGAAGAAAGAGGTGCCGTAGTGGAGGGCTCCGGAATAATTTCGACCACCTGGGGATCTTTAACGTGCACTGACATCGCACAGCACACGGGCTCCTTAGCGTTTCGCCTCCATCGAAACGCAGCCGCCGTGGTCGGGTTCGAGCCGGGTACTCCGGCTCAGTAGATGAGTGCCTAACCATTGAGCCACCGCGGCGGGTAATAACGTTGGTCACTGGGCCAACGTTTTGCAGTAGAAGTTCCGACAAAATTTTGCTCTCTGAACTAAGTTTTGGTTTGCTTTTTTAGCAGCTATGATGGCACTCGCTTCACCCTATCGGTGAGCGATGGTTTCATAACGGCCAGCAGGAGGCAACATTACTGCTGAGTACACGAGTGGGAATGTTGGATACCGATTATTTATTTTCGAAGCCAAACCTTAGAATTTGTCGGCTTTCATACCTTTCTGCTGTAGGCTTGTATTGATTCTTTGAGTTTCGTCTTGAGCAGTAAAAATGGCAGCTAAACAGCGTGCGCTTTTGGCTTCTCCACAAAGTGTCGATAAAAAATCTCATGAACTTGCTTTTCAATTTGACGAAAGAAATATAAGACCTCAATACCAATCTGATTGATTTGAGGCCCCTGACCAATCACTTCCAACCATAATATTGTATCACTCAGAGAAAGTTAACTCCGTGTCCTGCATTTCTGCTTTTTCATTGTCTCTAGAAATAACTTCTCCGCTTATTTTGCCCTTTGCAACATATTTGCAAAGACTGCTGATCGTTTTGAGTCAATTTCATCGATAATAGTAATAACAACGGGAGATGAAAATTTAATGGGATGTTATTCGTTGTATTAATGATAAACGTCTGCACTACCATGGGTGAATTCCTCGCTCTCTGCGATTTCCTGACTGACAATCAAGACGAAGAAAAAAAGCTCGAAAAACAGCCAGCCGACAACGAAGAAAAAAAGAGCTGAGGCTGTCTTCGCGATGCGCAGCTGTCTGGTCATCGTAGTGATTGGCGCTTTCCTATTGAGGCCACCCGTGCAGTGCCTCCCGCAGCTGGAAACCGTCAGGTGAGACTGAGGCATCCCATAAGAGCGGCATATACGTAACTAAGAATAGCACTAAGTGACTCGTTTTGTTTAAGCAGCCTACGCCACAGTGCATTTGGGCCTAACTGGTGAAGCCTAACATTTCAAATAGCAGCGTCTTGAACACATCAGTGACTTATCAAACACTGAGTGACCCAATGTACTGGGTAATCAGGCAAGTGTCGTCATAAGTTCTCTTAGCTGGTTGCGAACCAAAGGTGAAGAATTAAGTAGGATTATTTTTGCACATTTCGCCCCTAATTATCCAACGCCACCTATAGCTTTCACAACGTTGCAAAATTTTAGGGCAACTATTTTAGTAAAAAATTTGCGGGTCCCGGTTCCAGAGGTATTTCGTTCGAGGGAAGAGCTGGTGCGTGCTATTGCCCGAACGGAAAGGCATATGTGAACACGAGAAGTAAGGATGTAGAGCACGCATTGTCCATTCTTGTGTCATTTCGCTTTGTCATCAAATATGTTTTACGTTTTTGTAGTAAAACGCCTCTGCTCCCATTTCAAGCAAGCTTTTCACAGGTGCAGTTTTATGACGTGTTCAAGACCTTACGTACTTTATGTAACAGACGGATTTTCGGTGGCAGGAATTTGGAGGGATTTGGGGGTCTGGGGGACTTCTCCCCTTTCAGGAAGAATAGTTTGTTCCCATTCTCGCATTTTATTTGCAGGCCTAAATATAAAGCTGTGCGTGAGGCTGACCAGGGTGTCTGGCTAGTGGGTAAAGTTGACATTCTACTAAGTTTGATTGGAGAATCTGTATGATAACTCTTCTTGTGTAAAGCACAAATGCTGCTTTCGGGCTTTCCCTGATATTGTAAGCATCCCTTATTGAATACTTGATTGCGCTCCAACATACATAGCGTATTTGTCGCTTAGCAGGCCCCATATTGCTGCCGCTCACAAAAGGCATGGCTGTTTAGTTTATATTCTTGAGAGAAAAAAACGCAATGTCTACGGTAACTCGAACAACTTGCTTTTCTGCAGTCCCGATGTGGAACCTGAGGAACACACATCTACTCTCGAAGAGGCGGTCTCAACAGAGGATGATGAGTCCATGGAACAGCCGAGTTCGCTCCACGTCGCCAACGGTAGGTTACAAACATACGTACTCATTGTGCGCCTGTTTCCAATTTCACTGTTGCTGCGAGCCCCGATTGTTATGCTACTCTGATCAAGGAATTATCGGGGAACTTCTGTCTGCAGTAGTGATTAAATGATATCAGAAATAGTTACTTCGGGATAGGTAACCCATGGATACAATTAATTTTGTCTCATAATAAAATAACGCAACATCATATCAAACATTTCACGTGTAAGCCCGATTACTGTCAGCTGGATGCACAGAAAGCAAAATAAAATGAGACCGTAGCGCCTAGCGTACCCAACAGTACTTATCAAAAGCATTTTTGAGCGGTAAACCACTTATGAACGCAATTTTTTCATGCAATGTTATATTTGAATATAACAATCAATATATCCGCGGGTCACCCGGAGGCAGTCTTGCATTTTTTTTAATTAACGATTGCGCTATCTTCAAAAGTGTTCCCTAATGGTTAATGGCAGTCTTAACTGTTCGATGCGATCGATGGAAAAAACTTTAAAAGAAAGTTTTCGCTACAGGTCAGAAGAATGGATCATTACCTTCAATATTTCCATAACAGTACCTTACAATCTTCCAATTTCCCAATTTTTTTTCCGAGAATGTTGCACATGTATGCAATGCAAGAGTAGAAAAAATATTGAACTACGACCAATTTGCGCACGTAGAGCACATTATTCATCATAAATTTTCCACACTCCGTGCATTGCTTTCTTCGCCGTTTCAAAACAAGCAAACCTGATTCCAGAATAGCACCCCGGCATTCACATGATATGGCATACAACAACGGCAACCATGCGCATGGTTGAACATCTCTATGTACAGGTTCATGCGGCCCCGCTCTGGAAAGCCGCCTAGGGAAAGTAATTATCACGCTGGCAATATGTTCTACATCCCGCAATGCGTAGAATTCATCATTGTACATTGGCGCAGGAACAAGCACGTTGGGACCGGGTTCGCCTTGTCGTCGACGAACCGACTGTGGGGGCGACATGGTCTGCCTTGCGTCGGGAACTTGTGGCTGCTCAGAGCTCTCGCCTGTTCTGCTCTCCGACGCGGAAGACTTCGCCTGCGTGTCACGTGCGTTAGCCTATACCTACCTGATAATGAGCGCGTGACAGCAGATTAGAGTCGTTCAAGTTAATATCTAACTTGTAAGAACTCAGTTCAATTTACCTGCCTTCCGGGAATGCTGCAACAATGAAGTTCTCTTACCTTCGCAGCACAAAGTTTACGTGTTTGAGAATCACTAAAGTAAGTGATCATCTGATGCGGCTGCTTTTGTGATCAGTAAATAAGTCTGGCCTTATCGATCATTATTTATCCGCCAGTTAGCACCATATTTGACTGCACATATGGTCATACTTATCACCAGCGACAATGTCTCACAGCGTCTTTTCGAGACTCAGATAGTCGAAATTCATCTAAAATCCTCTACTAAGCGTCCCTCTGTCATAGCATAAGAGGGTTTTAGTGTAGGGGCAATAATGCTATATTAACTCGAAAAAATGAGCCAATGATAAAGATTGAGTTGTGTTTACTTATATATATATATATATATATATATATATATATATATATATATATATATATATATATATATATATATATATATATATATATATATATATATATATATATATATATATATATATATATATTAGCAGACAAGTTAAAGGAAATGAGGGGCCCGTTTGACAAATTTATGAAGGGGGCCAACAGTCACCGAAACCAAGGTGCATAGGGGAACGTAAATTTTTTTTTTCTTAATGTGTTATGCTTATGAGTGGGATAATAATACTTAGAATAATAAATTGCTTAAAGAAAATTACTTATAAAGCAGCAGAAAAAACAACCATGCCGCCGGTGGGATCCGAACCCACGACCTCCGAATATCGCGTCCGGTGCTCTTACCAACTGAGCTACGGCGACGGCTGTCCAATCTGCTGCTCTCGTGGGTATTTATGTTTACTAGGTGTAAGCGAGCCTTGAGAGTGTTCACCAGCGCCACCCTCGACCATAGCGGCGGACGTAGCACGTCCTGTAATACCGCCAGCGTGACGTAGAACGTCAACTAACGGTGAGGGCGGAAACTGTGCGAGAGCCCTCTTATGCTACCTATGGCATCAAGACTGCCAGAACCGAGACCCTCGTTAAGCTATTAGCAGGCAAGTTAAAGGAAATGAGGGGCCCGTTTGACAAATTTATGAAGGGGCCAACAGTCACCGAAACCAAGGTGCATAGGGGAACGTTAATTTTTTTTTTCTTAATGTGTTATGCTTATGAGTGGGATAATAATACTTAGATTAATAAATTGCTTAAAGAAAATTACTTATAAAGCAGCAGAAAAAACAACCATGCCGCCGGTGGGATCCGAACCCACGACCTCCGAATATCGCGTCCGGTGCTCTTACCAACTGAGCTACGGCGACGGCTGTCCAATCTGCTGCTCTCGTGGGTATTTATGTTTACTGGGTGTAAGCGAGCCTTGAGAGTGTTCACCAGCGCCACCCTCGACCATAGCGGCGGACGTAGCACGTCCTGTAATACCGCGAGCGTGACGTAGAACGTCAACTAACGGTGAGGGCGGAAACTGTGCGAGAGCCCTCTTATGCTACCTATGGCATCAAGACTGCCAGAACCGAGACCCTCGTTAAGCTATTAGCAGACAAGTTAAAGGAAATGAGGGGCCCGTTTGATAAATTTATGAAGGGGCCAACAGTCACCGAAACCAAGGTGCATAGGGGAACGTTAATTTTTTTTTTCTTAATGTGTTATGCTTATGAGTGGGATAATAATACTTAGATTAATAAATTGCTTAAAGAAAATTACTTATAAAGCAGCAGAAAAAACAACCATGCCGCCGGTGGGATCCGAACCCACGACCTCCGAATATCGCGTCCGGTGCTCTTACCAACTGAGCTACGGCGACGGCTGTCCAATCTGCTGCTCTCGTGGGTATTTATGTTTACTGGGTGTAAGCGAGCCTTGAGAGTGTTCACCAGCGCCACCCTCGACCATAGCGGCGGACGTAGCACGTCCTGTAATACCGCGAGCGTGACGTAGAACGTCAACTAACGGTGAGGGCGGAAACTGTGCGAGAGCCCTCTTATGCTACCTATGGCATCAAGACTGCCAGAACCGAGACCCTCGTTAAGCTATTAGCAGACAAGTTAAAGGAAATGAGGGGCCCGTTTGATAAATTTATGAAGGGGCCAACAGTCACCGAAACCAAGGTGCATAGGGGAACGTTAATTTTTTTTTTCTTAATGTGTTATGCTTATGAGTGGGATAATAATACTTAGATTAATAAATTGCTTAAAGAAAATTACTTATAAAGCAGCAGAAAAAACAACCATGCCGCCGGTGGGATCCGAACCCACGACCTCCGAATATCGCGTCCGGTGCTCTTACCAACTGAGCTACGGCGACGGCTGTCCAATCTGCTGCTCTCGTGGGTATTTATGTTTACTGGGTGTAAGCGAGCCTTGAGAGTGTTCACCAGCGCCACCCTCGACCATAGCGGCGGACGTAGCACGTCCTGTAATACCGCGAGCGTGACGTAGAACGTCAACTAACGGTGAGGGCGGAAACTGTGCGAGAGCCCTCTTATGCTACCTATGGCATCAAGACTGCCAGAACCGAGACCCTCGTTAAGCTATTAGCAGACAAGTTAAAGGAAATGAGGGGCCCGTTTGATAAATTTATGAAGGGGCCAACAGTCACCGAAACCAAGGTGCATAGGGGAACGTTAATTTTTTTTTTCTTAATGTGTTATGCTTATGAGTGGGATAATAATACTTAGATTAATAAATTGCTTAAAGAAAATTACTTATAAAGCAGCAGAAAAAACAACCATGCCGCCGGTGGGATCCGAACCCACGACCTCCGAATATCGCGTCCGGTGCTCTTACCAACTGAGCTACGGCGACGGCTGTCCAATCTGCTGCTCTCGTGGGTATTTATGTTTACTGGGTGTAAGCGAGCCTTGAGAGTGTTCACCAGCGCCACCCTCGACCATAGCGGCGGACGTAGCACGTCCTGTAATACCGCGAGCGTGACGTAGAACGTCAACTAACGGTGAGGGCGGAAACTGTGCGAGAGCCCTCTTATGCTACCTATGGCATCAAGACTGCCAGAACCGAGACCCTCGTTAAGCTATTAGCAGACAAGTTAAAGGAAATGAGGGGCCCGTTTGATAAATTTATGAAGGGGCCAACAGTCACCGAAACCAAGGTGCATAGGGGAACGTTAATTTTTTTTTTCTTAATGTGTTATGCTTATGAGTGGGATAATAATACTTAGATTAATAAATTGCTTAAAGAAAATTACTTATAAAGCAGCAGAAAAAACAACCATGCCGCCGGTGGGATCCGAACCCACGACCTCCGAATATCGCGTCCGGTGCTCTTACCAACTGAGCTACGGCGACGGCTGTCCAATCTGCTGCTCTCGTGGGTATTTATGTTTACTGGGTGTAAGCGAGCCTTGAGAGTGTTCACCAGCGCCACCCTCGACCATAGCGGCGGACGTAGCACGTCCTGTAATACCGCGAGCGTGACGTAGAACGTCAACTAACGGTGAGGGCGGAAACTGTGCGAGAGCCCTCTTATGCTACCTATGGCATCAAGACTGCCAGAACCGAGACCCTCGTTAAGCTATTAGCAGACAAGTTAAAGGAAATGAGGGGCCCGTTTGATAAATTTATGAAGGGGCCAACAGTCACCGAAACCAAGGTGCATAGGGGAACGTTAATTTTTTTTTTCTTAATGTGTTATGCTTATGAGTGGGATAATAATACTTAGATTAATAAATTGCTTAAAGAAAATTACTTATAAAGCAGCAGAAAAAACAACCATGCCGCCGGTGGGATCCGAACCCACGACCTCCGAATATCGCGTCCGGTGCTCTTACCAACTGAGCTACGGCGACGGCTGTCCAATCTGCTGCTCTCGTCGGCTCAGTTGGTAAGAACACCGGACGCGATATTCGGAGGTCGTGGGTTCGGATCCCACCGGCGGCATGGTTGTTTTTTCTGCTGCTTTATAAGTAATTTTCTTTAAGCAATTTATTAATCTAAGTATTATTATCCCACTCATAAGCATAACACATTAAGAAAAAAAAATTAACGTTCCCCTATGCACCTTGGTTTCGGTGACTGTTGGCCCCTTCATAAATTTATCAAACGGGCCCCTCATTTCCTTTAACTTGTCTGCTAATAGCTTAACGAGGGTCTCGGTTCTGGCAGTCTTGATGCCATAGGTAGCATAAGAGGGCTCTCGCACAGTTTCCGCCCTCACCGTTAGTTGACGTTCTACGTCACGCTCGCGGTATTACAGGACGTGCTACGTCCGCCGCTATGGTCGAGGGTGGCGCTGGTGAACACTCTCAAGGCTCGCTTACACCCAGTAAACATAAATACCCACGAGAGCAGCAGATTGGACAGCCGTCGCCGTAGCTCAGTTGGTAAGAGCACCGGACGCGATATTCGGAGGTCGTGGGTTCGGATCCCACCGGCGGCATGGTTGTTTTTTCTGCTGCTTTATAAGTAATTTTCTTTAAGCAATTTATTAATCTAAGTATTATTATCCCACTCATAAGCATAACACATTAAGAAAAAAAAAATTAACGTTCCCCTATGCACCTTGGTTTCGGTGACTGTTGGCCCCTTCATAAATTTATCAAACGGGCCCCTCATTTCCTTTAACTTGTCTGCTAATAGCTTAACGAGGGTCTCGGTTCTGGCAGTCTTGATGCCATAGGTAGCATAAGAGGGCTCTCGCACAGTTTCCGCCCTCACCGTTAGTTGACGTTCTACGTCACGCTCGCGGTATTACAGGACGTGCTACGTCCGCCGCTATGGTCGAGGGTGGCGCTGGTGAACACTCTCAAGGCTCGCTTACACCCAGTAAACATAAATACCCACGAGAGCAGCAGATTGGACAGCCGTCGCCGTAGCTCAGTTGGTAAGAGCACCGGACGCGATATTCGGAGGTCGTGGGTTCGGATCCCACCGGCGGCATGGTTGTTTTTTCTGCTGCTTTATAAGTAATTTTCTTTAAGCAATTTATTAATCTAAGTATTATTATCCCACTCATAAGCATAACACATTAAGAAAAAAAAAATTAACGTTCCCCTATGCACCTTGGTTTCGGTGACTGTTGGCCCCTTCATAAATATATATATATATATATATATATATATATATATATATATATATATATATATATATATATATATATATATATATATATATATATATATATATATATATATATAGCATCACCATCAAAGTTTAAATATTGCTTATCAGAAGAAAAGGTTCTCTTGCTGTCATTAACTGAAAGCTGAAATAATTTGCAGTAAGTGGATTTCTATATAGCGACCCCAGCACATTCGCATATTCGTGCAATCTGTTTTTTTTTTTGTTCTCCTCAGTCGGAGCCGTTATGGAGCCATCACATATCAGATTCTTGGCTAGGATGCACTTGGCCTTTTGATGCTGTCTGTTTCCGTGCTATTCCTGTTGTCTTGCTTCAGCATGTGTATTCTTTTTTGTATCCTTGGCAGCCATAGTTCCTGGTTATCTCTAAATCTGGGTAATTTATATCCAGCTTGGAGCAAACTAGAAGATCTCTCTGCCTGGCGTTCGCAACAGTCGTTGTGCAGTAGTGTGCGTATCTACGAAAGAACAAAGCACGTGGAAGTTTAAGCTTTCCCCGAAGTCCTTTCAGTTAGCCTCAGAGCATTTGCTTTGGCTGCACTAGGTAGTGAAGAGCTAATGCGCACAGCAAGTTGTCGGTTTTGGTGACTGTGTGGAGCATGGGTTCCTTTAGGAGGCTTTCTGCTGAGGGTTTCGTCCGTGGTGTATCTACAGTCTCTGTCAAAAATGTACAGCCCAAGAGAGTTGCTTCCCAGCCGCGTAACGGTGCTCTTCAGCACACTATACAGTCGAGAGTGTTGAGGACTTAAATCCCTCCCGCCTTCGGGCGATTAGGTTCCCTGAGTATACAAGGAGAGCCGCGCAGCAGGGCTCAGAAGCAAACCCCTTGGACTGTATGCTTTTGACAAAGACTGTAAACACAGGAAGAGCTCACGTGTGGTGCCAGCAAAGCATTGCGGCACCTGGAACACAACCCTCAGGTAATCCGTCTTCGAGTAAGAAGGGGAAATACTGAGCATGACCAGGGCCTGAATTTGAGCATGGAACAAGGTCTTCACTTGCTAGAGCTATGTTCCACTTTCTGGAATAAAAATGCTTCCCTCAGTCACACTACTGACTTATTCCTTTCTGCAGCACGACGCCTGAAGGAGCCGTGCCTGATACACGCCCAGTGCAGCCACAGCAACAAGCGCGCACTCTGCCTGAGCTCTGTATGCCGCTGCCCCTCGCGATTCCGCGCCAGCAGCGACAGGTCGGAGTGCCTTCCCGGTGAGTGATGTTGTTTATATAGAGATGCTATTATGTTCACTGAAACAGCTTGTAATATATTAATGAAACTCTATTCCAGGCATGTGTTTATACATATCTGTTTAGCATGGAACTTTGCCATTTGAACTGAAATGCCCTTCCACGTGAGCCGCCGCGGTGGCTTAGTGGTTATGGCGCTCGGCTGCCGGCCCGAAAGACGCGGGTTCGATCGCGGCCGCGGCGTTCGAATTTCGATGGAGGCGAAATTCTAGAGGCCCGTGTACTGTGCGATGTCAGTGCACGTTAAAGAACCCCAGGTGGTCGAAATCTCCGGAGCCCTTCACTATGGTGTCCTTTATAGCCTGAGTCGCTTTGGGACGTAAAACCCCATTAAACCAAACCTTCCACGTGAATTATGGAATTCTGTATCGGGAACGCAATTCGACTGCTTTAAGTGCAACTCTTGTTTTTTAAGCTCCTGTGCAGGTTCAGCTGCATCTCAAGTACGATACCGCTGCTACTAATAATTTAAATTTTGCACCGATAGACGCCTTCCCCTTCTGTGTTAGGGGTTAATTGAAAATTGTGCCGCTTGATACGGGTTGTTGCAGGTATTCGTAAGAGAGAAAAGTTGCTTTCAGACTTGCACAGTGTCTCCAAGCTGCCTGCAGCAACCGCCAGAAGAATAAATCGTCCCTATGGGATTTAATCCTACGAGATTACGAGCGCGCTTAAAACCTTGCCTGTATATTTTTCCAGCAGCGCTTCAGAACCAGGGCAGAGAACGACAGGGGATACACACACGGCGCTGAACTTTCTGGTGGTGTCTAATGTTCGCTTTTCACGTGCTCTCCATGTAGACGCTCCTCAAATGCTGTTAGCTTTTCGAAGTCGACCGTCGAAGAAGCGCGTTTTAAAGGTACGAATCTGCAGGAATTAGTTCTCTGTCGATAACGATTTCTCAACAGAACGGATGACAGCCTTCGCCGCTCATTTGCTATATAATACAATAAAACACAGTATAAACGGATGGAAACATTTCTCAACATTCTGCCAAGAAACTGGTGCCCCATCAGGTAGAAATGCAAAAAGCCACTATAAATGTGCTTATTAAGTATGGGGGCAAGAGGATTTTCTTTTACCTTGATTTCTGCAGAGGCTAGGACGTTTAACCTGCTGAGCGTGGCCATGTCGCCGGCAGTCCTGCTCATACTGGGGTTTGCCATCCTTGGAATACTCAGCTATCGAAGGTAAGCCGCGCACTGCCTACAGTGATGTGTTTTGAACATTTGCACGTTTGAAAGTTTTTGACACAAGTAGATGTTTGAAATCAAGTGTAACCAGAACAGCCGCAGCTTCAATCCCTTAAAGAAACTGACGCGCCTTTTCCTGCTGCACTAGATATCGGCTTAATTAGAGAAATTCACTATGTTTGTTATTGTTTGTAGTTGCACAAAGGTACCGGGAAAAAAACTCTGAGAAGTTAAAATGCAGTAACACATAGCGCGACGTTTGGTATATCTATTCTGATGTACACCTGGACAACGCAGCGAGCCATGGAAAGAAAAATGTTAGGTGTAACGTTAAAACACCGGAAGCGTGCAGAGTGGGGGAGGGAACAAACGCGGGTTAATGAGATCCTAGTCGAAATCAAGAGGAAGAAATGGGCTTGGGCAGGGCATGTGATGCGAAGGCTAGATAACCGCTGGTCTTTAAGGGTAACGGAGTGGATTCCAAGAGAAGTCAAGCGTAGCAGGGAGCGTCCACCCACCTAACCCACCGGTTAGGTGGGTGGATGAGATTAAGAAGTTTGCAGGCATAGGGTGGACGCAACTGGCAAAGGGCGGGGTTAATTGGAGAGACATGGGAGACTCCTTTGTCCGGCAGTGGGTGTAGTCAAGCTGATGATGATGATGATGATTTCCCAGCCAATCTCTTTACGTTATCAGTCGCCAATAAAAGCCACAAAAACTCTCTTCTCGTAAAAAGAGACACTGGTTGCATTGAATGCGAACCTTGCGGTTCATTCCATTGAGCGTTGCTCAAAAGCGTCCAAGATACGAAATCTTTAAACACTACGCGCACATGGAAAGTATTAGTAACGTTTATTTGATATTAGTTTGACATTATTTAATGCCCGTTATTTGTGTGGGAGTCGTCCTGGTAGGACGAACATTCCGTTGCAACAAGACATTCTCCCATCCAGTGCATTGTTCTCGCAAATGCCCTTGCTGAAACGTGGCGTCAATCGACTAAAGATAGGCTAATACTAGCACTGCACTTCACTTCTACTCTATCTGTTGAATTTGTTTTCGATGCAGTTTATATCTTCCAAACGTACACAAAAATGTTTAATGGTCAGTTGGTCGAAATTTTGTTTAATTAGAGATTGACTAGTGATAGGCATCAGATTACAGCATAAGTTAGACGTCCAGTTTTGAAATCCCAAAAATTAAAGAAGCTAATATCAAATGGTAGCGTTTCTAAGGTTCAGTAAGCAGTGCGTTAGAATATGGCATCAGTATTGTGTAGAATAGAGAAAAATACCGTACAGGTATACCGCACAGGTATGCTGCAACTAAATGTATTTTTGTACAAAGGATTAACTTAACCTCTTAACCCTTCTGCAGGCTCTACAAGACACCTGCAGACAAGGGCCGGGATCTCCAGGATCTGTCCTTTTCATTAGGCAATACCAGTGGCCCTACCTACGGCATGCGTTTGGGCAAGACAGTAGATTTGTCTCATGAGAGCGGCTCCGACGTTGATATCTCATCTCGCTCCGCGTGGAGTCGCCTGCACTCTTTCGCTGAGAACACTACACTGGGTCTTAGCGCTACCAAACGCTGCTGCCAGTGGCCACTGCCCGATTCGAACGCTTCTTGCACAATGACCCACGAAGAGGAGCTGGCAAAATCCCCTTGTGTCTCCTTTCCCAAGCACAGGGGCACGAGGCGCCAAATAAGCAGCTCATGTTTACCCCAACCTTCCGTCGTCGCCAGCCGGCTTGCATCTCGCAGTTCATCTGAACTCGCAAGTGAACAGACTGTGCCATCAGCTTACTCGCCTCCCACATCAACGCAGGAGAGCGGACACCCTGTCCCTAAGAAAAGAACCAGAGTACAGACTCTGTCAACCAGCACGCTTATGCCGCCTCGCCGCGCGCATAGACGCAGTAATTCTAATTCTCCTTCTGGGTCGTCGACCCCTGGCACGTTCGCTTACAGAAACCCACAGCGCTTCTGGAAGGGGGGAATGTCTAGTCTCCATGAAACGGATGCGGAAGCGAATACTGAGGAGCCGGAAAACGCTGCGACATTATTTAGAATGCCGCCCAGCTCTGCTAGCTTCACCGCAAGCGAGCTTCGAGCTTCAGCTCCTAAAAAGTTTGCGTCCGAGAAACTCGAAGTCACACCTCTCAAGCAACTGCGGCGCGCGGTGTCCGAGCTGGGCGGGAAATTGGCGGCTGTTCCGGAGGAATGCACAGAAGATTCGTCATGCGGTTGCCCGGGCTGTCCGAATGTGCATTTCTGTGCGCCCACCGACGAATCGCTGAGCACTTTCGGATGGGACACCGAGTCCTGCATGAAGTTTTTCGCTGACGAAGACTCCCACAACGAGGCCATGAGGTCTCTACTCACTTGCAGCCAGCCAACGTGGCCATGCCAGCGCGTCGTTTGGAAGGGCCCCGACCGCAGGGCCAGGACTTGCGAAGCGTTCGCTTTCCACCACGCTCGAGTGGGGTCGAAGCAAGTGAAGAGGCCCAGGCAGCCCTGGAGTCTCATGGAAAGCCGCAGTCGCAGTCCAGCAAGCGGAGACTTCTCTAGCTGGTGCCAGCTTCGCGAAGCTATGAGTGACAGCACGGCTTTAAGTGCAGCGCAGTGCGACACCCCATGGGCATCGGTGTCGTACGTCCAGTCAATGGCGTCGACCAGTCCTTGCCCCCACAGCAGCTGTGAACCACAGCTCAGAGGGTCTGCTAACTGCGGAATGTCGCCAGTGGGTCGCAGCGCCACTCAGGAGGTATGGCCCCGGTGGCGCGGCGGTGCGCAGACTCCTGACTCGGCCTTCGGAGGAAAGGCTGCCATGTTTGGGGAACACATCCCTATCGGCGACTCTGAAGATACGGTCTCACTGACGCCCACCCTCTCCACCGACCTGCCGCTCAGCTTGTGCTCCCTGCACAGCTGCCGCACTGAGTGCTCCTGTTACTTACAACGATCGAGCAGCGATAATTAAATGGTCCGACAAGTCCAAGTTTGTTTTGATCCTCACGAATTTGAAGTGTGCATCATCGTCGATGTTGTGCATCACACCGCCCAATTGACGATACATCTACAAGCCATGCCCATTCTAAGGCATTCTCATTGCATTGTAGGACAATGCGCTTTTGAAAATTAATGTGGACGTCTAATTTCATGACAACACAGTTCAAATCGGGGGCTTAATTTGCTCTTAGATACACTTCCTGATCTAGAAAAATGGATTGTTCGCAACGTGGCGTGGGCACATTAACGGTGCGCGGGCTGGAAAAACTTCCTGGCAAAAGAATAAAGCTTCTCGCTTTAGTTTGCCGTGCATATATGCGGACGGCCTTTCTTACCATTTTTTTTACGCCATCTTGAGCTGAGGAAATATGGCTGCACAGGAACCAGCGCCTAAATGGAAGTTTTAACACCAGTTAATTTTGTTCTAAATGTTTATTTTGCAACACCATCGTGAAATGAAGTTAATCTGTTTGTCACACTTACCTATGCTTATTTCTGGTAGTTGAATGCGATATATAACAAAATAAAAGAAGGGCCGGCCGCTTAAAGATGATCTGTAAAGCCCATGAAACCCTCATATTGACTCCGTCTTTGTAAAAGCGTACAATGCATGCCGTATTGAGCGTAAAGGGTTATCGCGAACTGAAACAATTTCTTTGTTCGCCATGCACGTCAAAATGGTACAAAGCTCGTTTTGTTATTTTTTCTTGAACATCCGTGGGCTCCTTTCTGAAGGGTGCCAGACTCTAAGCACAAAAGGAGTCAAAGTGGGCTATCCTCCAGCACACTCCAATTAAGGGCAGCATAAGCAGCCCGAACCCTGAAGTAGATTTCCATCATTAATTAAAAATACGGTATGCACACGTATGGCAACAAATAAGTCCCTCTTGAAAACATGCATAATTCTAGCAGTTGCGAAGATTGTAACAGAGGTTTCAACCATCTCTATTTGCTAACATCCAGACCTCCGGCGCCGGGTTTACACAGCTAACTACATCAAGCTACTATGCTTTGCACTAGAAATTCAATAGAAAGCATTCCGTATAGTTAGTGATCAAGATCTACTCCGTAGTTTGTGTAGCATGCCGGCCCCTAGAAGAGATTGCGCTAGAATAGAGCGTCATCGTCATCATCAGCCTGACTACGCCCACTGCAGGGAAATGGCCTCTCCCATATCTCTCCAGTTAACCCTGTCCTTCCCCAGCTCCGGCTGTTTTTGCTCACGTATAGTCTTATTCTTGTTAATAGTGCACGGCCGACACTGCAAACATCAAGATACTCATTAAAAGCTTCCGTATCCGTAAACTCGTGGTTATTTGCGCAAATTTGCGACGTGGACAAGCTTCACAAAGGCAAGTCGTACGTAGTAGAGTCAAAAGAAAATCGCAGCAGTGCCACGCTACGTTCTGTGGATGTAGTTCATCACTAACACTTCGCAAACTACGCATGATCTGCGCCTAAGTAAAGTCTATACTTCAAGAAAACATGTATGTCCAGGGGAGGAAGCTATTACTTGTCTGTCGATATTGACTGCAATACGCAGCAAGCGATAGTTACGTCCTCTGTCGTGCCGTGGCGTTGATGTACCATGGGGCACTATTAACAGAACCTGCCCCCCCCCCCCCTCCAAGTTCCGACCTGTGCCACTGTGCGTAGGGGCGCCACCTGACAAAGCACTTCTGGTGTGGAAACCGGCCCACTACGCCGGCCTCGACACCAGAAGTGCTTGGTCAGCCGGCCTCGACGCCAGGAGTGTTTTGTCAGGTGGCGCACCCGAGCAGGGTGGCACTGTCCGGAACTTAAAGGGGTGATCTGATACTTTTAGCCAGATGGTACATAGCTGCTGCCTGTCCTTTCTCTCTTGCTCGTGTAGCTGTTGAATCATCCTAAGCAAAGAGCGAAGCGAGCAGAGAAAAGAAAATAAGGCATTGAAGTACATCTCCTCCTACACTGATAAGTGAAATCTCACGCGATGTTTTTCAAGCTTAGTCTCCTTTAGAGCTACTTCGAAACAGGAAAAGCTCTAACCTTTTAACGTAATGACGTAGCGTTCAGTTTTAATCTATCTCGCATCGAGAGACCGCCCGGGAAGAATTGTAGTGTTGTACTGAGGGAAAGCTGACTAGGGGTGTGGCCATTGCTTTAGGTATATTTTGGAGAAAACAGCAGCGTTCTCATTACCACCAAAAAGAAATAAAAGGCGATTACATTGTAAACTATGATGAACTCATGGTGTATATAAAGTGTGCATATCGCCACTTCACTATATATGAGAGGTCTACGCATAACTTCCAAACCCCGAGACATCCAGTTAAGTGGAGTCCATGGCTTTGCAGCGCATGATAATTTTTTTCAAGCCCTTAATAAAAGGTGAGACTTCGGTAGAGGATCATAATGAGAGAAAGCTGCTGAGCTCCTCTAAGCAGCAGGGAATAATTTTTTTTTTTTTTTGCTATAAGACAGGCACTTCAGCAGAGGGCACACTTCCCTGACATGTTATTGGAGCCCGTTTATTGGACAGAACTTTACAGATTTCTGTTTACTGCGTTATGCTTCATCACTGTCTTTCTTCGAATTAATCCATTGTTACAGCTCTTCTGATAAAAAATATATTCTACTTCGCTGTTTCAGCAATTAATATATTGAGTGAGGACAATGCAACGGCCTCCTGTATATTGTTTTTGCAAGCCTTGAAAAGATCCTTTTTGTTATACCGTGACGTATATTCTACTGACAAATAAAGAATATTTAATGCTGACAAGTAAACCGAGGAAAGGCAGCCATTCGTGAAGTAAAAATATCCGCAAACTGTACCACATCAACTGAACACACTATCCCTGAAAGTAATCGCTCGATGCAATTACATTCCATCATTATATCGTTACCACCCAATGCGCTTAACTCCGGAACGGTTCCTGAGCGATTACATATTTCTCATTGAAACTTCCCGAAAACAAAGGGGGAAAGACGGGTGTGACAATTCAAGGGTGTGCCCGTCTCATAGAAACACTGTTAGAAGTGGCTCAAAGAGCATGGTCCTGCGCACGATATTCACGTGTAAAAGTGATACGACGCAACAATCACAATGCCAGTATTTTTTTCTTTGCTCCCCACATACCTGCTGCTTCAGAGCCGATGACACACTGATGTCTCCCATACCATTTTTATAAACACAAAGATAAAAAAGCACTTTATGCTGTACAATTTCTTTATTATTATTATTATTATTATTATTATTATTATTATTATTATTATTATTATTATTATTATTATTATTATTATTATTATTATTATTATTATTATTATTATTATTATTATTATTATTATTATTATTATTAGAAATGTGTGTCCCGTACTAGTCCGTGGGAGACGCGGTATGGACAAAGTAGTAAGGTTTACCTTTTTTCGCGAAAACAATACGGTTTTTAAAGAGCGATTGGAGGATTTAAACTTATAAAAAAATTGCCCACTGTGGTCTTGGATACCAGAACAAGCTAGACACCGCTAGCGTTAGCCTGCGAATGGCGAATACACTCCCGGGGTTTTTGTTTCACGTTTTACGCCGAGACAGCGGAAAATCACTCTGGCTGCAAGCAACTGTGTGCGCGGATGTGTCGGTGTTGTGGGCGTGTTTTCTTTCTCTTAGATTACGCTTCCAACGAAATCCAACTTCATCGTCTACTTATGGTAAGTCTGCACGATGATGTTTTATCGATTTGCTCTCCTAAAACATTTGAAGCAGAGCTGCGTGTGTAGAACAGATTTTTGAGCAGCGACAAACTTCCTATCCTCGTTTGTAAGCGGCGTTAAAAGCAGTGGAAACTATCGAGATCGCGACTAATAATGCCGCTTATGTCTGTGCCGCTACGGTTTTCCTAACGCACGGAAAAGGCAGTCGGGGAGGAATTCAGGATTGTAAGCCGCTCCTCGCGAGCTACGTGGCGGATTTTTTGTGCTGCTAGGTAGATGCATGGCAAGAAAAATTTCTTATCCCGCGAATGACGGTCGAAATGGAACTATGCGTTACTTGGCGCCTTGTGAGCTCGATTTACTTGGCGCCTCCGGAAAGGCACACTCGCATTCTGTGGTGGATTACGTTTATATTTTTAATCTATGTTATCACCTGTCCGAATCATGGAGTGCTGTTCATCGAGGGGTATGCATCGCGCTTTAAGTGTAGACGCTCTGTCGGTGCGCTTCGTGGACAGCGACTTTGGACCAAGACGTTTTGTAACCCTATAGACTGGCCAACACGTGACGTTTTTCAAATGTAGTCGAGCGGCGCCGTAAAAATGCTAATATTGTGACGGTTGAATAGAATCCGCTGTGGACGCGATCGACCAGCGCGTGCAAACACCGTGAACAACCTATGAGCTGCGCCCCGACTCCCCTTTCGTAGCCCAACCTTTTATCAGGGTCATGTCCGAGCCGCATGCCGCCGCCGCTGGCTGGAGCGCTCTTCGTTTTGAAAGCTGATTAAAGGTCACCTCGATAAGAGGTGGCTTGCATTTCGTTTCCAGAATCTTCTTCACGAACCCTGCTACATGTGCACAAATTTCTCCAACGCGATTTTTGCGAAAGACAGAGTATGCGCTTCTGATCCCAGACTACTACAATACGGAAACGCCAGTGTAACTCGGCGCTGATTTTTCTTCTTTTATTGGTCTTTGGTGCCCTGCACAAAATACGCAGATACTACTTGCGCAGACGAATGCAATTTAGCTCGCGCTGCGCTGTTATGGATTCGCCTGTGGTTGAAGACGTTTCATTTAAATAGTTCTTATTTGGAGCGCGTTCGTTGCTTTCGTTAACATTTCTATACCTTCAGTTAGGTTACCTACATCCAAGAACCACCTCTTTACTGCACCGCTTGGGCTACGCTTTAAAGAAAAAGAAAGTTAATTTCAGATGTATTTCACCATGACGGTAATGCGTGCGTTGTCTGAAGTTCAAGTCTGCTTTCGGAAGGGTGCAGCTGCAGACAATGTGCTCCTTGAGCGAGGCATATCTGTTGGACAGGCGACGCGACTGGGAATATATACCGACTACGACAGCTACTTGAAACCTATCAACTCATTAAAAACACCTAAACAGGACAGCGGCCTTCCTGTGTTTCGTGTTTCTTCTTCTCGTCCTCCTTCCCTTGCGTTGTGTCAATCTGTTTCAGTGCGCTAGCGCCGAATCAGGCAATCTCAGATTTCACTGATTTTGTCACCGATTTTGGCCCCAGACCTCTGCCAGTGTTTTAAGGACGAGTTTTAATGCGTTAACGTTGCTTGGCCCACTTTCGCAAAATCGGTCTGTCTTGTTGTATGACGCCGCCACCGTCCAGGAGTCCTCCATCGACTTCCAAACCACCTGCGCACTCCATACATCCAAATCCTCCAGAATTCTCGACCCGCCACCAAACAACCGGCCCACACCTTCCGTCGACATCAGGAAGAAGAAATGGGCTTGGGCAGAGCATGTGTAGCAGCAGCAGCGGCCTTACGCAGCAGGGGCAGCACCAGCCGCCGAAGATAATGACACCGAAGTGCAGCCGAATTGAGCCCCCACCTCGTGCCGGCGTCAAGCGCCTTTCGGCTGTAGGCCATCGTACGTTCTAGCACTTCAGCCAGTAAATCAATCATTTCCTTCATCGTGCCGGCCTCATACTGATTGGCGCGGCACATGTATTGCGAAGGCAAGATAACCGCTGGTCCTTAAGGGTAACGGAGTGGATTATAAGAGAATGTCCTGCGTAGCAGGGGGCGGCAGAAAGTTAGGTGGGCGGATGAGATTAAGAAGTTTGCGGGCATACGGTGAGCGCAGCTGGCAAAGGACAGGGTTAATTCTAGAGACATGGGCGAGGCTTTTTCCCTGCGGTGGGCGTAGTCAGACTGATTATGATGATGACGCCCTCCTGAAATCGCAAACTTCCGCTGACAACCCCTTCTCCTCTAAGCTCCACCCAAGTTCATGGTCCAGAAGTCACCAGCCACTAACAACCAACACTCCCTGCACCCTAAACCCTACAGAACTTTCACCCACCCACTTTGACTCTACAGAAGGCCCTGCCCACCGCCCATCCACTCATTTCCACCCTCCAGACTCCTCCATACACGAGAAGCCTATGCAGGGCTGGAACGAAAGAGGGACGGCCAAATACAATGCAAAGCTGCGACGGGATAGCGATCACTTACAGCCAACACGACTACAATACTGCACAGCCAAAACAGCTAACGCAGATTTGTCGCATCACATGGTATGGGCGCCTGTGCATTTTTATTGCTGGGATCAACAGATTCGTTTTCGTCCTGGTAATATAGAAAAAAAAATTATCCGAACATACGACAATAAAATCTCATTCAAGGTCCTAATGTCGGTAGTGGAGAAACCCCCTTTAAAGTAGTGCCGCTAAAACGAATGACACGTGAGTCCTAAATAAAAGACCGCGCATTCCTTGCGATTCAGCTTGGTTTACATCGGCCAAATAATCAGCCAATAGAAAGCGATAATGTGCTCGGATCATTTACGGCGCTGTTGTACGCAGGTAGTATCAATGCTGAAAAAAGTCCAAAGACAAGCGGCGATAGCTTTTTTAAAAGCCTTGAAGCCTATGCTAGCATGCCCTGTTGGGGCATATGCCTAAACGCGAGTCTTAAATCAAGCTGAAATCCTCATTATAGAGAAGCGAGAACCTGGACTACTCGTATACACTACTTGCGGTTATTAAAATGTCTATGTCGTTGCCGCTTCTTTGTCTTCTTCTTGAAACCTGAATCCTTCGTCGTATGCGCAGTATCAGTGAACGACGACGAAAGTGCTGGTGTTTCAGTCACGCTCACATTGCCCGAATCGACACCAGAGGGCATGTCCGGTGAACGCAGTCTTTGAGAGCGATCTTTGCCCTTGTGAGAACTCGCGCTTTCCAGAGTTTTCGCCAGGGCCGGTGTGACGGCGCCACTGCTAGCGCCTGCTGACGACAGTGGTGTCTGAACGCCGCTCGGTGAGCCACTGTGCAGTTTAAGCGGCGATCCAGGGCTACTTGTTGGGCTTCCTGGTGCGGAGGGTGTTCCTACTTCCGGATTCGAAACCCTTCCTTGACGCATACCAGGCGAGCCTCTTCGACTCGAAACCGCGCTTGATGACTTTCGGGCGGGCACAGAAGAGCCGGGTGCTTGGTTTGACTCAACGGTATCCGAGTTCGGAAGCGGTACGGGCTCGAAGAAACTTCCGCCTATAGCTGGAGACGGTTGGTGACCAGCAGCATTTTGATGCGCAGAAACACCGTTCGTATTAGCGAGACCGCATTCTGCGAGGCTTCTGCTAGGCTGATTTTCAGCTTTCCCTACTAACCCAACGCTACCGACGACTTTGAGGCCAGTTTCCCCAGAACTTCTTTTCACTGATGGTGCCTGTGGTCTTGCAATTGCAGCGAGTTCCGTGGCTGATGGGGCAGCATCTGGCTCACTTTCTGCAGAGAGCGCGTGCTCTGAGGTCCGCTTTGGTACGTGCAGTTCATCCTGTTTCTGACGTTTCGCAGCTTCTACCGGCTTCGTTTCGGGCTTCTGGCTCAGTGGCTCCTGTAGAGGCTTCACGGTGAGGTCCTCTGCCAAAAAAAAAAACAAAGTTGAGAAGGGACACAGCTTAAACGCTGTACCTGAAATGAGATACAAAATGTTAGGACATGCACCTGATTGATATTAAATTCTCGAACACAAGGTCATCTTTGAATTTTATAAAACAATGTCGTTAGTCTGTGCGAAGTGTCCACATTAACGCTGGAAAACAGAATACCTGGGTATTTAGACATGCTGATTATGCATTATGTAAATTAGGATCCAATAAAACTATTCTTCGTTCTTCTACAGCCTTTCCTGTATTAGGTCTATAGCCCACATTCTTTGTGAATGCCCTGCCTACAACACCGAAATACAGTCTCTCTGCCGTGCACTGAAGCATCTCGACCTGCGCCCGCTGACGGAAACGAAGATTCTCGGCCTCTGGCCGCGGTGGTCGTCGGCGGTGAAGGCCTCCAAGGCACTGCTCCGCTTTTTGAGGGCTTCTGGCCTGCACGATAGGCTGTGACTTTACTGAACGCTGTGACTTTGCATAGTGACTAATTTCCTGCAACTGTCTTTTCTCCTTCATCTTTTTCTCCCCTCACCCCTTTCCCCCCGTGCAGGGTAGCAAACCGGCTATTCGTCTGGTTAACCTCCCTGCCTTTCCTCCTCCTCCTCCTCCTCCTCCTCCTCCTCCTCCTCCTCCTCTCCTCCTCCTCCTCCTCCTCCCCCTCCTCCCCTGTATTAGACGACCCTACTTGAAAAGTAGATCGCTTCCAAGTGCATTTTCAATTTGCCTAGCTTTGTTACTCGTATAAATAAAATCCTTTCCGTGGGATCATAATACAAAGCCGTAAGTGAGAAGCGCTAATGAAGTAAATTGAAGCCTACATACCTGACGACCGTTGACACGGCACCGCCCCCGGCCCACCCACGCAAGGCTTGTTGCTGTGGCTGGAAATGGTCGTACGATCGTCGATAGCGGCGTTCGCCGCAGCCAATCTGTCAAGTCTGGAAGATCTACGCCTGCCGCTGCTGAAAAGCTCCATCGCCGCAATCAGGCGGAACACGTTAGTCAGATGAGTGGAGCCAGTTTCGGCCCACGTCTCGGCATAGGTGTCCCTCCGGCGGTCCTTGTGACTGCGGCCGCCAGAGAATCTCATCGGGGCGAAGCTGTTGGTTCGCAAGAGCAGGGCGAAAACACGCGGTTAATGGGGAATATGCTGCGCGCTTTCGTCGCATCTGGCATCTAAATTGCAGTAGGATCATTTCAATTCGCCTTTCTCTCAAAGTTTCATTTCCAAAAGCAGAAAATTGAATTTTCTAGGTTGCTTGCTGGTTTCGGGGAAACTTTTTTTTTGTTTACAGATACTGCGATCTTGCGGGAAGGTCACAGCAGGTGGAAACTCTGGTCTGTAAAATATAAGCGCGCGCGCCATTCATTGATTGATTGATTGATTGATTGATTGATTGAGATCGATATATCGATAGATTTTCCACTTATAGTCACTGCCATCAGATTCCTGAGGGGAAAGGGTTGCCACCTGTGAGTGCTCCACCACCCTACTTTTGGAACAACACTCCCAGATATCAGCTATGACTACAAGAAATACGAACGTACTCGAATAGGTTCTGTTCGGTCTTGATTTCCTCTGGAAGGTGGGCCTCCTTGGTCTCCGGAAGCTTGGTCACAAGGAAACCGGTCAAGCCGCAGATCAGGGACAAGGTCGCGAATACCGCCAACCGCCACTCGTACTTGTCCTTGAGGGACAGGGAGAAAGCGCAAGCGGAAAAGGATACAGAAAATTACCCGCCGAAGTAACAATCCTGCACATGCCACAAAGTGTCACAAGCTTCGTCGACAGTGAAAACACCGAATATAAAACGAAAAAAACAGTCATGGTCGCAGTCAGTTTTGGTCACGAAGGCAAATTCCTTGGAGGCACCAACGCTTCATCTTTTGCTAGATTTGCAAATGCTGTTCATTTTAAGCCCTTGCCTCCCAACTCGACATAAGTGTACGCTGTCGCAGTTTGCAGAGAGCCTACGGCCAAAAATCTCTTCGTCAAAATGTTTTTTAAAATGGAACACTGCTCTCAAATAGCTAAACCAGTGTGGCACAGGCAGCTGAAAAGTGTATTAAGCGACCATCGAAAGTGAGATCACTTGCCAGCCGAAAAATTCCTTCATTCAGCGAAAGTAAGTTTAAAGGTTTTGGCTGATTGTACGACCCTTCTAATTTCATTGTTCAAAAAAGACATTTCTCTCTCTAGTGCGAATTTGCAGATACTTGCGTCAAGCATATGAATATGATGATTATTGGTTATCAGGAAATGGAAGTCGCGGTAACTGCCTCCCTTCTCGCGGTAGACACCTCAACTGTGCCGTGAGGGAAGGCAGGAAGTTGGGAGTGATAAAAGAAAGGAAGAAATAGGTGCCGTAGTGGAGGGCTCCGGAATAATTTCGACCACCTGGGGATCTCTAATGTGCACTGACATCGCACAGCCCACGGGCGTATTTTGCATTTCGCTCCCATCGAAACGCGCCGCCGCGGCCGGGTTCGAACTTCAGTACTGAGGATCAGTAGCCGAGCGCTCTAGCCACTGAGTCAACACGGCGGGTTCAAGAACTAACCAAAATGCGTGAGCACTCTTTTAAGACCAGAATGAAGAGACAAAGGTTAGGTGCAGCGTCCTAAGGAGTTCGAATGCATGAGTTCACGTCGTACTTATTTTACAAGTGGAAAAGTGCAGCAAAGTTTGTGGTAAATATGACAAAAATAGAGTTTTAACATACGAATGCACCAGCTGATACTTTCCTCAGAGCAGTAGCGTGAATACTTAAGAAGCCATTCCATAGAGGTGGAATTATTATGCATTCCGGCATAGCATACGCTGCATACCATGGGAGCGGGCAGAATTCAGGACTTAAAATGCAGACGACTTAGGCACGGAAGATCAGCGCTCTCATCATGCGGTTCTTTGAAACAACCAAGAAAACCGCTTCATTCCAAATAGTGAAATGTCGGTCATCCACGTAAAAATTCAGCACAGTGCTTCCTTTCCGTACGTGCACGGACAGCGGTATAGCACCGGTGTGTTCCCCCCAGTGCCTCTGGGGGGAACACTCAGAATAAAGGAACACAGGCAAACCCACATTACGAACGATTCGTTCTATTTGCTCGTGCCCTTCGTGTTCTTTTTCAATGATGCAGTACTAAATGGTGCCACCGAACAATGCGGTAACGCTGTCCCGTTTGCTGGGCACGTTTTCCGGCATCTTGCTTTAGCTTTGAGGTCCCTCTTTGGTGGTTTCAGTACCACACGCGGCTATTGTATTGCCACAGTGGTCGATGGACATATAAGTTTTTATGCAACACAAGGATTCGTCTTATTCGGTTTGCCATCTTGGCAGTGGTGAACGCCTTGAAAGAGAAAATGCACGGCTGCATTTGATCCCAGTGCCTCTGTTTTTATCAGAACACTGACGTTGACTGTTTATGATGATGTATAAACGCGCTCCACTATTATCGACATTGGCACAAAGAGGAGCACAAAAATCACTCACCGTCATAGACTTCCCGTAGATCAGAGGCGCTATTAAGGTACCGATTCGGCCGAAGGCGGCGCAGAGGTTGAAGCCCAGAGCCCTGATGGTCGTAGGGTAGAGCTCCGCGGCGTAGAGGAATACCACGGTGTAAGCAATGTTAATAGAGAACCACGCTACCATAACAGTGAAGTAGGTCTCCACTTGATCTGGCGGAGCAAAAAACAAGGAAGAAGAGTTTGAACAGCGGTTTTGTATATTGAAAGTCTAATTCCTCCATTTTCATGCTTACAGAGTGC